>JAEBDU010000090.1:255291-492561 GCA_016802625.1 Heliconius numata
AGCGGTCTTAAAATTTTATTACATTTATGTAATTATATTTAAGTATAACGCTTTAAAATTGTAATATTATGAACTATATTGTTTTTTGTTTTTATTTGGTGCTTGGAATCACATTTGATCTATACTATAAGATCATTTATAATGTCTGTTTATTTATTATTTCAGGGCACTTAAAAAATTAAATATTTAAATCCAAATACTAGTCACCTTATGCAACTCCCAGAATATTAATCGATATTACCAAATATCAAACTAAACATATAATCTCATGTCGATCTCAAAGTGTCATTGAACCGTCGTCCAAAGGAATCGAAACACGCGCGTTCACGGCGTTCGAATAGCGCGGCAAGACTGACTGCGCGTACGCATACACTACGTGCCCCTACTTCATTAATACTCATCGTCGATGCTTTCCTGTGCTGCTGCTATGACGGAAGGCTGCAAGCCGGTTTCCTAATTAAAAAATGTATGTACTCTTCCTGCTGGCTGGTGTCAGGTCAGTGTGAGCCTTTTGAAATGCATTCGTTTAATTTCAACTGAAGCATATATTATTATATATTGTTTTCGAATTATATTAATAACAGTTTTTACATATAGCTGGTTTTTTTTTCAAATTCACGCTATATTCTCTATATAGCTGGGTAGGTAGAGGGACCTAGTGTTAAGACACTCCGTTCCCCCACTTTCCGCTGCTCTAGGCTTTGCGTTATCACCAGAGCCAATAAATGAAAATAACCAGGAATCGAACCAACCACCATCATCCTATACCTGCTCTTTATATATCAAAACAAAATATGAAAAATCTAATGTAAATCGTTGTTCCAATCAGACATTCCAATCAATGCGTAACACAAAAGACGATTCCACTGAACAGAAGGTCTAATTAAGCCCTCGAAGGGCATCCGCCGCTGCAATCAACCGGTCGTTGCTACTTCGTCTTCGTGATTTATAATCTTCTTTTTAACTCTTTTCTTCTTTTTTTCTGGAAAGAAAGCGACTAATGAGAAGCATCGGTTTGTTGTGGTTCGTTGAAATGTGATCGAATAAATTACTGTATCACGTTTTAAGATATACCTCGAGCTTTGTGCAGAATTGATTTTTAAAAGTTTTACTATATCTAGTTAAATTTTCTTGATAATGGATAAATATTATTATGTAGTGTTAATTAAAATGTTATTAATTATGCTGTAAGTATTTCTTGATTTAATTCGTATAGCAAAAAGTAGTTTTAGGAATTTTTTTTGGTATCTATTTATGAGCTTTGTGCTGTATCCCGTACATACTTATACAGCAGGGTAAGCAGAGGGAACCTAATGTTAAGACACTCCGTCTCCACCGAATTTCCGCCAAATTTGTCTAGGGCATTGCGTGTTGAGTGGCGGCCTTTGCCTCGGTGCCAAAGCAAACATTGAAATTATTAATAATTAATAATTTACTCCCTCGAGTGGAAATTGAACCTACAGTCGTCGCTTTACACACCCTTGTACCCCTGCGTCAAGTCGGCCTCATGTAATCTTATCTATTTCTCTTTATCTTTTATAGCTTTTGCTAGGTAAGCCGAGAGAATAGTATAACCAATCCTGTTTCTCACTTTCCTCTCATTTAAACCCATTGCGTGCTCGGCGGCGGAGTACAAGGGCGCCAGTCGTGAAATGACGTTTATCGTAATCTGTGAGAAGACAAGTATTTTTAGTTTTGTTTAGTAAAATTGTTTTTACAAGCATCGCATCGTTAACTTTTAACTAAACTTAACTTTCGCATATACAGGTGTTAACACCTTACCTACCTTTCTTAACCCGATTCTGAGCAATACTAAAGCATTATAATTATTTTGCCGAGAAAATAGGCTTAAAATTCAATGTACTTGTTTAAACTTACTAACTTACTTAAATATCTTAATGGGAACGGAGTGTCTTAACACTCGGCTCCCCGGTTCCTTCTTCTTGTTCCTTGTTATGTGCAGGATATACCCTGAAGCTACAAAAAGGCTAAGTAACATCAAGTATATGCCATATTATTTTTGAAGAAATATGTCATACAGAGGTTTAACCTCATATAAATCATCTTTTTATCTTACATTTATATGAATATAAATCAACACTAAGCATTTGTTAAGTTGTGACTCATTTGCTTCTAATTAATTACACAGTAAGACTGTAAGAGTACACTCAGTGACATTGTATTGAAGGATATTTGAACTCATAATCTATACTTGATATAAAGCTGTAGAGTGTGTTTGGTTAAACGCGTCAATCTCAGGAACTTTCAAATTGAAAAATTTTTTTTGCTTGTATATGCCATTTATCGCACTTCTTAATTATTTTCAATTGACCGTTCGGGCGAAACTGGAGGGAAAAACTAGTTGTTTTATAAAACATTGCTTCAGTCTAACTAGAACTAAATATACAAAAAAAGTTAGGAATTATTTTTACGCACATGGAAAAGTTTTGCAATTTAAACTTAGTTATTGAAAAAAAAGTTTGTCATTTTCGATAAAAAAAACACTGAATATCTAAAAAATTG
Source organism: Heliconius numata (assembly GCA_016802625.1). Classification (NCBI taxonomy): domain Eukaryota; kingdom Metazoa; phylum Arthropoda; class Insecta; order Lepidoptera; family Nymphalidae; genus Heliconius; species Heliconius numata. The sequence goes on from JAEBDU010000090.1 coordinate 257,815, forward strand.
GACGGTACTTGTGAAACTTGTGTTTTGATACTGTTTCCTCTGCCCACCCTGCCTGTTTTTTGCGGGATACAGCGGGAAGGTAAAAAAAAATACATACATATTGTTAGAAAATTATTGAAAAAATTAAATATATTAATATTATATAATCGGGTAAATTTCAAATGTCAGTCATCGTGTACAGGCAAGTTATTAAAAAATAACAATAACAATAGAATGAAATAAAATAACAATAAAGCATGTTCACGATGACTATACATTATTTATATCATACATTCTGTTTAAACAGTAAGTGTCGTTCAATAAAGTTATTGAAGTACATTTAGATCAATGTGTAATATTTTTTATTGGTTTATTATTTTTTATTGGATAAAGTTATTTTTTAATGTTTTAATTTTAAGCAAAAATAATATTTTTTTACAATTTTTTGTTGTATAAAAGTAGAATGTTTTATACAAAAATGTAGTAACTAGCTTTATATTGACATTTAACTCTTCGAGTCTCTATTTCATTGAATCTACGAACAATAATTAAGAAATTTATATTTCCAACACTTTACTATCTTGACTAGTTAGAATGATAAATGAATTCTTTACCCTGAGTGGAAATCGAACCCACAACAATAATCACGTGGGTGCCCCACTGCACTGGAGATGGCGTTAAAATTTTAATTTAATTCGATTGATAGAATGCATATGAAATTAGCAAATCCCATACAATTTTATGGAACGACTAAAATAATTTATTATAAACTACTACTATACCTACAAAATTGCAGTAAACAACAGGTTCCTGTGTTATGCTCTATCTTGCATACCATCAAATATTTACTGAGCATTGAATTGTAATATTTAAAGCATCCTTTTAGTTTTATAATTTTTCTTGATAGCCCAAACTTCCTTAGGTTAATTGTGAGCCAATTATATGTAAGCCTAAAATACATATATTTATACGCTTTCATATATTGCATGAGGAAATAAATGAATATTATTTCTTTAGTTCAATAGTTACAGTAAAAAAGGTGCATACATAATTTATATATACTTTTAATACGGTATCAGATCGGTGTCTGTTCACGGAAGATATGTAAGAAAAAATGCTATTAATGTAATAGTACCCAAAATTATGATTTTTAATTATTTTTTCTTTTTGTCTGTTTATCTGTATGTCTGTTTGTCTGTGCGTTGGTTCACGCTAATCCCAGAAACTGCTTGTCTGCTTTTATTTCCATTGGTTCACAGATAAAAATGTTAGGTCAATATAAAGAGTTGCATGAGACAATATTGCTGCTGATAAGTTTTTTTTTGAATTGAGAAAAAAATTAGCTATCAATGATTAAGATGAAAAATTAAGAAATTAATTATTAAGATTATAAATGACTAATTGAGTAGTCAAACGTGTAGTACAAGCGGGCGAAGCCACGTGAGGGTCAGTTTTATAATATACTTGTTTATATTTTTGGAAGTAAAATAATATTTTTAAATTGTTTTTATTATTTAGTCCTAATTAACGATTAGTTAGTCTTTACATGTACCTATACAAAACTCGTCTTAGAAAGTTGAAATTTTTCATTAAGGTAGACGTTGGAGTTTAAGGGAGTGCTCCCTTACATTCCCAAGGATAAGGATCATTAAAAGGGGATGTTTATGAGGGATTTTTTAACACTAGATTAGTAAATCAGTAATTTATTAATAATAATTTGTATAATAATACTATAATTATTAATTAATTATTAATCGTAATGGCAATACTATAAATAAACCTACTGTTAGAACTAAACTAAAAAAGATCCATAGAAGGAAAAATGTATGTTTGAATAAACAAGCTTAGAAGCTAATTGTGTAGCTACCTAAAGTGCCCATTTGACTTTAGTAGGAAAGAAATATAATAAAACATTTTTTTTTTCATATTAATTATGTTTTTTCCATCATCATGCTCTGCTCTATATATAGCTGGACAGGCAGAGAGTGGCAAGACATTCCGTTCTCCACTTTCCTCCAAAACTCAAGGCATTTCTTGTTGATGATCTCTACTTACTTTGTATTGCCAGAGCGTGAAAATGAAAATATTGTGAAAATCGAAACCACTACCGCGTCCATGCGATTCCACTCCACCACGATGACATCTATAATAATTTTAATAATAATATTCGATTCCTGTAATTAAATTTCGTTATGGCTTCGTTTACGGAAATCGTTAATTTATTATCTTTGGTTTAAGATAAGTTTAAATTGTCTACATTTGACGTAAAATTAATTTCTTGGAACTAAAGTTTGTTAGCAATAAGTATTTTATTTATTATTATAATTTACAAAAAATATGATCTATTCATTATTATTAAGAATTTATTAATTAACATTAAATTAGAACTTGATAATACTTAAATGGTTACCCTAAAATTTACTAAATAAATATTATTTAACATAAATATAATTTATATACTTTGATGGAAGAACAGAATTATGTTTATAGGCTTTAATATTATATTTAAGAAATTAACAAAAAAAAATATTGTTTCATAAAATTAAATGATATAGTACAATTTCATCCAATGTATCTTAGAAACCGTCTACGTTCTTCATAACTAAGACCTACTTATCAGTTTGTATATAGCCAAGTTAAATTCTTATACGAATTTCTTACTTATCTGAATTCTTATTCGCAATTCTAAACAATAATTTTAAACATTTATTTACCAGCAGCAGTAGTAGCTGCTGCGGTTGTGGCTGCAGCGGTAGTAGCTGCAGCTGCTGCCGTAGTAGGGGCTCCAGTAGTGGGTGGCTGGCTGGCTCCAGGTCCTCCAGGTCGATTACCAAAACCATTCGGTACAGCATTCAAATCGAAAGTCCATTCACCGTTTCTTTGGAACATGGTTAGGTTCATGCCGTTGGATGGTGCTGGAATATAAAGATATTTTATTTTATATTATTTATTTTTTAGTATTAATCAATTTTGCTAGTATTTTCTATATACTTAAAGCATTAATCAGCGAAACTTTTTAGAAAATTCTCCCTACCGAGGAAATTACAACCATCGCGTAGGTGCACATTGTACCTAAAACTTATAAACGCACTACGGCGTTGAGTTCCGCTTTTTCACTTCCATTGACTTCAGTGGAATGGAAAGTCTTAACACTAGGTTCCCAGGTTCCCTCTGCCTACCCCTATAGCAGGGCGTAGTGTCGAATAAAATTATAGCTTGAATTTTATCACGAGTGAACACCGAACTCGGCACCCATAGGTACACTAGTTTGAACTAAGAAGATTCACAATAGAACGTTATCAGGTATTTCAAACAATAGCTAGAAAGACAAGCGTGGGCTCACTTCCAAACACTATTGTTAATGTTTAATTGTAGTGTTTAACATAATGTAAAAAGTAATTGAATAAGAGGAATAAAATCACTTTTCTTGTCATCATTTCATTGTTATAACACAATTCCTTTATTACGTTACTTTGATTAAGAAAACCACAAGAGAAAATTGAAAGGTGAATGATTGTGGTCTTACAATCGAGTATCAACGAGTACCTAGTAAATAATGTTGTTCAGAGTTAATGATAATTATTTAAAAAATCTGATTCACGCTGTATCCTGCACACACAGCGGATTAGGCATAGAGTTAAGATATTGCGTTTTCCATTTTCCGCCGAATTCTGGGGCAATACCTGTTAAATGGCGGAACTTAGCACCGCGCTTTGTTTTGACACCATAGCGAAGAAATTGAAATATATTTCATTTGCTCGAGTGAGGATCGAATCCGCAACCAGTCGGACTTACAGTCACATATTTGTGTCCTTGTGACAGGACTGGCCTCAAATCACAATATATGTATATGTATAATGAGAGATTGCCTGAACATGCTCCTGAGGTCAAAGAAAAATTAGAAATATACGAATTTCTTGCGTCTGTTCAAAAAAAAAGTCTGACAAAAATAAAATTGGCATGTCACTTACGTAATATCATATTAATAGCTGCCGGCATATTCCCTTGTCGCCTTCTGGAACCAGGTGGTCGTCTCGTGGTGCGAGTACATGAACACCAATCATCAGAGTCGAAGTCCAAGTAGTCATCTTCGGTGCTGGCGCTGGTGGTGGTAGTCGATGTGGACGAGTCGTCGTCGTCGCAGATCAGGTCGCAAATGAGATCGAAGAAAAAAGGCTGAAATTATCCTTATTTTTTATATAAATCTAGATTTCTAGATGCGATTTTAGGGCGAAAAATGGAGAGCGAAAAATAGAAAGTACGTATTTGTAGGGGTTGAGATTAGGGGTTGAAATGATAAATTTACACTAAATAATAAATAAAATATGAACAAACACACCATAGCCACGTGTAGCCACTTTTACTATATATGACATATTTTTTTTCTGATATTTCTAATAATTTTGTTAAAAAATTTAGAAAATCATATAATCATCATATTAAAACCAATAAACAAAACAAACCTTGGAATATATGAAATTAAACTGCACTAGCATCACAAGAAAGAACACGCTAACGCCCAGCGAGCCCATTTTCTTAGTATTTTAGTAAAAAAACACTGCAACGGTTCCTTTCCTGTTTAAAACTATGTTTTTCGCAAGATGCCTGAAATATTAATAGTTGCTTAGAGCATAGAGTAAACAACTGGTTAAGTTATAACAAAGGCTATGAATAATTTTGCTACGGTCGATTTAGATGTATTTTAGTATTGGGTTTTCTTTGAAATGTAGGGAGATATACATATACTAAATACATATTTTTGTTGACCTTGTCAGTTTCCATAACAATATTATTTATTTATATGTTTGTTCATCATGATTATAATTATTGACTTCTTAACGATTTTCATAAAAAAATAAACATTATTATCACATATTATAATATATACTTGTTCTGGTCTAGTTAAGACGAACATATTGGTTATCGGCAATGGACATGCGATGTAGTCATATCTACAGAAATCTTGTATTGCAAGTAACAAGATATTTCTTTATAAATATCAGAGTTATTGCAAATTTTACGGTAATGTCCACGGAAAATAGAAAGTACTGTCCAAAATAAGTAAAAAAAGAAAAGAAAGAGAAATCAACATCATATAAGAGTACTTCCAGTTCCATTTTCTAAGCAGAACTGTTACAAACTTCAGTTTCTGGCGTTTTGCATAATTGCAGTCATTATTTTGTTAATAAACTATGTTTGATTTCTAAATAGAATTTACGGATAATTTATTTAAACAATTCAATATTAAAAAAAAAACCTTTATATGAAACATCTATAATCAACATAATCTATGCCGTCTCCTTAGGTGAGTTGTGAAAATCGTAATCAACGTAACAAATGTTTTACATGTAATGTAATGCTTGTTATAATTTAACTTGTCCATATTGTTGTTTTCGACACGGTCAACTCTGAATGTCACTAGACGTGTGTACTGTGTGCTGAGGTGCGTAGTTACTTTGTGTTGGACATACATACACTCTGTGCATACTGATCACTCCGTGGAATAATGTTTAATGTGCATGCTTTATCAGTTCTGTGAAATAGTCAATTGCAATTGAAATTATTGAAGGTATAATTATAAATGAATAAGTATATTTAAAAATCGGTCAAGTGCGAGTCGCCTAAGAGGATATCGTACCAATTTCAAGATTGTAAGTTAACGGGAAGTACAAGTTATAAAAGTTTGCTGGCGTATGCACTTTTTTGTATGAATTGAATTACAATTATAAGTTTTTATTAGTGATATAAGTATAATTTTTATTTTCCGATGTTTTTATTGTATTGTTAGTTCTCCTTTCGTGCCAAATTTAATAACAATACGCCTACGGGAAGTACTTAATGAGTTTTAAACGTAGCGAATTACATACAAAATGCAGCTAAAACGATTTATAAATGTTCGTATCTTTTGATTGCGTTGACTTAGAACCGTAGGTACATCTAAATATTTGTCATTATTTTCAGTTGGATACTTCCACACGAGACAAATGATCTTGAACAGGCGGACAAGATAGTAACAAAGTTTCTATTTTTTCCTTTTAAAAAAGCATTTAATTTTAACGATTTGCTTGAGAAAAAAGGCGTATAAATATTTATTTAGAGGTAAACACACACAACTAATAAATTGTATCAAAACGAGTAATATCCTTCCGTTTCTATAAACGTGCATCAATTATAAAAACAGATAGATAATTGTTATAATTTATAAGAATACTATAATATATGCGTTTATCATTTGTATACTTCATAAAATACTACGTGCATAAAATTGGGTTGGGTTTTACTTAAATAAAATATATATGTCTTATTACACTTTTTATTAACTTCACGCTTGCACAGCAGCGTAGCTGTAGGGTACCTGGGAACCTAGTATTAAGACACTTCTGCTCCCCACTTTCTGGGGGCATTATGAATTAATTTTCCCGTTTTCGAACCCATAACCTGTAGCGTTAACTGTCGAACATTTGTGCCACAATTGGATTAGTACTTATGATATGATAAAAAAATACACACAAATATATAAGTAAAATATTTTATTGACGATATATTAAAATAGGTCAAATATTATCACAATTTTCAGTGACCAAAAGCTACATTGTAACTGACGCCAGGTTTCTTCGGAATTTTGCTTCCAACTTCTACTAAAATCGGCGTATAATCAGCTTTCGCGGGCTTATCCGAGCATTCTTCATGAGATATTGGGAACACATAGTTTATATCGACGTCGTACCTGAAAAATATGTAAGCATATAAATTTTGTATAATAAAAATTGCAAGTGTAAGTAGTTTATTGTGGATATTAATAATGTAATGCTTAGAATATTAGTTATGACTATAATTTTTTTGCAATATATTAAAGGCGAAAATAGAGTCACCTCTTGTCTATTCAAAAAAATCGTAAAAATGCGATAATAAATATTTTATTGGTATGTTTTTAAGCATATTTATGTATTTGGAAATTTAAAATTGTCTTATATGATAGTACATTATTATACAGAGTATATCATGTGAGATAAGTGTTAAGACTCTCTTCCACGCTCTGTCGAATTTTCGAGACATTGATATTGTGTATTGAGTGGCGGGATTTGACGCTGCGCTATGTTTTACTACCAGAGCGAGAAATTGCTTCATTTTCCCGAGTGGGAATAGAATACATAACCGTCGTGCTTGTGCCACTGCGCTACGATGGCTTCATAGTATTACTGGTTTATTCTGAATGTGAAAACTAATAATTTCATTTATCACTAAATTGAATATGCCATGAGAACAGTTCATCAAAAGATAGTAAATAAAGATAGACAAATAGATTGTTCGTGGTTACAACTTGGCAAGTATCCACTATGAGCTGGAACATTGGCCAAGCATGAAGTCAACATAACCAAATATATGCAGAAGCTGCAATGGCCGTATAAACATGCCATTTGGTATGTAGATATTCGTATTTAAATCCTTGTTTTTTTTTTTAATTTGTAGTTTAAATAAATGGATATTACAAATAGTTTTTAATATTTTTTTTGTTAGTAAAATTGATTGATGATCAAAAGTATCCATAGAGGTGGCTAACTGTAAGGTAATTTCTTGTAAAACCATATTAGGTCCACATCATCTTTGGGTCATGGACTATAATGCTACCTCTGAAGTAGAAAGTAGCCGAGAAACGTAAGCTTAAAGCCAATGCAGACTGCATTGGTCAATTCAACAACCAGTACTGTCTTTCTGGCAGAGGAAATGGAAATCTCTCTATTAACACCGAGACCGTTCAAGTTGCTTTGGATCGAGGTCTATCAGTATGGAGGATAAGCGAAGACATGGTGGTGGAATGAAAAACTGGGATAAAGCTGGGACCAGGTAATATTAATAATATTTTCAAGTATATACTCGTTTGTAATATTTCATAAACAAGCAAACAACATTGCGCTTGCTAAGCGAAGTGTATCCAAATATTTAATTATTATTTACTGAAAAAGTTTGAAAGCTTGCGAAAGCTTTTGTTCTTATTTCTTACTTTTGTGTTGGACATGTTTATATTTCATTAAAATTGTTTCTGATGTTGGAACGTGACTGGCTGCCACTTCGGGAATTGTTTATACTTAAATACGGAAAAAATAAGGACGTTCCTCGTTTTGGTTGAATAAAGTATCGGATTGCGCCCATATGAATAAAAAGCTATCTGAATAATTATTCCAATAAAATTTTACTTGCAACATATTTATTCGTGTATATAATATTTATAATTGTGTATATTTGTATCAAAAATGAATGTGTATAAAAACAACTTCACACTTTTTTCCGTACAGCAGAGTATTTAGAGAGAACTTTCTTTTAAGACATTCTCGCTTTTCATTCGAATTCAAGACATTATATGTTAAATGGCAGAACTCAACGCCGCACCATTAACAAAAATTTGTCGATCATTGAAGAATTTATGCCAACATTATTATCTATATATATAAAAGGACTTGTCCTCACTGACTGAGGTAAGACGCACGCACAGCCGTAACCGCTGTGCGTAGAAACGTGAAATTTGGACAGATGTTTACTTTTGTTATCTGGACATCCACTAAGAAGGGATTTTGAAAAATTTTAACCCTGAAGGGGTGAAATAGGGGTTGAAAGTTTGTATGGATTTTTTTTTAAATCGGCACCGATTTTTATAAAATGTGAAATTCAGATTTTTAAAAGTATTTAATTGAACAAGTGTTTCATCGTTTTCTAGAATTCTCCGCCTAAGGGTGCAAACAAGGGTTTGAAAGTTTGTATAGATTTTTTTTTAAATCGGCACCATTTTTTATGAAATTTAAAATTCAGACTCTTAAAATTATTTAATTGAACACATGTTTCATGGTTTTCTAGAATTCTTCCCCTAAGGGTGCAAATAAGGGGTTGGAAGTTTGTATGGAAAAATCTTTAAAACGCCACCGATTATTCTAAAATTTGAAATTTAGACTCTTAAAAATATTTCATTGAACATGTGTTTCATGGTTTTCTAGAATTCACCCCCCCCAGGATGCAAATAAGGGGTTGAAAGTTTGTATGGAAAAATGTTTAAATCACCACCGTTTTTTATAAAATTTGAAGTTTAGACTCTTAAAAATATTTCATTGAACATATATTTCGTGGTTTATTAGAATTCACCCCTAAATAAGCAAGCGAAGCTGCGCGCGTCCGCTAGTATTGTTATATAGATACTGTTATACTGATTTACCTCGGTAATTTATCTCTTAAGTAAGCCATAACATTTTTAGGTAAAGTAGTTTTTCTAGATAAAACGAAGGCACTAAGGTATCTCGCACCCTCCCTCTGTTCAGCACAATGGAGTAGCAGCATCCAGGTTTTATATTCTGTGTCTAACACGTACGTATTGTATATGCCATCATCTGAAAAGAAAAATAATTATAAGTTATATGGAATTTTGCATACATTTTTAAAAGTTAACAGTTATATCGCAGTGGGGTAGCGTCTAGTTGTAAATGCAATGATTGGTGGTTCAATTTCGACGTGAATAAATGATTATATTTAAATTATTTTCTTTTCCGCACTATGGTGTACAAAGTGCAGCGTTATGTTCCGCCGCGAAACATGTGTCGAAAAATTAAGCGGAAAGTGAGTAACGAAGTGGGACTTAATGATATTTCATCAAATTCTATTTTTTCATGACATTTTCATTTCAGCAATAAAAATAATTCGTAATCCACCGTTTTTTATATATTTCTATTAATTATATAAATAATAAAAACTTCAAATCGGAGTATGCAATTTAATTGTAATATAAACAAAATCAACAACCAATAAATAAATATTTATTAACAATGCTTATCCTTAATTTACTTAAACAGATAGGCAATCTCGTTTTTAGCGTTCCGTACCTCAAAACATAAAAACGGAACCATGATAAGATAACTTTGTCGTTCGTTTGTCCGTCTGTCAATACCGGTTATCTCAAGATCGCGTGGAAATATCAAGTTGAAATTAATATATTCTATGGTCCCGTGGATGTACAGTCGTGAAATTTGGCACGATGTGAGAACTTATAATATAGATTAAAGAAAAAACCCGAAAAGTTGAAGTTTATCGGTATTTTATTGAAAAATTTATTTGTAGTTCATTTCATACCAAATTAAAGTGCTTATTCCCGTAAACTTAATTTTGTCAACTTTTATAAGTGGCCAGTTGTGGCGTAGGTACAAAGTGTGACTATAAACACGACTGGCAAGGCTCGGCTTTGAGTTCCGTCACTCAACACGCCTCCAGAATTCAGTGGAAATTGGGGAACGGAGGATCTTACTCGTAACAATAGGTTCCCTCTCCGTACCTATAATTTGATTTTTAATGAATATTTGTATTTACAATGCTGAAATTGATACGGAACCCTCGGTAGGCGAGTCCGACTCGCACTTAACCGATTTTTTATATAAATTGAAACGCAATATTAACATAGTAATGTATCCTACAATTATTGAAATATCACATGTAAATCAATACCGATTATTATTGAATTGTGAAATTGTACGCGCAATAGAAAACTTGTGAAGAAATACTTAACATGTCCTTCTAACCTCATATACCTATACTTTGTATGTAAATATTTATGTTGAAGGTTTACAGGCACACCCATGTTACATTATTCTATCTTTGTAACAATTAACAGAATGTAATTATTCTTACGATTAATTGAAAAATATTAAAATGATTAGCTTGTAATTATTATTATTAAATTTTAATTGTTAAATTTAATTTTACATACATTGTTCCACTATATATACGTACATTGTAATTTTCAATAATATAGATTAAATTACTGGGCAATAGGCAAAAAAATAATTACAATGCGTAACGCACGTTAATGCTTTGTTTATTCAATTTTGGCGCACGCAATGGGTTTAACACTATTTAATTAACTAATAAAAATTGTTGTTCTTCATAGTAAATGAGTAATCTATGAACTAAATATGTAATTATGTTTTTAGTGGTATTATTTCATTAAATACTTATACGAAAGAAAATCTTTTGGTTCGTCCTTTCGCCCAAAACATAATAATTTAAATTCTTATATACTTTTACTTTCTTAATTTTACATTAATATTTAAATTTGATATAATTATTTTTCCAAATATCTTACAAGTCATTTCCGAATGTGTCCAATGAGCGGGCTCGTTCAAATCAATTTTCCAAGTTATATTTCCCAGGAGGTTTTCTCCGAGAGGGTCGTCCGCGAAGCGGTATGTGAAGTTCATCGTTACTCCCGGCGTCCATTCGATTGAACCATCTGAAAAGGTAAAAAGGGGTTTAAGAGGAAAATTGAGGCTTTGGTCTGACTGTAGATGCGACGGTTGTGGATTCGTCTCTTATTTGGCAGTATGGACTATTCTCAGTACTTTTATTTTCGTGGAGTGACAGATCACTACGTACATTACGTAAAGTAGAAAATTGGGCAGTTCATGCTTTAACATTACCTACCTAGCTATGCTACACGAACAAAGAAAGAAATTGAGGAGTTATTTAAACTTTTTTTTTGATAACTACCATTTGTCATTAGTGAAGGATGAACATGAAACCTTTCAGGTGAATGTTATTTCATAAAGAGCTAAAATTATATATATATTTATGTTATTATCTCAGTTTTCATTTTCATAACTAAATGAAAAAGAAAATTAAAAATGGAATTTTTATATTAATTATTTTAATGAAATAATAAATTATAAGCAAAAAATCATTTTTAGAAAAAGCTTTTATTTAAAAGCCCTAAAAAGGAGAAAATAAAATTTGTCTTTTTAATTTTAACTATCAACTCATAACCTCATTGTACACAATTTATATGATCATAAAAGCTTGTCGCGCGATTTACTTGCGTGACTAAACTAGTACTAATTTAATTATGTAAAATCTGCTAAGTTTCAATTTTTAAAGTTTCAATTTAATTAAATATTGATTAACGCGACAAGCTTTTATGATCATATAAATTGTGTACAATGAGGTTATGAGTTGATAGTTAAAATTAAAAAGACAAATTTTATTTTCTCCTTTTTAGGGCTTTTAAATAAAAGCTTTTTCTAAAAATGATTTTTTGCTTATAATTTATTTTTTGCTTTTTAGTTACCACTGTCTAGGTTTCTCACACTAGAGACATGTACCACGATTCCGCTTCTATGGTTAGGAATGATGTTGGTGACACTAGACCCTTCCCGATTACAGTGGGGGTTCACCAGGGCTCGACTCTTAGTCCGTTCTTATTCAATGTAGTGCAGCCTCCATGGCTGATGATGTATGCCGACGACATAGCGCTCATTGACCAGAACCGACTGACGCTGGAGCATAAAGTGGACCTCTGGAAAGGTACGCTTGAGAACGGCGGTCTTAAACTAAATGTGTCGAAGACCGAGTACATGACCTGCGGGAGCCCGGACTCGAGCACGATCCTTATAGGTCCTGAGCCAGCCGTTAAGTCAGAAAACTTCAGGTACCTTGGATCCGTTATGCACGAGTCTGGAGGCATCGATCACGATGTCCATGGCCGGATATGTTGGCCAGCACTATCTTGGCACACTCAGGAGCTTCACGTCACGGAAATGAAGATGCTGAGGTGGATGTGCGTCGTAACGCGGTCTGACCGCATACGCAACACATTCGTTCGAGGTAGTCTTGGGGTCCGTGACGTAGCGGATAAGCTCCAAGAGCGCCGCCTGAGATGGTTTGGCCACGTTACGCGCCGATCTAAGAACTATGTCGGATGCAAGTGCCTTGCTATATCAGTTCCTGGAGTGAGACCTCCTGAACGCCCAAGAAAGCGCTGGTTGGATGTCGTGATGCTGGATATGAGAGCCAATGGTCTAACCACCAAGGACGCAAAAGACCGCGCAAAGTGGAGTAGGTTGAGTAGGAAGGCAGACCCTGGCAATAGCCGGGATTAATGCCAGGAGGAAGAAGGTTTCTCACACTAAATGTCATATTATTTTTCTAATTATTCTCGGCAAGCCCTTTCATTTGATACCCGTATTGCAGATGTGCATAAATAATAACTATTCCGCCATCTTAGATGTTCCGCCATATTGGATTTAGAAAAACGTCACATTTTTCGAGTTACTCTCAACGAGCCGTTTCAATTGATATTCATATTGTAGAAGTAGACTAAAATTAACTATTTGGCTATCTTGGATGGTCCGCCATATTGGATTTAGAATGACGTTAGATTATTTTTCGAGTTGCTCTCAATGAGCCCTTTCATTTGATATCCATATTGCAGAATTGCAAAAATAATAAGTATTCGTTCATCTTGGATGGTCCCCCATATTGGATTTACAATGACGTCACATTATTCTCCAAGTTGCTCTTAAGAAGCCCTTTCATTTGATACCCATATTATAGAAGTGCATTAAATATACCTATTCTGTTACTTTGGATGGTCCGCCATATTGGATTTAGAATGACGTTACACTATTTTTCCAGTTACTCTCAACAAGCCCTTTCATTTGATACCCATATTATAGAAGTTCATGAAATATAACTATTCCGCCATCCTGGATGGTCCGCCATATTGTATTTAGAATGAAGTCACAAACCTTATCGTGCATTGTCATCCAAACTAAACGTGTATACAAAATTTCAGCTCAATCGTACGAACATACCTTTCATTATATGAAAGCAAGAAAAACTTGAATCCTGTCAATTCTATTGGATTTCAAGTGATGTCACATTATTTTTCTAATTGTTCTCGGCAAGATCTTTCATTTGATACCCATATTGCAGAAGTGCATAAATAATAACTATTCCGCCATCTTAGATGTTCCGCCATATTGGATTTAGTATAACGTCACATTAGTTTTAGAGTTACGGTCAACGACCCATTTCATTTAACATCTATATTGTAGAAGTAGACCAAATAGATACTCGGCTATCTTCGATTTCCTCCTTATGGGATTTAGAGTGACATCACATTATTTTTCGAGTTGCTCTCAACGAGCCCTTTCATTTGATACCCATATTGTAGAAGCACATTAAAAATAACTATTCTGCCATCTTGCACGGTCCGCCATATTAGATTTAGAATGACGTCATATATTTTATCGTGCATTGTCATCCAAAGTAAACGTGTATACAAAATTTCAGCTCAATCGGTTGAAGATATCTACTTCAAAATTGAGCTCAAAGATTTCACCCGAACCCACATACATACATTGCAAGTTAAATAAAAGCTTTTAAAAACAGTCTTTTGGGTTGTTTCAATATCCACCTTATTATTATTAATAGTTTTATTGAACCCACGTCCATATTACAAACCTTCAGCTTGCACATGATCGTCTTCAGTGAAGACGGCCCTCATGCAGCTGTACGAGAGCGCCTCTTCAGCACTCGCGTAGTACTCAACTACGTACCAGTCGCCCAACATCTGAAATTATACACATTTGTCAGATTTGAGTTGAAATATTTTAATTTTTCTTTGCAATAAACAGAAAAGAGTCAAATTTAAAACATAATACAATTTTTTTTATATAGTATCTAAACGTGACGCCTGCTGTAATAAAATAGCTATGATATACAGTTTTGATATTGCTAGAAATTTGGAAAATAATAAAAATTGTGTTCAAATGTATTGTTTAGGTTTCCAGGAGTTGAGAAGACAAACTTCGCTATTTGCAAATTATTATACGTTTTCTAAAAAAAATATCTTTAGTACTTCTTCTTACAGTGTGAAGTTGAAGTGTTATTTTAAAAAGATGAAAATTATTTACAAGTATTTTTATAAAAAAACTGAAATAGTGTATTTGCATTATTATGTTTCAATATTTTTTTGTTATTCTAGTTTATACTTGAGCAAGAAACTAAATATTTCAAACAAACGTACGCCTAGATTGAAATCGTTAGAACAAAAAATGTTCTTTCTTTCCATATTTAACCGTAAAAAACTTTTTACATGTGCAATTTTCTACTCATAAAAGCTCTGGCAGCTGCGAACATACTGCGCGTTATAAAGTATAACTTTCTATTATATAACGTTTCTATTATAAAACTTTAAAATTAGTATCTTCTTTACTCTACCATAGATACCTATGTTCTTAGGTTACCATAAATAATTGATAGCCGTAGAGTAAACATGAAGATTGCAGGTTCGATTCCCACTCTAGGGAATGGATTATTTTCATTACGTCTGAAACTGGGCATGTAGTGGGGAATAGAGTGTCTTAACGCTAGGTTACCTTTGCATAGTCTAAAAAAACCAAAAAACGTCCAAAGAAGCTCGTAAGTATTGCCGTGGAAATTTCCCTCTATCAGGTTAATTTCTTTTAAACGCAGAAAGAAAAAGTACATTCGTGTCATACATGTGACAAATCATTTTTGCTATTAAATTATATCAGGCGCTTGACCTGAACATCTATGTACATGCTAGATATTTAATTGTACATATGCTGTCTGTCAGTCAAATAGAAGAGTTTAATATAAACAGATAAACCAAAGTGAGAGTGTAAAAACAATAAAAACAGAAGCCACTCCCGAGACTAGATCATATTTAAATACAATTTGTAACAATACTAATCTCTACCCGAGTGTTCTAAGCCGACATTTCAATGTAAGTTTAGCATTTATTATAATGTATTTAAATATTGAAAGCTTATTATAATATCGTTATTTGCTTACAGTTGTTTAGGAATATCTTTTAAAAGTAATTGTTAGAGATTACGAAAGAGACAATGATTTACAATGTGAAATCGATTTCGCTTTCTAGCTAAATTTACATTTTGAAAAATGGTTACGTAATTCACCCATGTATCTCTTATTCGGTGCAACAATGACGTAATTGCATTTTTTTTTTAAAATTACAATTTAAATGTTATGTTAATTTATGTAAGATTTTTTTTTCTTTTCACGCAGTATTTCGTAGATAGCAGGGTAGACAGAAGGAACCTGGGAACTTAATGTTAAGACACTCCGTTCCCTTTAAGTCATTTCCGTTTCCCACTTTCCCCCGATTGAGGAAACATTTCGTTTGATGAAAATAATAAATATTTCATTACCTCGAGTAGGAATCGAACCCACAACCTATTGCATTTACAGTCGCTTGCTAGTGCCCCTACGCTACGACTGGCTTTGCCTGATATTTCAATGTAAATAATCTTTAGTGTTCATACAAATTTGTCGTTATGCATAATTTAGCTAGACCAGTCTATGCTAATTAGAGCTTGTACCGTTAAACGCTTATTAAAAGCGGTTTGGGTTCCTTTTGAAAGGATTAAATATCAAATATTATTCATTAGACTGTATTATTATGAGATTTTAAATAAAATATCATTTGGGAATAACGGAAAAATAAGTTTTTAGATATACTTATGCAAAATTCTTATATAATTAAAGAAGTTTGTTTATTGCAGATCTATGATCAAGGCAGACAATGGAAACCTGGTGTTGAGACATTTCGTTACCCATTTTCCCCCCCGTTTTCGAGACATTCTGTGTGAGAATTTCGGCACACAAAAAGCAATAGAAAAAAAGCCTTAACACAAGTTTCCCTCTGCCTACCCTCCTATATGCGGGATAAAGAAAATAAAAAATATGATAATTACTTAACATAGCAATAAAATTGACAGAAAATAATTAATGTCTAATTAATTTAAATAATGGAAACTAAATATTATATAAATATCGAAAAGAAGTATAAGCTTTCATTAAATTTAAATATAACAAATGTTATTATATTGTTTTAATTAATTGCTTGCATATTTGTATGGATTTACTTTCTTTAAGATTTTACATTTATATATTTACATATTATTATATATGTATTATATTATTAGGTATTTTATATTGAGGCCGTCGTAACGCAGCGTCGTAACGCGCAATGGTGTGACTGTACCGCGAACCCACAACCGTGTGGGTTCGATTTTCACTGAGAGAAATGTTTTTATTAAATATTTTACAATTTTCGCTCTGATAACAAGGTAAAGCGCGACGTTGAGCTCCGCAACTCTATACGCAATGCTTCTTGTTTTAACAGTAAGTTTTCTCTGCCAATGAATTAATGCGGCATACAGTGTGAATCTTCTCTTCTTAATGATTATAAATGATTTATATTAATTAACAAAAAACTTATCTTTATAGCTTAACATATTTGAAATATTTTATAAGTTTAGCAAAAAAAAAGAAACTAAGTCTTAATTTCTCTTCCTCATTAGTGTTTAATCTAGAATATCGGCTATTAGGCATCAAAGCAGGTCCAATCAGGGACATTGCAGTCATCAGGAACTGCCTAACATAAATTATTTTACATTTTACGATCAATCACCTAGATTTATTGTTATTGGTCCCAAATAATGGGTAGGCCACGTCTGGTTTATCAAATGCGACATTTGATCCACTCCATAGCAAAAGTTGATGATGAAAATATTAAATAAATTGTTAACAAAAAGAAAAACTGACTTGGAACAACGAACTAAAAAGTGAAAAATAATTTTACAAAGATTTTATAATTTTGAAGTCTTATTTTTACCTTAAAACGCAAAACTAAGAAAAATAATACAAATTAAATCACAACTTATTTTACATATAGGTATTTAATTTAACATTAATCCAGATTTAATTAGTTCTTAAATCTTAAAATATTATAATTAAATAACATTTAACTATTCAATACATTATTTATTGTTTTCTATGTAAGTCAATATCAATAATTCATACATATTTGTATTATATTTATATTGGATATCCGATATCTCTATATTATGGAGGAAGTAAATCAAGTTTCTAAAGTTTAATTGCTTTTTTAGACTGAAATATGTATGTATATAAAAGTTCACTCATAAAAAGAAACAGCCTTCGGCGAAATGAATGAATTAATTAAATATTTTAACATAATATATAGAGCATTATTGATTATACTGTGGTCGCAGTAGTATAGCGTTTGACTGTAAATGTAACGGTTGTAGGTTCGGTTCGTATTTGAGGGGGAAGTGTAGAGTTCCTCCACTCAACATGCAATGGCGGAAACTAAACGCGAAGTATAAAATTGATGAATTATTATTATTATTTCATCTATAGTAAATCGTGGGTTCACTCCAGGGAACCCATTCAAAACAATAATATAACGCCCTTTTCCTTATAATTTGTGTATGTTAATGATTGCTTAACACGTTTCGAGTAATATTTTTATTTATAACTTAAATATACATATTCTTATCGCAAACAAAATGAATAAATTATGGTCAAATTAAGATAATAACACAACTGATAAGAAACATTAATTGTTTGTAAACATCAATACTGTTATTTTAATTTACGCTTGTATGTTTATTTGGATGATTTTTTAAATTAATTTATTTATTATTTTTATGTACTTTTAATACCATCAAATTGAATTAATATTTAGTCTTTAGGTATGAAAAAGTTATCAAAAAAAAAAAGGGGCCATGTTATATAAAAATTAATATTTTTTTTTTTCTCAGGGAAATATCTCTGGAAATTGGCAGAAAGTGGAGAACGGATGAGTGGGGACGGAATTATCTCAATGGAAACAGAACATCTAGACATCCATATAGATAGGTTCCATCCATATAGATAGGTTCCCAGGTGCCCTCGGCCCGTTCTGCTATGTGCTATACAGCGTGAAGCTAAAAAATATTACATATTATTTACTTATCACAAATTACATACAAGTATGTAATGTGTTATATGTAGTATATAGAGATACAATACAATTTATCATACTTCCGACACCCACGCTCCCTTATTTTCATTAGCTCGCTTACAAAAGGGTTCTTTTAGTTGAATTTTTATCCATTTAGTATTTATTAAATCAATATTCACATAAGATTTTCTATTTATATGTTATTCAGTTCATGCTATTATTACTATTATATTATTCTTCGTTGACGACTAAATAAAGATTAAGGCAAGGCATAAGCGAGCGTCTGTAAACGCGATGTCGGGGGTTCGAATCCTACTCGAGAAAAAGGTATATTTTCATCACTCAACACACAATGCCCCCAAAATTAGGTGAAAAGTTTGGAACGGCATTGTGAAAACGGATTGTTTCCAAGTTCTCCCTGCCTACCCTGCTATGAGCGGGATACAGCGTGAAGCGTTCTACAGCCTCACAAATTATTCCTCCTACAACATATAGGCAGAGTGAAACGAGTGTTGAGGCAAGTAATGTCTAATTTTAGCTATATCTAATAGTAAATTTATCAAGCTGTTGTCTTGACATCATTGATGTAAGTAACATATGATAATTGTTGTTAACAAATTACGCCTTGTTATCATGTATGGGAGAATGGTAGCTATACACTGTGAATATAAGAATCCTTCGTTGGTTTTATATATTCTATAAAGTTATTAAAACTAAAACTCGTATAAATATAAAAAAAAACGCTTAAGTAATCTTTTACAGTTATTTTGAAATGGTCCGGTGGAGATCAAATTAAATCAATATCAGTAATAAATGACGCCACTCAGGATCCAATGCCTCCGGAATGCGGTGGAAAATGGGAAACGGAAGCATCTTAATGAGAACGAAGTGTCTTAACACTACATTCCCAGATTCCCTCTACCTTATATACTATTCGTACTTATATATATCAGCGATGTTGGAATTCATTAGGTTGGATTCAAATACCAAAAAGAGCATATTATACTCTTTTTCTTAAACATTTTATACATATGTTTAAAATATTTAGATAAGCTTACATAATATATTCTTAATGTAACATGAACTCATTCAAAAGAATAACAATATAATGGAATAGTACAATGGTCATACCGTACAACAGAAAAATAGTAAGTAGTGACTCATTTAACAAATATGTTTAGGATACAATATCTCACATACAAATTGTATGGATAGATCCTCAACTCCACTTCCCACTCCTCCACCAGAGCGAAGAAATGAGAATATTTCATTTCCACGAGTAGGAATCGAACCCATAATCTATCCCGTTTATAGTCACATTTTGTGCCCTGGACTGGCCTTAAGTAATAATATTTATATTTAAATGCGTTCAAAAATAACTATAATATAAAAAGCTTAGTCAAAATTATTACCTGGGCCAAATCGAAATGCGCAACCGCTCTCACTTCTGGACACTTCCTCTTGTCCACAATTCTTCCGGTCACCAAATACACCGACCATATTAACAAAAAACAAATTAAAACTCTCATTTCGATTGAAAGAGACCCGAGAGAAAGAGAAAGAGAAAAGTTTTTAAAAGCTTCGCGAAAGGGACGTGCTAGTGTAAAGTCTAGCTTTTATGGGAAGCTTGTGGGGAAGCTTTTTAAGTACGTGTTATTAAAGCGAGTGGTTATGTGGAACTAACAGACGGGAATTCTTATCGTGTTGTATGTATGGGACATTTGTTAATGGACGCCAGGATGCGTTACGCATTACAATATTATCGTTGACTCATTGTTTTGACTTTGATCATTTTTGGAGCGTGATTTATAAAGAATTGTTAATGGTTTTGTTTCTGGCTTCACGCTGTATCCCGCATTCTTCTCTGCCTATAGAGGGAACCTAGTGTTAAGACACTCCGCTACCCACTTTTCGCCGAATTATGGAGGCATTGTGTTTTTAGTGACAGAACTAACCACCGCGTTTTGCCTCGACAGTAGAGTGAATTAATGAAAATATTGGATATTTTATTTCCTCGAGAGAAAATCGAACCCACAACTCGTAGTGCTTACAGTGACATACTTAAAATGCGCCACGACTGCCCTCAATTTATTAATGATCGGCAAAGAAATTAATGGAGTTAGCTAATCTTTTCTAATTAACAAATTATATGAAAGTAAATAAAAAAAAGTAAATATTTTAATTATTATATTATTTTAAAAAATCTTAAAAATAAATAGGTATAACGTTACTTGGTTATATAAAGATTTTCTTAAATTACAAAGGTTTGGTTTCACCCCAAGTCTACGTGTAGAATTACTAACAACACGCGTGCCCTACCTTAGAAATGTAGATTTCTACAATGAGAAAAGAAAATTTTAGTAAGTTTATATATCTAAAATCAATGAATAGATAAGTATAAGATATTCGTGTAAATTTAATATTATCGTTTACATTTTAAAGTATGCAAGTTATTTTATATTAATTAAAAGGTATGAATCAACCGGTTTTATGGAAAGAAAATTTATATTGATCTTAAGTGTCGCATTAAAACTGTACTATAGAAAAAGAGAGTACGTAGAACTGTACTGTAGAGAGAGAGAGAGAGCGAAAAAGAAAGAGAGAAATTATTACGAAAAATGGCGTCGAGTTCAAAATATAGGTATGTCACTTAGACCTATTTACGATTTTAAACGCGGTAGGTGTGTTCTTTAGCAAAAGCAAATTTGGAAATGCGTGGCAATACCAGATTTGTTTACCACTACTATCCTAATACCATTTTTCTTATATCTTCCAATCATCTTCCATGTTCCAATCATCATCCATGTTCAGACATCGAACAGTTACGATTTTATTATAAGTACAGATGATATAGCTGATGATAGCTAAATACTTAAACGAACAAGCTCTATCATTACCCACTTAAATATTCATTACTCCCGTAATGAGACTCGTCTGTCATTAATCATTATAAATTATACGAGTATATTAGAAACAAATATCTTATCGCTGATTTTTGTAAATGCATTCAATTGTAAACACTTGTTTTTTGTGGCTACTGTAAAAACTGGTTTTACATTTTTTTTATAGAATAATCTAGAAACTAGTGTTAAGACACTCCGTTCTCATTAAGACGCTTCCGTTTACCATTTTCCGCCGAATTTTCAAGGTATTACGTACCTATTGAATGGCAGAGCTCAATGTAGCGCTTTGTGTTGTTACTAGAGCGAAGAAATTAATATATTACGTATTTCTTTCCCCAAAGTGGGAATGGAACCCCCAACCATCGCGTGTATGGTCGCACTCTTGTGCCCCTAGGCCACGACGATGGCCTCATTTAGCAATTATACAGCCAATATATTAAAATAATATCAATTCAGTTAAATGATAGTGTATCTGGTTAAGGGCTTTTATAGCGGAAGTAATAGATACAATTTCCGCACAGAACAAGTTTTATATAGGTATATACGTTATAGTAGAAAGTATGACGTTTGTAACTGCTATCAAATAAATATCTTCTTAAATTCATTGATATATATAATTTTAATAATAATAAAGTAAGTAAACGTGGGGTTGAGCTTCACCACTCAATACACCATGTCTTGAATCTGAACGGAAAGTAGAGGACGGAATATTCGGACGACAGGTTGTCTTTGGCCATTCTGCTGTATGTGGGTATTTTTACCTGATGTGAGTGATCACCGCAGCCCACGACCTCATGCAACACTAGAGGAGCTACAGGTGGGTTGCCAGCCTTTAAGGTGGAGATTGATTGGCTTTTTGAAGGTATATCTCGTTTGCCTTGTCCATAGCGCGGTGCTGTGATCTCCTCAGAATTCGAATAGTGGCCTCAGTTTATAGACTCAGAGGACGATTCTTCAGCACTGGAGAACCTGGTACCCTCCTACAATCCTATCTTTCTCAGTGCCGGGCTCTTATTCCTGGATTTAGAATTGGGCTCCGAGACCGGTATTCGTAGCGCAATAGAAAAAAATCATTACTTAAAGCCATTTATGTGTTACATCGAGATAGAAATGCGTGATAAAACCAAATATATATGTACGTATACTCATATATCACATACTCAAAGGATTTCAAATAATTTGGTTATACTTATACATTTATTAATAAAATAGAAATCAGTATTTATAAAGTAATAAAATTTTTTTATGACTATTTACAGATGATTTACTAACAGTTAAGAAACGGTTAAAGAACGCTCGAAGCTTCTCTAAAATCCACTCTCAAATAGGATAAATAGTTGAAGTATAATTTAAAAATCGTGTATAATTTATAAAGCTGTTTTCTGCACGTGTGGCAACAGGTTCCTTTCCTACGAGTATGTTAGTATTAGCAAAATTCGTGTCATTGAGACTAGTTTGTTAACCTACTTGGGATGTAGGTAAAAATGTTGAATTCGTTTTGCTTTTATATGTTTGAATTGTGAATGTTATCGATATATATTTTTAGGTTCCCGTTGTATCCTGCACATAGCATGGTGGGGGTAGGGTAGAGGGAATCTGGGAACCTAGTGTTGAGATACTCTGTTCCTATTAAGACATTCGTATCGGCTTTATTCTAAATGACCATGTTAAGCTACTTAAATTACAAATTCAATTAATTTATCCAAAATAGCCTGTGACTGTATGAATATTAAAGAAAATATACCAACAAAATATCGTACCTCCTGACTCCACGCCACAATTACTAAGATTTATTGTTTTTTTAAATTATTGGATGCCATAATAGGCATCCAATAATTTAAAAAAACAATAAGACTAATAAGGAATCTTGTATAGAATATATAATACAGATAAATCACCAGAGTTTTCATCTCAAGTATTTTTCTGTTTATAAAAACCAAAACTTCTCATATCATCAACGTTTTCACTTAGCGAATCCACTTGTTCTCGTCAATGATCCACACACTTAATGAGAGAAAATAAAAGTACATTCGTAAATCACTCAAGATATTTTCCCATAGGCGTCCGTGCTATGTTTACTTTAGAAACAGATAAGTGTTTCAACTCTCCATTTGTCACTTCAAAGTCCTTATAAAAAATCAGCCTCAGGGTCTAAAGCTGTTCGGTAGATTTCTTAAAAGAACTAAATACCAACATTGAAGAATGTCACTTATCGGTCCCATCTTTAACTATATTGCAGAAAGTGTTTTTACTTTTGCTACTGTATACAGCACCACAAAAGTTTAAAAGTAAATTAGAAAATATTATAGGATTTTAGTCTTTAATGGTGAAGAAATAAAGTGATTGAGGCGTCGTCGTGGTGAAGTGGCGTAAACGTGTTACTTTACAGGTGATGGTTATGGGTTGGATTTCCATTGGGGGATATGAAAAATTGATTATTTTTGTTTCCTCGCTTTGGTAATGAAGCTCAGCGTGGCGTTAAGTTCCGCGATTCAACACACAATTTCTCCAGAATTCAATGGAAAGATGCTATATGGGATATAAAGGGCGAAGCTAAAAAAATAAAAAACGTTTTTGCGTAACTTGTGTGAGGATCTGTACTTATTTTCACCGATTCGCCTGTTCTTATCTCAAGGCGGTCAGGGGAGCGTCTTTGTTATTCACGCCTGTGCGTCAGCTCTGATACCTGAGTGGTTTTTTAACATTTTCTATATAGAATAGGTATATAACTAAACTAAAATGTTTTGTTCTTTTCTTTGTTTTATACATTTAAATATAGAATTTTATTGTAACTTATCATTTCTTTGATTTAGCTAGCAATTATCATATTTAACTTAAATTTGAAACTTAAAAATAAAAAAAAACCAAGAATGATATTCTATCATTTTTATTTAAACTTATTTATTTTGTTTTTGTTATAATTTTCCTACAAAGTTATTTTACTAATACAAGGATAAGGAATATTTTTTCTTCACGCTCTATCCTACACATAGTAGGATAAGCAGAGGTAACCTAGTGGTAAAACATCCCGTACCCCACCTTCCAAATTTTCGGGACACAACGTATCGAGTGTCATATTAATAAATAATAATTTAATTCCTCGAGTGGGGATCGAATTCACAGCCCTCCTTACCATGACACGCTAGTGCCCCTGCGCCAGGATAGCCTCAATAAAATAATTATAATTATAATAAAATACCTGAAGTAAATAACACAAGTATTCATTTGACACAGACATATTGACTATCTATTATAGTATCGCTGTTGGCAAACAGATGCAATCATAGTAAGTGTTTGCTAGTAATAACAGCTTGTACATGCATCGGCATGTAGTTTTCTTGGAGTGACTGATTTAAGGCCAAACGGCTTCGCCCGCTTAAACGTATATATATTAAATTATACAGAATATTTACATAAATTGTATCCTATGTGTTATTCTGATTTGTAAGTTATATTACTGCAAAGTTTCATCTTAATTCGTTCAGTAGTTTTTGTGTGAAAGTTAAACAAACATCTATTGACACATACTAGTGTAAAAATAAACATAATATGCAAATAAATTACAAAAAATTACAGTCTCGTCATTGTAATTAATAAAATAAAAAATAATAATTTAAAGAAATTAATTTACGTGCTGTTTTATCAATTTCTTATCTAAGTTAACATACTCTTAGCCATCGATGTAAATAAATTTCTTTAAATCCACAAAATTGGACCAAACATACTGTAGATTTATGATTTACTTAATTTGTTAATTATTTATTATTTCAATATATATTTTCATTTATTCGTTCCAGAATTCCGTGGAAAATGTGCAGTGAAGTAGCTTAACACCAGGTGAAGCTGATTTATTAACTAAAAAAGATTTCATAATAATTTTACTCTTCTACTATTTATAATTTTCATAGAAATTAATTTTTATTAGAAATTAATTACCTTATTAACACTGTGTCAGCTCAGCACATTTATATCACAACTTGTACCTGTACAAGTACGTACAAATCTCCTACAGAATCTAAATTAGCTAGTGCCCGAGGAATCACAATCGATGCGTTTCGTGGCAAACAAGCTGTAAACAGAGCACGTAATACGAACCTGCACTTTCCTAGCATTCCTTTAATGCCTACATCACGATTGAAGACCAGTTTCACGAAACTAGAAAACTGAGGGTATGAGTCATGAAAGGAATTTTTGAAGATACTCTTACTTTGGTTTAAATTGTGGTAATTTCTTCTTCTCTCACTCAGATCTTTAAAAAGTATTTTAGTTGTTTATTTATTATTATTTTTTTTCATCACGTTTATTTATCACGTTGAATCCCGCACACAACAGGATAGGCAAAGTGTTTTTCCATTTTCCACTAAAATTCTGGACTGTGCACCTGTGTCACGACTGGCCTCCTGGCCTTTATTGCTTATTTATTTATTATTGTTAATGTAAATAATTTAACAATGTAAAAGTTCTATTTAGTTAGAAAAGCTAAATATTTAACAGTGGCGAAACTTAACGCCGCCGGGCTTTATTTTGTTACTAGATTGAGAAAGTGAAAAGAATTATTCCCCCGAGGGGTTATCAAATCTATAACCGTCGCTTTACTGCCAGACATTGCGGCGCTAGGCCACGAGAGCCTTAATAATAATTAAAAATTTAGTATATTATAAGTGTGTTAAATAAAAACGTTATTTCTCATTTGTCGGGAAAGCATTCGGAATGGGATGATAGAAACGGTGGTCTCTGGTGCTGGGGTCGTGGGCGGCGGTGATCATCATCAGGTGACCCGAACGCTCTTTTGCCTTGTCCTTTTTTCCATAAAAAAAAACAAATACAATCAATATCACATAATAGTACTTTTTAGAAAACGTAAAATACCTATTAAATATAATATTTATAAATTCAAAAACAATTTTGAATCTATTGCATAATATTAAAAATCAAAAACAAAAGTTACTTTTAAGAAAAATCATAAATCAATAAGAAAAATGATAATAGAGTCACTGGATTTCTTTCTTTGAGTTATTGGCCAGACTAAACACGATTGCGTTCTACATATTTTATTACCATTAAAATTTACTACTGCATTTCATTCTACACGATTAAAACAAGATTTTAATATATCTACTGAATTTATAAGTAAGTATAAGTAGATTATTTTATTTAATCTCGTTGCCTAGTTTTTATTAGAGGAGAAAGTGAAAATCGATTTGTGATATCTGAAATATTCGTTTTTAATAAAAAACTGTATGATAAATATTTGTGAAATTTTAACTTGCATGGCGGTTTACAAGTTTATTTGCATTAATAACATGTTAAGTGGCCAGTTGTGATAGGTTATGAGTTCGATTTCCACTCGGGGGAATAAACTATTAAATATTTTCATATTTTCATTCGGTGGAATATGCACCATATAGATTATACGCAACTACGCTATAAAAATTAAAATTACAGATTTTTTTTTCATGATAAATAATTATTTAATTCTTGAATAAAAATCGTATCGTTTCATTCTATAGTTATAGAAAATAAGTAGTAAAAAGCGAAAAACGGAAGTTAGGGAAAAGGAATATGCAAGCGGATGCGGCAGACCGAAACAGCGAAAAGTGTCATGAAAGTTTGACATCTACACATATAGTTCCTTTGGAATAAACAAATGCTAAAGCAACGAAAAGAAACGAACTATTATAAGACAGAAATAATTTACAGTATTTCACACACTAATATTTATACGAGTTTTGGGTTCATTTGGACATCAAAATACTGGATATAAAGAGCCAAAAAGCTGATCACTCTCTTCTACCTGTTTTTAGCTTCAAGTTATATCCCGCATGTAGCAGGGTAGGCAGAGGGAACCTGGGAAGCTAGGGTTAAAATACTCCGTTCCCATAAAGATACTTCCGTTCTCCACTTCCCGAATACAGTGTGAAGTTGATAAATAATAATAAAACGAAGAAAAAAAAACAATAATAAATATAGTAATGACAGTTTTCACTCATTTTGGAAACTTCAAAAGTTGCGCACGCGCATGGCATGCGTGCGAGAGCTTCATTTCCATTCCTTTGAGCCACTGCCCTTTTGTAATTAATTTCGAGCATGTGGGCGGGCACTTGTATTATCGTCACTTTCTTCTTACAGTTCATCATGTTAACCTGTTTCTTCACCTATTTTTACTTACTGTAACATTTTAAAGTTGTTGAAAATTAACATAATGATAGGCTAGTAGTAATTTCTTTAGTTTCGAGTTGAGTTTTAAGAAGTCTTATATTAAATAAAAATAAGTATGGCAAAGTATTTACGATTTACTTTTAAATAAAATAAAAATAATTTTGTACTTTAATATTATGTGCTACTTTAGCTATAATTAATTGTGTTCTTGTTTACGTACCTTCATCTTACAAGAACGTTGTTATATCAGAGTGCATTACTTTGATTTACTTATACATCCCTCATTTTTCGTTCACAGCCAGTAAATAAATCTAAAACCACATTTTGTGCAACTGCACACATACAGGGATGCACTCATGGCACAGGGGCACAAGCGAAAAATGGAGAACCAAGTGTCTGAATAATAGGTTCCCTAACTTGGTATGTATGTCTAAAAACAACCGACATTCAATAAATATTATAAGCAAATTGGCTTACAAAATTACGAAAGTTGCATCAATATCGTACCCAAATTGTAATACCATCAGTATACCACATTATAATTGTAAACACAGGCGTGCACGGGTGCGGTAGAGCCAAGCTCACTTAATTACCATTTATTTGTTGTTAGAAATTAAGACAAACGAGAAAACTAGTAGACTTGTAGAAAGTGTAAATGCGGCGCGTTTTTTAATTGGCAGCCGATGTGGTGGGGATGTGCATGTGGTAGTGCCATAGTGAGGCTCACTTTGAACATGTTATTCAATTACTGTTACACTAATAGTAAGGTTGATTGGTGATGGGAAACTTTAATTGTATATGAGGAAGTTTTTAAGGTTATGTCATTGTATTGATTTTTGGATAGCGTTGGCAATGATGGGTTATTGATATTTCTCTAATGCTCAGTGGTGATATGTAAACCCTAAGTGGTTTGGTTCGAAATACTGAAGTGGTATATCTTGAGACGTCGTTGTGCAACGATACAGCGTTAAATTGTAAACGCGACCGTTGTGAGTTCGATTACTGGTCGATGGAACGATAATTTTCTTTATCTAGGTCTGGTTACAAGACAAAGTTCGGAGTTGCGGAGAGTTCTATCACTCAACACTCGAAAATTGTTTCCTTGTATCTTGGTTTCTTTTACCAACATTGCTATTAACGGGATAAAGCGTAATTCTTAAAAAGAGAAGGGCACTTTGTTTTACAGCCAGAATGCGGAGAAAAAAATAATCCCTGGAATGGAAATCGTACTCACAACCTTTACGTTCACAGCCAGACGCTATCCTTTTGCAAACGGTATCCTTTTGTATAACGACAAACGTTTTTATATCGATTTTCCAATATGCCTTTTACCGTTCACCTCCGTTACTGAAATGTAGTTGACAATTTTTATGGCAGTCTGCCAAACCAATGTGGGATTGCATTTAGAGCGTTTAAAGAATATGAACTCTTACTTTGAAAATATGATAGAAATATGTTACCGTCGTATATATCTATTACAAACCGTTTGTTTATTTAAACACACTAATCTCAAGATCCTCTCGTTATTTTTATTTTCATGTTATATAGTCTATCTACCGAGAAGGGTAAAGACTATGTTATATAACGTTAGTCATTTCTAACTTACCTTATGACCTGCATAAGGTTACCATAAGGTTACCTTATCTGCAGTCACAGGTACCTCGGGCACTTAAAATGAGTCATGTATCAAACACAATACCTAACTATTTTCATTTGAGCACGGAGTCGAAGTCGCAAGTAAAAGTTAATAAAATAAATGTTATATTAATACAGCCAAACCTAACCTAATCAATGATATTGTTGTGACGCATTTGAAATCTATTTTTTTCTTTTTAGGTCAGAATAGTAAGTAGGTATGAGAGAGAAAGATATATGATGATAGATAGAGATAATTATATAGGAAACTTATTTTCTTTAAATTATTATAATATAATAAGTGGAGTTGGACAACTGACTGATTTGTCACTTTATTATTTCTTACTCACCTGAGTCAATGCCGCTCTTTGCAGGAGGCCAGAGCGAAGAAATGACTATAATATACATTTTAATAAATATTTAATTTCCTTAATGAAACCCCCTCCTGTCGCGCCACACCCTTCTGGCCCTGCGCCACGACTGGCCCCACTAAAACCGTATTCACTTTCTATAACGTTTAAATAATAAACACACACAATGTTTATTAACTTTTGAGATCATTTTCCGATCGAACGAGCCGACGTTACTTTAAAGAATATTGCCACAATAATTACAAACTTTAGCATCGATTAAGATAAATCGATTCATATCTTCCGCGTGTAGGGTCGCCAGGTCGCCAAACCTAAAAGCCGGACAGACCAGCCAGTCTACATAATTGAGGATTTTGTATCTCAGTATTAATAGAATTAATCTTTTTTTATTATTATCAAAAATCTTGTTAAATTCTAATGAAAAAATAAATAGAATCGAATGCCAAATCAGTCTTAAGTAGCTACTTCATTATTAATGAGTCAAATATTCATCTGTTAAGATTTAATTCCATATACTGAAAGGTTCAACATTTTTAAATTCCTCTT
This sequence comes from Heliconius numata, assembly GCA_016802625.1. Taxonomy (NCBI): domain Eukaryota; kingdom Metazoa; phylum Arthropoda; class Insecta; order Lepidoptera; family Nymphalidae; genus Heliconius; species Heliconius numata. The sequence goes on from JAEBDU010000090.1 coordinate 288,015, forward strand.
ACTAGCTTAACAAAAGCCGGATACCATTTTTACCGGATACGCAATCAAAAAGCTTATCCATGTCCGGCTTTATCCGGACACATGGCAACGCTATCCGCGTATAATGTCTAACTTTCATTTAAAGAAACCATCACATAAGCACTATAATTAATGTTGTTGATAGTAAATCAATACAATTATTTTAAACTATATTTTGGCTCTACGTTTAGGCGAGATTTTTGTAGAGAAAGTAAATCATTTGCGAACGACCATTACCAACCGGTCCTCTGCTTATAATGGATTTGAAGTTAACATTGTAGATTTATTGGTATGGCTGAATTAGGGGGTCGATACGCTTTTGTTTTTTATTATACTTTAGATAGAAGGAAATTATTATAATAATTTATTATTAACAACTGTCTCCTAACTTTATTATTTTTAAATCGAGGCAAAGCACGGCGTTGAGTTCTGCCACTCAACACACAATGCCTCCAGAATTCGGCAGAAAGTGGAGGCAGAGTGTGACATTAGGTTCCATCTGCCTACCTTTCCGTGTGCGGGATACAGCGTGAAGCTGACTAATAGCTGTCAAATGTTGGAACGTATGTGTCCATATGACAGTGTTTGGTGCATTACACTGCACTAAACACTGTCATAAGTCAAAGATTTTCAGTTCTTCGCTTCTCGCCTCTTGGTGAATACCTCGATAAATTCAGCGGAAAGTGAGGAAGGGAGTTTCTTAACACTAGGTTACCTTTACCTACCCAGCTTATACCTCTGTAGCGTAAAACTGAAAAAATAACAAGGTAAAAATATCTCTAGATTGCCCCATTTCCCCCACAAAATATATAGATGCGTGTCTAAAAATAATATTCAATAAAATAAATTTAAGATCGTGGGAATTTTATAAAGCTGTACATATAAAACGGCGATGTAAATTAAATTAATGTAGGCATAACGGACTAAGGTCACTCAATAAATCAATTTCTGTTTCGCTTTGCGTACAGCCTTTGCTATGCTTTAGAGTATGTTATTTAATATACGTCTATCTTTTTAAGTATAGTATAGTCGTTAATTTAATTAATAGAAAGAAATAATAAAAGAAGAAGAAGAAAAATTAATAAAAAGAAATTGTTTTAGTTTGTTGTAAATAATTTTTATTAATTTTTGTTGTAATCAATTAGAGTTAGTGCAAGTAAATAGTGCAAATAAATCAACATCTTTACCGTCTATATCTTCTTTCTTTATGACTATATTATATACAATGTAACTCTTCAAATCATAATATCAAAAAAATGCACACTATTTTTATATTTATTAACATTTTTTTATATATCTTACTGTTACAAAAAAAAATCCTATAGATACCTAAAATTTACTTACACTGACTGGACGGGATTAACTTTTACATAATGATTAGGGCTTAAACCTAACAGTTTAACCAAATATAAACCTTAATGCCTTGAATTTATGTGTAAACAGAGTGTCTTGACACTCCGTTGAAAAAGTTGAAACGACAAAAAGGTGATGCAGGGAACGAATAGGCTTTCCTTTTTCTACCCTGCTATATGCGGGGTATAGCTAACTAACCGAATTGAATCTACGTCCCACATCCGTCCAAACCTAATCCATCTCCATCCGGAATGCTAATCGCCAACCAACGTGTGGAGAATGTTGAAAGACAAACAGATAAATAAATAAAATTGTGCTGAGAAAAATGTATGTTAGTGTGTTAACCTCGCGTCCGGCACACTTGTGTGCGTGGTAAAGGCTTTTCACATTAGCCGCCGGAAACTCGTCTAGCGCGCCAGGTGTTTTATATTTATATATATTTGTATACATTTTTATATATTTCATTTAAAATTATTTATTATTTTTTTAAGTAATTATGTTTTTGAGGGTATTTCGGCGTTCTAGGTTTGTACTGTTGGCGAAAGCTGCCCTGAAGTTAGCTTTTCTGTACTTCTGCGCGTTGTTCACTCGGGAGTAAATTGAGGAAAAGAAAGAAAAAAATAATTTAATCTGCTAATGAAGAATAAGGTCTGTGCTTCAAATTCCAGAGATTTATTCTTTTTTATTATTATTTTAAACCATTTTGTTAAAATTAAACCTAAATTTGATGAGTTCCTATTTATGTATGTATGGGTACTCGATATTCAACTTATAAATCGCAAAATTATTATATTGAAATTACTTTCTTTTTCTTCTTAATCTACAATGTGACTAGTAGAATAATATAAACATATTATTTTCATAATAATCATATTTTAGTTTTAGTTACGTAAATATTAGAAAGGATAGCATATTTATTTAAAAGCATGGACAAGACCTGACCTCACTGATACAATATTATGATAGAAATCTAGCAGTTTATGTGTAATTAAATCAACCATTTTTTTAATTGATTTACCGATATTAAAAAATATGTTATTTTTTATTTAAAATCTAACAAAGTTATATACTTATAAAAATGTTAGTATTATTTGTGAAAATTAAACTATTTCATGAAATAAAAGATAATTTATATCTGTACATAAAGAAAGTGTTGTGTGCAGTGTTCATTTCTGCTGCTGTATGCTGTGTGCTGAATAGGGAACGGAGACTTTTAACACTAGGTTCTCGGTTCCCTCTGCCTACCCTGCTATTTTTAAAAAGTTAAACTTTTAATACCAAGATAGTTTTAGTCTTAAAATGTGTGTGAAAAGTCTCTTACAAAGTAGTCTACTATAAAAACTTTATATCTTTGCCATGAAAGTGCATTGGAAGCAATACATACGATAGGTTTTTTTCTAACCCGTTTAATCTCATTGCAACTGTTATGAATATTTCTCTTATCTTATCAAATTATAAGAAAACAAGTTATTTATTTCTTAATTAACTTTTAAAACCTACATCAGGTATCCTAGATATTTCAAGTGGCTAGGTTTGAAATTGAGAACTAATTTTCACTTGTATTTTAAAGAAAGTGATAGCTGAACTTGATTACTAAATTATTTGAGAGTAAATAAAATATGAAAATATCTATTTATTTAATATATTGGTATTTGTATGTCATGTGTGTATGTGAACAAATTGATCGTAATGTTTTTGAAAGCTTTTAAATTTTAATTTAATTAATATTTTTGCGTAAAAACTTTTAAGAACCATATTTCTTTATTAGTATAAATAATGGTCAGTAGGGAGAAACTAATGTCAAAACACTTTTTTATATTCTGCACAAATTCGGCACTACTGTTAGTAGCGGAACTTAACGCCAAACGTTACCAGCGGTAAAATTAATGAATAGTCGTTTAAAATAAAAGAAAACAGATAAATTAATATCGGGAACTTTCTAAGATATTTTAAATATTCATTGTGTGAATATTTAATGTTAGCGAAATTACATTTATATAATTATCTGATCGAAATTTGCAGTAATAAAATATCAATAGAAAGACGATACTTAATTTTTTTCCAATAAACATAACTCATAAAAACGTAGTATTAGAAATAGCTTAGACTAAAACTCCTAAGAAATTTAAATTCTAAGTTAATTATCATTTTTATTGTATTGCAAATTTGTTTTATAATAATGGTAGAAAGAAAGTAAAATCTTTCCAGGGTAATATCAGGGTAGGTAGGAGGAACCAAGTGTTAAGACACTCCGTTCTCACTCTCCGCCCTATTTCCAAGGCATTACGAGTTATGTGGCAGAACTCAATACCACGCTTTGTTTACCAGAGCAAATTAAAGTAGTCATTAAGTCATTCTCTCATAATTTGGTGGAACCTAGTGTTAAACACTTCCTTTACTCACGTTCTCGAGGCGAATTCTTGAGGCATTGCGTGTTAAGTGACGAAACTCATCGCGCCTTGTAGGCGTATAGCTTTATTGATATAATATTAATATTAGTATATTTTCACATTCTTTAACTATAATAATATTTCATTTTATTAGATAGTAATTTTTATTTTTTCAATATTTGACAAGATATTTAGTTGAGGGTTTATAATTATTATAAAACGTGGCAACTGGCAACTTCCAACAGTTACGAGTAAATCTGTCAATTGTATGAAATTACGCTTAGAAATTTAAATGTAGAAAAAATATTAAGAACAAATAAAAGATTCATCAAATATTTTATAATAAAATTTAACAAGCATAATTTATCATTTTTCTTATATCCATTAATTTTGACTAAAATAGTTAACTATAAGCTATATATTGGGAAGAATATATCGATAAAAATGCTAATTTATTGAAATTTATGCTAAACGTGTTAATTAAAGAAAATATTAGCCTACCGCCTATATCATGTTAATTAAGAAAAATCACTCTAAAGCGATATTTGGCATGAAATATTATGTTTCTAGCTTCACCCTGTATCCCGCACTTAGTAGAGTAAGCAGAGGGAACCTAGTGTTAAGACACTTCATTACCGATTTTCCGCCGAATTTTTGGAACTAGCGTGGCAGAACTCAACGTCAGACGTTTTTCCTTTGTGCCCGAGCGGAGAAATGAAAACAATAAATAAATAATAATCATTCCCCCCCATTTCCCCGAGTGGGGATCGAACCCACAACTGTCTCGTTACAGTCACATTCTTGTGCCCCTTCGCCACCACGATTAAAAACGTTAAGAAAACGACTATTCTAGTAAGAGAATGTGTAATTCATAAAAATATATTTTATACGAGTAAAGCAAACAAAAAGTTTCGGTCACAGATAGCGAAAGCTCTTATTGACATATTGGAAAGTGGCTGGTGTACGTAAATTTGTGGGAAATCCTTATTGCTATAGTAATAAGGCTTATAATGGCGGTACTTATCACGAACAAACCAAGTCTACGAATGTTCGGCTTATTAAGGCCATATCAGTTAAATCAACATACGTCAAATACGACAAATTATGATATATGGAAAACTAGCTGTTCTACCGTGGCTGCGTCCGCTTAAGCTTATTATATTATAGTCAAATTACTCATTAATTTATGTTATGGGTTCTATTCCGGAATGAATGTTTTTCGCTCTGTTAACAACGGAAAAACGCGGCGACGAGTTCTGCCATTAAATACTAAGTGTCTCCAGATTCGGGAGAAAGTAGGGAACGGAAATGTCTTAAGAACTGAGTGTTTTAACATTAGGTTCCCATGTTCCCCTCTTATCATCTCTCTGCGGGATACAGTAAGAAGCTAAAAAATTCAGACTATCTGTACATAAATTGTAGCCTATGTCTTATTCTGTATAAGCTATATTACTTTAAAGTGGTAACTAAATATAATCGACACCACCAAACCTAAATATATGCTTTTAAAACATTCACCCGTCTTATAGTAAACTTGTAGATATATTTAAAATCGTAAATTTTCCGTTGTGTTAAGTGGAAAGATTGTCCATCTTATGTAAAAGCATCAGACTACGCTTCCTCTATTTAATTTGTAAACTAACACCAAACAATTACGATTTCTTATATTAAATCTGGTCGTCGACTCCATAAAATTACGTTTCTAGCTTTATAATACCTTTAGGGGTACGGAGTATTCTAACTCTAGATTCCCTCTGCCTACTCTGCTATATGCGGGATACAGCGCGAAGCTGAAAACAAATGAATTTTCAATCTACTTTAAATAAATAATAATTATTAATGATTTTTTTAAATATACTTATTTACCTATAAACTATAGATATTTATTTCCATTTAAACAACTCATTGTACAAGAGGCTAGTATTGAGACAAAAGTTGGTCGCGCGACATCATTAGCAAACCGGATCCCAGTTCTGTGACAGAGTTTCATTGACGGCTCCAACGGTCACCACCAGTATAGAATGACACTTTGGTTCCCTAGAAATTAACCTTATTGGAAGTGAAGAAGTTAGTTCCAAGGGTCCAGGTAAAATGGTTAAGTTTCTTAGTTGTTATGGTATGTTGCAGTTCGGCTTATACGGATTGCTGTTGTAACGCCTTATCGACAGATTGCAGTGCATCTATCAGCTTAACTGTGGCAGTGGAGTTTAGTTTGTAATACTAGAGCAAATTATATTCTAAACATTGTTTAATATTAGACTATATAGTAGTATATTCTATAAATACATAAGTACTTACTATTGTTTTTACATACAGATTTTCTTTTTCTTTCTCCAAAATCTTTTTTCGAGATGAGGCCAGATGTGGCACAGGGCACAAGCACACACAAGGCACGTGACTGTAAACGTGACAGATTGTGGTTTCGATTTCCACACGGGGTTACTGCTAAAAATGCTCAAGTATATTTGAATAAACCATCACGTTTCAAGAGAGAGAGAGAGATTATAAAGATTAAGTGATGTAATGTATTAGTACTTAAGTATTAATATAAATTTACATCACTAAAACGATCCATTTTCTCTCCGAAAGCCAACATATACTTAACAAAAGTATCTTATAAGGCGTATTCAACCGATCACTCGCTAGGGAGGCGTGTTGTTTATCACGTACCTATAATATTACTATTTATTGTACTCGTACATGTAACGATATCTTGTTAAAAGAGTATTTACTAGGAATAAATAAATGTGTATAGATCATTTTCAATTTTTTTTTTCAATTTTCACTTTATATTCTTCCTCTGCTCTTTCTAAATGAAATATACAAAATTGTGCATGATAAAGTATTTTAAATGTGAACTTATTAATAATCCTCTTCGCTTCTTGCGTATTGAATGGCAAAATTTAGTACTACGATTTGTTTACCAAAAGGAAATGAAAATAATTAGATGTAGTTCTCCTGAGTGAGATTGGGTTTACAGTCATGCGCTGTCCACCCGTGCCACAACGGCGATTTTAGTTCACAGAACGTAGTTACGAATACATAATAACTACTTACTTTTTTTATACTTCCTATTTTCATAAAAATATAATAATTTTATATCTAATTCCTCTTCATTAAATAACATAATGACATACGACGCAACATTCATACAGCTATATGCAAGTCACACATAGTTCTTTCTTACAATATTTTTCCTAGCAAAATATGTGCAATTTACGATTGAATAAACCTAGTAAAAGTCTATTGTAATTTAGAACAATTTGCTTGCTTGTGGCTTCGAAAGCACTGAGATCGTTCTGATAATAAACATTCCAAGAAAAGTGAAATTTATATCAACTTAGTTTCTTCTAAAAAAGTGCATACACTCAACAACTATGAGTAAATGTAAAACATTATTTATTCAAAATTACTATAGAAAATAATCAAATTATAGAAATTTTCTCATATAGTTATAGTAAATCTATCAATTAGAATCAGAAAAGTAAGTGCGTAGCAAAGCAGTTGTATCCTAGAAATAAATCAGTCGCATCCGGGCGCGTTGCACGCGATATACTCACGCACGCATTCTTCACACAATATTCTAAACTAAACCTTTCAAAAACGAACTAAAAAAAATAATAAAATATAAAACTAAAATATTTAGATAAGATTATAATTTTAATATTGAATAATTTGTAAAAAAAAATGTAAAAAATACTTAAATGTTGTATAAGGTGTACTTATAGTTCCGCGAACGTCAAAATGGGTGCGCGTGCGCAGCTACAGCCCACTTGCGCGCATCCTACTAGCGACCTTGCGGCCGACATGTGCCCCGAGATTTCACTTCCTGTCCAATACTGAAAAAAACTCGCTATCATACTGTTTCACTTACAACTCCTACTAACATGTAGTGACAACTATTTTTTATATTAATGTTATTTGATTGACATCAATATTGATTAAAAATTGAATTGCATTTGAAATTTATAAATTAAAAGATTAATTTTGATTTTTCGATTTTTTTTTTGCCCATGTCACTTTTTTATTTTAATAGAAATTTTGAACATAGTTTGTTTTATCTTATGTAAACATTCCCACGAGTGCAAATTAGATTTCACCTTCACCGGATATATTGTTTGGTGATTTTCTTAAAATAGTTATAGAAACCTTAGGACAAACACGACCTTATTTAATTTTTACAAAGTTCTTTATTACATCATACTTTCCAAGCAAGAACAGCTTTCTAATTTGAATAAGTATCATATTCTAAAATAAACAATATTAAGTAAACAGTGCTTAACAGATAGTATATAATCCAGTCGAGTTCAGCTTCACGCTGCCGGATATACTAGGTAAGGCAGGGGGAGCCTAGTGTTAAGACACTCCCTCCCCATTTTTCACCGAATTCTGGAGGCATTCCGTGTTGAGTTGCGGAACTCAACGCCATGCTTTGCGTCGACACCAGAGTAAAAAAAAATATAGCACTGGTTATATAGTAAAATTAATTTAACTTACCGATAATCACATTACTATTCAAGCAGAACGATAATGAAGCGCTAGTCTTAGAAAAAGTTTTTTATAAAAGCTAGTACATTAATGAACAAAAGGAAGACTGTATAAGCTTGTATCGAATATAATTAATAACTAGACTAGACCAACTCTCCACCATAAATCACTTGACTTTCTTCTCTCCGCCCATTTTGATAAATTGAGCGTTGAGTTGCGAAACTGAATCTGTATTAATTGTCTAAATTGAATCAAATTAATTATTCTTAATCAATTTTAATTTCATAAATATAAGGCAGATATATTATATTTCTTACCATTTAATATTTTTCTCCGAATAGCAGTGTAGACATAAATAACCTACTCTTCATATCATCATCTCTACTCTCGATCTGAAATCGAGACATTACGTGTTGAGTGGTGGAACACAACGCCGCGTATAATCTCTATGGCTATTCAACACACAGCCATCGAGTTTACGAGAGTCCCACTCAACACGTCACACTGGCCTCCGAACGAACGTATGACGTCAGGTGTGCATTATTAATACTAATGCAACTCAAATCTGATGTACAATGTGCTTAAATTTTTATTTGACTTTATCGTTTACATGACTGCTGACCTACTCTAGTTTATGTTTACAATGTTATATTGATCTATAAAATTGATAAATAATAATTTATATGTATGTATTTTAATTGCTATATACTTTTTAAATGACCAGAGAGTGAGATAAATGTTTAATATTTTTTTGTTACGAGGCAATGTGCAGCGCTAATTTCCGCCATTCAACACGCAATGCCTCGAAATCGGCGGCAATTGGGGACCGGAAGTGTCTTAATACTAACATAAAGCTTAACGATAAAGATAACTTTATCTTAAATTTTACTAAATTACTTTAGATTGAAGTGAAGTTTTATATTGCAGTTTTATATAGGTATATATTCTTCTATTCTTCTTAACGAAGAACAGTAACGTTAACGAAGTGTCTTAACCCTATGTTTCCTCTGCCTATCCTGCTGCGTGAATACAGCGTGAAGCTGATTTTTGAATTTTTTGATTTCATATATTGTAGGTCACTTGCAACTTTCCTCGAGATCACCTATTGCACGTGTTAAATATTTGTATTATATGTTTATGAATACTTATCGCAGTCTATCCGTGACTAAGTTTGTTTGTTGTCAGCATTATGAAAGTAGCAAATATTAAATGTATATAGCAGTAAGCTATATGGTAGCTGGGTTTTAACATTTTTAACCTGTTTTTCCACAATTAAGGTTCCCATAAGGTGTGGGTTCAAATCCTGCTACGGCCTAATACGTGTTCTAAAAAAGTGTTTTAGTTATTTTGTTCAATAGAGAACGTCGTTGACATGTTAGAAGTGGAGATTGTAGAGTTTTTTAATAGTTAAAATGACTGAAAAACCATCTGATGGTAAGTAGATTCCTTTGCCCATGAACATCTATATCTATCTATTTACAACTTCAGGGAATCGCGAATACGTTGCTGGCCTTGAAGGTGAAGGGGTTTTAGACACATACATATTTTGAAATTCCACTTAAGGTAAGAAAGGTCAGGAGGAAAATTAATTAATATTTATAATTTGCAAGTACGCGAAATTAATAATCTTGATGAACGTATGATGATATATTGTGTCTTTCTCTTTCTCTCTCTCTCCCCAGTTCCAAGTCCTTATAAGTTTAGTACAATTTTTATGCTACTATTGAAATGTGTACTAAGGTATAAAATACCAACTCTTTAAAATAACATTTATACATTATAGCTATTTATTAGTAGAATATTTTAAGCTTTGTACGATGATTTACAAGGAAGTCTTCGAGAATTAAGCATGTTATAGTCATATAAAAGAAAATTTTGCAAATTTTCAAATAAGAAAAGCTTTTTGTGTGTAAATATAAATACAATATCAAACTATTTCATCTAGGGCAACATTTTCCTTTATTTTTAACATATGTTTACTGCACCTGCTTTGACAATATAACGTAATTCGGGTCAATCGAATTACTTTTCTTTTTGATATTATAAGGTAACCATAACAGGTGACGAATGGGTCATATTTATGGTTGTAATATAAAAAAAAGTATGTTGGTAGAGTATACGATAGTAGATGGTTCGAATTCAAGTTAAGGAAAAAATAAAAATCAGCTTCACGCTGTATCCCGCACACAGCAGGGTAGGCAGAGGGAACCTAGTGTTAAGACAGTGCGTTCTCATTAAACACTTCCGTTCCCTACTTTTCATCGAATTCTGGAGGCATTGCGTGTGGAGAGGCAGAGCTTAACGCCGCGCTTTGCCTCGACACCAGAGTGAAGAAGTGGAAATATAAACGTAAATAAATATTTCACTTCCTCGAGTGGGGATCGAACCCACAACCGTCGCGTTGCAGTCACACCCTTGTGCCGCTGCGCCCCGACGGCCTCGTTTTGTTTTTGCACCATAAACCATTTGTTTATGAAAACATATCCTGTGCCTGATTGTCAAATAATTTAATACAGTAGCTGAATGCCAATCCAAAAACACCTTACCACATCTACTTACATTAATAATAAAAAAAGGATAACTAAGTAAGTACTGTCAGTTTACTATTTATTTAGCTTACAAAGCGTCAGTAAACAGTCAGTAACGTTTCATTGAGTTCTTGCCTTTTGTGGGTGTGTTCTCAGTGTTGGGTAGCATCATGAGCTATTGTTACGATGCTAATGGGTAACTGTGCATTGCACTACAAGTTTACTTTGCCATGCCTTTTTGAATTCCTAAGAACATTAATTAGTTATAGTTCTAGTAGTCTAGTAGATAGTTCTAGTAGATGGCCTAACGAAATCAAAGAGGTAGAATCTTTTTATCTGTAGTTACGTGGGGCACAAAGATGTGAGTGTAACATGAAGGTTGTGGGTTCAATCCCTCTCGGGGGATTGAATTATTATTTATTCATATTTTCATTTCTCCGTTCTGGTACTACAGGCCTAGGTGTTAGGTTTCGCCACTTGACACGTCGACCCGATCGAATCCATTACGAAAAAGGGGATCGGAGTGTCTGAATACTAGGTTCCTAGGTCCTGCTTTATGCGGGATACAGAAAAGATGCTATTTAAGATCACTCTACAAATTTCAAAACTACATTAACTAAATATCAAATAATAATTCATTAAAAATTACCTCTCTTCTAAATACATTAATCAAATATAGGTAATAGTTACTAGTATTCCAACGATCCTCTTAAATTATTCCACTTCAATTTCCAAGTGAGAGATAAAGATACAAATTAACTTATTGCATTACAGTCGTTCGAGTAAATATATTCATACTTCATACCCTTGAGGTTAGTCGTGGCGAAAAGGCACAAAGTATGACTGTAAACGCATCTGGTTGTGGGTTCGATCCCCGCTCGAGGATAAGAAATATTTATTTAAATTTATATTTCCATTTCTTCGCTCTGCAGAATTCTCTCCAGAATTCGGCGGAAAGTAGGTAACGGTGTATCTTAACACTAAGTTCCCTCTGCCTATCCTGCTGTGTGCGGGATACAGCGTGAAGCTGATCTTAAATTATTCTACGTCAATTTCCAAGTGAGATATAAAGATACAAATTAACTTATTGCACTACAGCCGACCACACTGTCGAGTAGTAAATACGAAATGTTTTCGCCAGATACCAGATAAAGCTGAACTTGCGTAACCTTCAACGCTGACCCTAGCTTCATTCATCACACGGCCTTTAATTTCGACTCAATCAGTTCGAAAATTTGGTATGTATGTAGGTGGACTTTCTCCAGGTGAAATGGGTGTAGAGAGGGGGCCCGACCTTGTTAGAGGGAGGCTGACACCTGCGCAAGAACCACTTGTCACTCTCTGGCCGGCGCGCGCGCACCGCCGCCTTCCTTATAATATACATATATATATATATAGCTAGCGTGATAGCACGTGCTTTTAATTTACGATATTTTTACGGTTTTTCGGAACAGTATTTTCTGTGTGTGACCTTGTGTGTGTTCATTTGAATTTGGAAGACGCTACGGTATGTTCTTTTTTCTTAATTTTTAATAGTGTTTTGAGTGAGAGAGTGGAGAGTGAGTAAAAACACATCTCGATCCAATCAATCAATCAAAGAGACATATGATAAATTGTTTTGGCAGACAAATTGCAGTGAGACTGTGGAAGCATTATTTTAATATTCAGTAGAGATGTCCAGATTTGTAGGTCGAGAGTACTCAGTGTTGCATGATGAATTATATGAGTTCATATTGTATATGTTTACATAATTAGGGAAAACTTTTTCTTTCTGGCAATTTTTTCGTATAATTTTAACTTTCTCGTTTAGTTATTTTGTTTTAAATATATGTATGTATGTATGTATTGGAGGCATTATTTTTTTTGTTTCAATATTTTTGAATATTATATAAAGTGTTATGTATTAGTACGATAAATATTGTTACTAAAGTTTATCAAAACTAAAACATATATCAACTGTTAACATATATCATTGCACATATCAACTGTATATTTTGCTTGGGGGACGGAGTGTCTTAACACTAAGCACAAAAAATCTAAGCCTAGATATATAATACTATATCTAACACTAAGTATTTATATCATAGCACGCGACTACTGCGCGTGCGCAACGGTTGCCGCACGCGCAGTAGTAAACAAACCGAGAAATGACATTGACACTGACTCGAGCGCACTCAGCCTTGACATTAGGTTCGTTTTGTTTCACTTGGCCGCTATAAATTATGTTTGTACAAATACAGAATTATAGAACAAAATTAGTATAATTTAAGTTTCAGTATGTTTTTTTACAAAACAAAATGGCTGAATTCTCTGATAATTTGAACATGTTATAATTATATAGATAATGGAAGGAATGATATCTCACAATCAACAAAATTACTATTTTGAAATGTCAATAAAGGGAAAAATTAACAGAAGCATTAAAAAAATAAGCTATTATCAAATTTAAAATGATTTGATTAATCTCTCGTTAACCCAAAAATATTTAAACATCTAACTATAGCCATAAGCTAATTCTTTTATATTTCAAATTTGCCGTTAAACGACTCTGTGTTCAATTATGAATGTATGTAGTAGTTTGATTTTACGACGGTTACTCGGTGAGTTACCGCTGTTATTGTCTACATTCCCACGTTACAATCACTTTTGTAGACTAATGTATGTAATGAATACCAAAAGTCCATATTAATTACAATTTATTTAAAAAAAAGAAGACAAACAAGTATAGTTTTTTTTTCAGAAATAACCATTTTATCGTGTATTTATATAGTAGTGGAAAACATAAGTGCCTATTTCAAATAGTAGAAGAAAACGATAAGAGACGTAAAACACAAAATGTAAATACGAACAATAATCTAATTAAACTAATTATGCTATTCAAATTATTATATTAGTCATACAACACATAATTAATTTTAAATTTTATTTTAATAGCATCACGCTGTAACACGCGGAGTAGTCAAAGGGAACCTGGGAAACTAATAAAAACACTTCGTTCTCATTAAGGCGCTTCCTCACTTTGCACGGAATCGTTGAGGCATTGCGCGTTGAATGGTTGAACTGAACACCACGCTTTAAATCGCTGCCAGAATGAATATTAAATATTTTATTCCCCCGAGAAGGAATCGAACCCACAATCACACATATTTTATTTTATTTTATGTTGTCGAACTCACAATCAATTCACATATATTTTGGTTAAGCTATAGACGGCGAACTTGAGTGAAAGTTGTTAATGTAAACCACTATAAACCCGAATTTGACGACCTCGTGTTGATTTTACTTACAAATTAGATTTCTCTATGGCTAAAACAATTTAATGCTCTAAATAAAAAAAATGTGGTTTTTCATACAAAAACTTATATATGTAAATAATAATTATTTTAATTAAAAATACGCACAAAAACTTAAAAGAGATAAACTATTTTTAAGATCTTATCTTTTTAAAATATTACAAATTGAAAAAATTGTAGCTGAATCTTATTTACCAGGTTATTTTTTAAATTAGTTTTAAATCTTTATAAGAGGCCGGCAAGGCAAGCTTGGACTGTAAACACGACGGTTGTGAGTTCGATTCCTACTCGGGAGAAAAAAAAATATTCTGTTATATATTTTCATTTCTTCGCTCTAGTAATATGGCAAACGCGGCGTTAAGTTCCGCCACTCAAAGAATTCGGCGGAAAGCTGTCAACGGAAATGTCTTTAATGGGAACGAAGTATAACAGGGTGCTAGGTTCCCTCTGCCTACCCTGCTATGTGCGGGATACAGCGATAATCGACAAAAAAAATACAAATAAAATTTTAATGCATTACGAAAAAGTACAGCGTTAAGTTCCGCTACATAATGCAACCTTTTGAATTCGGACAGAAAGTGAAGAACCAAGTGTCCTGACAGTGTGACCAAGTGTCCTATATTCTCTCTGCCCACATTATTATAAGCGGGATAAAGCGTGACACTTAAAATAATAAAAAAAAAACAAAAATAAAACATAAAAGAGCAACCACCAAATACGTATTCATTCATTATGGCACAGCCATTCATTGTTTTATTATATAACTTTCATAACCATTACAGTTTCATTATCGACTTACTTAATGTGAATGTGATCTGAATACAATTTTCAATTATTTTTTGTTTAAAATGTTTGAAGTTTTTGTTTAAAGAGTTTATTAAAATTAATATATTAAGTTTTTAAATTAGAAGATAAGATTCAATTTAAGGGTTCATTGGTATTTGATTCTCCTAAATCGATGGGGTAGACAAAGTAATGTTGTTACATTATATAATGTCACGAGTCTAGGCGAGAAACGTAGTGTCTCGACACTAGGTTTGCTGATATTATGCGGGGTAAATAGCGAAGCTGATTTTTTATTATTTTTAAAACCAAAAGCATACCATAACAATTGTAATCATGTTTCACTTTAGAACCCTATTCCTATCAGTTTCAATCGGAAAATTCAATTATTATTTATGATATAGAAAGCTGGCTAGATCATTCTCGATCTATGTGTGTTTGACGAAGGCATGGCGTGTGGAGCGCCACTGGAACTGGTCCACAAACTAGTCCTTATAATCAGGACACACGTATATGTATCAATCATGAATCACGTAGAAAAAGTTAATATCAGCTTCCCGTTGTATCCCGCACAGAGTAGGCTAGGTAGAGGGAACTTAGTGTTAAGACACTTCGTTGATTTTCCGATATGAAATATAAATTTTGGGGGATTGAACTCATACCTCGGCTATTACCTATAGGCACACGTTAGAAATACACATAAATAATGTTATTTTAATTTTTTCTAAATGTATTCACCAAAACTAAACTAGACATTAAAAGTTGAAATTAAGCACGTGTGTAAGTGATTTGAGGAATGACATGTCACCCATAGCTCGTTTCTCATATTTTGTAGAGTAATAAGCAAGAACCTGTATAATATAATAAGCTAGTATAATTTTTAATATTTTTAAATTATTATTTTACTCTTGGGAACGAAAAAAACATTTTTAGAAACCATTATAAAAATTTGAACGAATCGGGATCTGGGCCAGCGCCTCTTCAAAATAATAATGCCGAAGCCTTTCAGATAAATTATCATTTATCATTTTTATATCTATTATGTTATCATTAGTTTCCTGATCTCTCCTCTAAATGAAAATTTTTTAGCTTCACGCAGTATCCCGCAAACAGCAAAGGGAACCTGGAAACCTAGTTTTAAAACACTCTGTTCCCACCAAAACACTTCCGTTCCCTACTTCCGCTGAATGCTTTAGATATGTTTTGTGGCTAAACTCATCGCTGCGCTTAGCCTTCCTTTTCTCTAGTAAGAACCGAACTAGCGTCATTTAACATTTTTTAAATATACTAAGTAAAAATGATACCTACATAAATAAAATCTAAAAAGCTAAGAAAATAGGCTAAATCTAATAAAATTATAAGGAAAAAAAGGTTAATAATCTTCGTTCTGTCAATACACCTTAACTGCCTCGTCGGTTCGTTTGTATCGATGATAAAGCAAAGCTACGATTTCTCGCTTATCAAACTCGAATTGAATAAATATTGGTCAATTAAGTTCGAATTATCGATTCGTTTGGCCTGTTGTTCCGGAAAAATCATATATATGTTTTATATTGTTGGGATTTTTTGTTTGAGATTTAGCGTAGGTTCTTTGCAGGCTACCTAAGTTACCTAAATAAGTATATTTCATACTTTTCTTCATTTTCTCCGCCTTCTCCAGTACGAGATAATGCGTGTTGATGGCATAAAGTTTTATATAAAATTTTATACACCTTACAAATTTGAGGTAATTTAAAGATAGTTAATACATTCATTAATAAAAACATTTTGAAATAAATAAAATAATAATAAAATATCAAAATGTTTTCTTACCATTTTTGTCAAAAATACAATACATATATATTGAGTAAAATTCTTCACAAATCTACCAAAGCTAGATCTAAACCAGTGTTAAAACACTCCGTTCTAAGCATTTTTCCTTTAAAGCACACTATCAGTCAAGTAAACAGGAAACGTGCGTCATGCGTCGGCATTCGGCTAATAGCTGTTTAATCGTTACGTTAATAGGAGAAACTCATCTCCGGCCGATGTCAGGGTTTTTGTAGGGCTTTCTACGTTTAAGGTTATTTATATGTCTAATTATATGGATCACTAGATCTCTTTTGATGTATTTTGCGGCCTTAAAGTCTAAAAACGTAAGTTTCTTAGCTTCTTAGCACCGAGTTATGGAGATATTGCGTAACGAGTGGCAAATCTTATCACTAAGATGTGACGGTGTGTGGTTGTGGGTTCGATCCCCACTCGAGGAAGTGAAATTTTGATTTCCGTTTATATTTCCATTTCTTCGCTCTGGTGTCGAGGCAAAGCGCGGTGTTGAGTCCCTTAACACGCAATGCCTCCAGAATTCGGCAAAAAGTGGGGAACGGAGTGTTCTTCTGCCTACCCTGCTGTGTGCGGGATACAGCGTGAAGCTGATTTATTTATTATTTTATTTTTACTTAGTAGTTACTTATATTTTACATGCGTAAGAGTACATAATCATAATATGAAATATCTGTAATGAAAAATAAATTGATTTTAATACATATCAATATACTATTAAATTAAAAAAAAATTTAAGGCTCAGTTTTGAAATATTTGCCTGTATTTTCCTCATACTAACCATCTACAATCAACTATTGATAAATGATCTTATCAATGAATCTAAAGAAAAAAAGTATTGTTATAGCAAAAATCAAGTCTAAAAAAAACATCATAACTTCCAACGAAGTAAAGCCGGTAGAGAAAGTTGAGGCAGACGCGACACATAATATTGGTGTTAATAGAATATGTTAATAGAATACTACTAAATTGATATCAAACAAAAACTGCACTTAACTACTAATCACTGTTTATGAGAGCCATTTATTTGTGACATCTGTTTAAACAATTTGCCGGAGAAGTGTACGACTGTACGGCCATGAATACTCGTATGTGATAAGTAGTCTAATTTATTCGGTTGTTAAGTAAATTCTTTTTATATAAAGGACCAACAATTGGCTTAAAATTATATTTGAATTCACTATATCATTATATAATTATAATTATTTATATTTTTTTTATTATATGATCTTTTTTCGTTTCCTTTATCTTTGTGCTTTTTAAGAGTTTTATAAACAAATTTCTTACTATATGCTCATAATCCTAAACGAAATGCTTTTATTTTAAACAGAATTATTATTTTAATTAAGCTTCGAAACAAGAAACACAACTAGACACAGATAGTTAATTAACGTGAACTTAATTTCAACTATATTTTTCCCCAAAATTTTGATATTAAAAAGAACTACTACCAACTTTGAACATAAGCAAAGGTATACCGTAAAACGATTTGAAATCTGTTACAATAAAAAATCAATACATTTCAAATTAAGATATCCGATTGACTGCTCATCCCCCGCGGCGGTAGAAGAAACGTGTAAAGAAATACGAATGTAAGGCGGGTCACAGTGAGTATATAAAATAATATAAAATCAATAAAATTGCGGCGTTCAATTCCGCCACTCAACACGTAATAAATCAGCAGAACGAACATTCAGCAGAAAGTGGGGAATGGAGAGTCTCAATACTAGGATTCCCTCTGCTTACCTTCCTGTGTGCGGGATACAACGTGATACTGAAAAAAAAAACTATATATTTAATGGCATTATTCGCCTATTAATTGTACAAACAATTGTAATTAATTATAATTAATTATACTATAGTATTTAACAGAACAGTGTAGAGAATATTTTTATTATAAAAAATATTGAATAAAAATATAATATTTTTTATAATAAAAAATCAAGAACGGGAACGGAGTGTCTTAACACTGGGTTCCCCGGACGGGATACAGGGTGAAGCTGAAAAAAAAAATTATTTAAATATATATCAACACTAGTCTGCGGGCGACCTAAAACCAATCACTCAATAGCAATAAACTATGTTGTCAGTCGTGACAAATGGAGTGGAAGATTTCAATCGAATCGACATTTGTGTCAAGTGTTGTCTTGTGGTTATTATTTTTTTTAATTACTTACATACTTGACTTAGAAATATGGTTAATGAGCACAATTTAACAGAATATATATTTTTTTTATTTTGAAGAAAATTAGATTTTTTAATTTCATATTTATATACATACTTGTATATACAATGTGTAATATATAAAAATATATTAATTTCGTCTTCAAAAATTCCTATTACTTTGTTACGTCTTTGCAAATTACATTACATTCATTGATTTAATCTTTTTCAATAGTAAAGTTGAATTTTAGGTTCACGCTGTATTCTACATAAAGCAGGGAGGCCCTCTAGTGCTAAAACAATTGCTTCACTACTTTCCGCTCAATGTTCGAGACATTACTTTTCGAATGGCGGATCTCAACGCCGCTCTATGCCTTATTAAAGGGAGAATTGAAAATTGCTCTTTCAAACGAGTGGAATCGAACCCTCAAGCGTCGTATTCACGCACAGACATTACTAATCAGCACTAGCGTCTAATGTTCTTCCCTTCCTCTTTTATCACTATTTCTTTTATCTCTAATCATATTTTCCTTTAAAAAAAATCTTTATGCTAATATATCTAAAGCCTTGACATTTACGCATCCAGGCACATCCTTCGTATAAATAGCGCGGCAGGTCAGCTCGGAGCGACCTGAATAGCTACCCTCATCGACCTTGGCCCAAGCGTGTTTTAATCGATATAGCTAAGGGGATTTCCCGTATGCAGTAGGTACAGTCGGCAAAAAAAAATTCTTCACGCATCTCCAGCTTATTTGTGGTTATGTGTTGTTTACTTTTAAACTAATTACTATTTTAACCAACTTCAAAAAGGAGGAAGTCCTCAATAAAATTATAGTCTTTATATTGAAAATATAATACCTTTATATTGAAAAAAAAAAAACTGTTAAAAGTTTCTTGCCGGTTCTTTTTAGCAGAGTTGCCTTCTGAGCCGGAAAGCGTTTTATGCATTCAGAAATACTCCGTAGCAAAGGCCTGTTTGAATAAGTATTAATTAGAATTGAATAAAATATTAATAATGAACGAGGCCGTAGTCCGTGCGACTGTAAGCGTGTCGGTTGTGGGTTCGATTCCCACTTCGCGAATGAAATATTTAATACTTCCATTTCTTCTCTCTAGTAACCAGGCAAAAGGCAGCGTTAAGTTCCGCCACTCGAGGAGAACAAAGGTATTTAAATGAGTACCGGAGTCTTATTATAGTTATTATATATAGTTTATTTAAGTGAGTATATTATTTTATATACTCACTTAAATAAACTATCTATACAAACTATTATAACTTAACTATCTAAACATTTTTCTAACTTTATTCAATTATCGTAATACAATATCTATTTTATGTTACAACAATTCTGTAATACACTATTAATGTTACGTATAGTGAAATATAGGGTATCTGGAGGTTGATGCTTGTTTTCAAGTGGACATTACCTTTCATATTAAACAAGTACATGTAAGACAGCTTTCTTAAACACCATAGCGAGGGCCCATTTCACATGTTTAAAACTACATCGATCTTTTATTTTATAGGTTTTAAATTTTAATTTATACTTTAAAATATAATTATATATTTCTTTCAACATCACGCATGAACCTGCGTATCTAGTATTTAGACACTTACCATTAATTAAGAGACTTCCGTGCTTTACTTCCGAATTCTAGAGGCACTGTGTTATCAGGGTGAGGAAATGAAAATAATACCTTTTTCAATTCCTTGAGTGGGAATCGAACCCACTACCTGTTGTGTTTACAGTCACACGCTTGCGTGTTTTTAAACTATCAATTAATAATTTGGTAGTAAACATTTTTCATTTCATGATAATGATCATTTAAAGTAAAAAAAAATATATATTATGAACAACTTTCAATTTATTGAAATAAATAACATTATAATGTAAAAAAGTCACTGTCAAATAACATTATATTGCAAAAAGTCACTGTCAAACATTTATATTTATAAAAAAAACGGTTAAATAAATCTTTTTGTATAACCCAGCGAAAGTATTGAAATATCTAATTGGCGAATACAAATCTCCTTTTGTATGCACACAGTAGGTAAATGTATGAACATATTTCACACAGCTTCGAAACTTTTTTCTCCCAATTCAACAGGTGAAATTTGAATGAGAATCTTGTTATATAGCGTTCGCACGCGTTTTATAGATTCATAGTTAATTGTGAAGTTTAATTGTGTAGTTTCTTTATATATGTATATAATTGTTTGATTCATTTCACTTTTGTTCATTAGATTTAAGTTTTTTATAAACACAATATAGAAAAGGTAAGGTTAGGTTATTTAATAGGTATTTTAATTTCTTCTACAAATGAACACGCAATGTCTCCAGAATTCGCAGGATAGTGGGGAGCGGAGTGTCTTAACACTAGGCTCGGCACCTCCCTTCACGCGGCATACATGAACAAAGCGTGAAATTGAAAAAAAAGTAATCGTGGAAATAATTGCAAAATATACACAACACCCGGTATATATTCTATTTTCCAGCCTACTTTATAAACGTCATTAAAATTCACAACTTTTAACGAGTAATGAATTTAAGGAAAAGAACATTTTTCATTATACTCTAATTATAATCTATATATATAAAATCGAAAGGTCACTCACTCATCACGAAATCTCAGAAACTACATGTGCTAGGAATCTCAAATTTTGCATAGGAGTTACTTATTATATAGGACGTAGGTGCTCGCTAAGACGGGAATTTGCAATATTCGATTTCTAAGGGGTTGTTTTTGGGGTCGAAAGTTTGTATGAAACTTCGTTACTACAAATGCTACGAATCTCGAATTTTGCATAGACGTCACTATGACGTAGTCATGGAGACAGAAATTGATAATAACATATTTCACGCGGGTGAAACCGCGAGCGGGCCGCTAGTTTTTGATAATATTTTAGTTAAGTAATATATTTTTTTATAAATCAATTTAGGAAGTAGACTGAAATATAATGAGCAGCTATTCTTACGAAGTTGTAACAAAAATTATAAAAAGTAAATAAATACATTCGTGAATAGAGTATCTTAACATGATTCCCATGATTGTTATTTGCCCCAAAAAAATGGGGAAATGAATAAAGAAATAATACAAATATGTAAATATAGTGAGAAAATAGATTTCTCTATACAACTTCACGCTGTATTCCTCACACAGCAAAGTAGACAGAGAGAACTCAGTGTTAAGACACTACGTTACCCATTTTCCGCCAAATTCTGGAGACATTGCGTATTGAAAGACGGAACTCAATACCGCGCTTCACCTCGACACCAGAGCGAAAGAATGAATACATATTTAGTTACCTCGAATGGGACTCAAACCCAGAACCAGTCGCGTGACTTCCCTACGCCATGACTGGCCTCCAAAAAATATTTCTTAGAAGATATTCGAGCACTGACATTAGTACTTATTATAACAAATATGATTGAAATAAGATAAAGCTAATTAAAATTCGAATATGTACATGTCATGTTCTAACGCGAGGCTGTCCGCCCGCCCAACGAAATGAAATGAACGCGTAACCGTCGCTCTTAACGAATTACAACATAGCTTAGTATCGATAGTATAAATTATATTATTTTTTTACAATTATTATTAAAGATAAGGAAAATTGATATTTTAATTTCAATTATAATTGTATAATAACAATTTTGTAATTAACTTTGACACATCTACCTACGTATTCAAGTCCTACTTCGTCAAATAAAATGTAGTTTAGCTTAATTAGCTAGTTTTTTTATTAGCTTCAAGCTGTATGTATCCCGCATATAGCAGAGTAGGTAAGATAGCAGGGTAAGTATTCTGGAACTTAGTGTTACAACACTCCGTTCCCATTAAAACACTTCCGTTCTCAATTTTCCGCCGATTTCTGAATCAAAATGAAAATGAGCCAGCGAGAGCCAGAGCGAAAATAAAAATATTAAATATTTAATTTTCTCGAGTTAGTATCGAACCTACTACCTATCGTTTTACTAATTATAACATACTAATACAATTACTATGAGAGAACACATTACATTAAACCAATCTAAGGACCCCCACGCGGAGGGTGGTATGTCCCATACCTTACTTAATATACACTTATAAACATCGATATCGACATTCGAGTAAAACATCGATACTCGTATCACTAATTAGCCGGTGAAAGTTACCGACCGACTGACCACAATCCGATGTTTCGGTGGTACCGATTTTAGATCGATTCTACTTTCGTTTTTTGACCACTCTTGCCGTTCTCCGAGCTGATTGAAAGAGTGATTTATTTTGTTACGTATATAATTTGACAGGTATGCGTTTGGCATAATCCTGTGGGAGTTATCTTGTAATTAAAAAACCCAGTTCTGAACTCTTTGAAATAGTGATATATCTTGATATTATCTAATAATGATTTTAAATTATAGTTGAGCCATACACTCTCTAAAGTAGTGTTAATTTGGGCGAAAAGTGGAGAATGAAGTGTTAAGACACCAAATTTTCTTCGTTTAGTTCATTATTTATTATCATTGTGTTTATGGGAGGAATATTGTAAAATAATAATAAAATACTATTATGAAAATTAACACTCTACAGAGACAATAACGGTGCAGTTTGATTACTAACCTTAAGTTTCTACCACCTATTCTGATGTATGCGAGAAAAATGAAAAAGCTGAAAAAAAGAAAAATAGTCTTACCTACGTAATATTTTTTCCAATTTCACGCCTATTGCAGGGTAGGCAATGCATCGAGGCGTGTTGAGAAACGGTACTCAACGCCGCGCTTGTGCCACTGCACCTCTACGGCTTTAGTCTGTATCTTTATCACCTTCCAGCTGTTTTAAGTGACCTTTATAAGGTTGCTAAATAAAATTTTACCAAAAAACCATAAAACACGAATAAATGTTGGAATTACTCTTAGTCTATAAATATGAAATTTCAGTACTAATATTCATATATCGTATATACTCGTAATATACCATGTGACTTATACCGATGGAGATGGCACAGTATGTGTGTTAGTTGGTCTTTAGGTTTACAACGCAACGGGTTCTCAAGGCATTGTTTAAGTAATTAATGCTATAACTGTCGGTTTCCTATGATTCCATGGGAAGAGTTTCATATGAGAATGTTACAAATTCCATACATGAAACACAATTTGTTTTTCTTTATTTGAAAATAAAAGTAGTAAAAGAAATATAATACAATTTTCCTATAAGAGTATTTGTGGTAAGTGTATGGCCACGGGTTCGATTTCTACTGAGATGAAATATATTTAAGGTAGTTAGATTAATAAAGATGTGGTTTTCGATAAAAATATAAAGTAAATATTAATTGGATGTCAATTGTTTCCGTAATAAAATCGTTTATAGTATATCGTCGTTATACATAAATTTTTCATGCAAAAATATTCATATCCTTATCCTAGAAAGTAAAATGAACTTAATGAAATTTGTTTCCGTTCATTTATTATTTCAATAAGGAATTATTAAAATTGAATTAAAATTTCACTATCGATAAAAATTGTCAAAATTGTTGGAAAGCTACGAAATAATTACATAATTAGTGTTGTACCTAAATATAACTTTCATTCATAACTCTACAAGTATCAAAAACGTTTTCGTTAATTTCAATATTTGATTGACAACTAATTAAATATTTATATTTAATCTGTAGTTTAACACACACAGATTATAGTAAAAATGGAGGGAGCACTGACCTACACATGTCATTTTTTATGTCTTGATCTGTCAAAATATCGTAAGGTATTCCCATCTCTCTTCCTCATATGGTGAAATATGAGATGGAACACACGGGTACGGGTCCTCTTTACATCTTTGGACGGTGAAAGTGTAAACACGAACGCTTTCGTTTAAGAGTGTTTTGTTTGCTCTTACAATATGTCAGATTATTATCGTATATTTAATTGGCCTTTTTAAATTCTATAAGCCATTTTTTTGTTATAATAAAATGGATTAAGGCAATGGCATTAATAATTCAACTGATGTTATTTTTAGTTTGAATTTCTATAACATTTTTTATATTTTTATCAATTGTAAGTTGATCAAGTCTTCATCTTAAGCTTAAAAAAACTACAACCAATATCTTTTTAGTTTTATTATCTTTATTGTCGATATACCAATCTTTCTTCTAAACTTCTTCTTTCTCCTAAGAACGCAGTGGCACAAACAAATCGGTGACAATATATAACATATAAGGTTCCCTTATAAGATTATTCGATATGTAAATGTCCGTGGCAAGGTCCAAAGTGATCTATTCGTAGGTATATTTCATAGTCGCTTCCACTCTTACTCTCGACGCGGTTCAACGCCCCAACGATTGCGGTGCAGAGATTGTACTCCATTAAAACTAACACGATACGTCTGAGTTCTGTCTAGATTCGACTGGGTAATGCGAATTTACGTTTGTTTTTCGAGAAAATGAAAAGAGAAATGAAAATAATAAATCATTTAATAATTCGAACCTACAACCGTCGTGTTTATATTATACGCTGTACCGCTGGTCCACGACGGCCTGTAAGTTAAGCTTATATCGATTTAAAGGATAGTCGTCGATTCGTAGAAAATGTCTATAATTTTTTTTTGTCCATATTGAAAATAACGTTGTCCAAAACTAACACACAATATATCTGAAAGGTGCGAAATCTGAAGAACAAATGTAGGTAAACCAAAATGATAAAAATTATTTAATACATAGGACTAAACTAAGAATTATATCTAGATGAAATCTTTATCTCGAGAAGGAATGAAGCTTGAATGAAAATATTGCGACTGAATACTTTAAGAATTCATACGTAGTACTCTCTAGCCGAAACATTTGTATAAAGACTAAAAGCTTCGAATCCTCTAAGGCATACAAACATACATTTAGCTTATTTACAAATACAAAAATACATATACAATCTCTATTTGAATGCTTGCATGTAAATACGGGATATTTAAGTTAAATTTTCGTAGCGAATGTGAAAAATTCAGGTAACAAACACGCGCTGGTTGTGGGTTCGATTCCAGCTTGATGAAACACAAGTTGGATAAAGTATAGTACTGACTTAATGCCTCTAAATAAGTGACATATGTGACGTCATTTGACAAAAGGAAACATGAAAAATTCTATTTTTATTTTAAAAATTTATACAAAATTAATTCATTCAATAAAATTGTACTAATTCAAGAGGTTATGTGCTCAGCAACACACTTCTTGTCTTCTTACGAATAAATGTCACGAAACAACATTTATTGGCGTTAAGCCTCTTTACTCACACCTTGTAAAATATCAGTAATCAGCTACAAGAATTATGGAAACCTTCAATGAAAGACCGACAGACAACTCTATAGAAAGAAAATAAGCTTTATTACCACACAAGAAGCTTTAAAACGCTTCAACTGGCCATTTCTTGCCAATATTACACAGTGAGGTAAAAAAAAAATTTAATCATTAATTCATTGATCTAAATTGAGCCTTAAATGTGAAAAGAAAGAGTTTAAAATCACACAATTTAAATTATAAAATTGCAGATATCAAAATTGTGGGTATATAACTGTCAAGATTACCGATCGTGTATAATTTTCGTATCATAATAGCTGTTCTCAAATTTTCAGTCAATGGAGTCGGTGTAAGGTATATGTTTATTTCATTGAGATAAAAACGTGCTAAAATTTATTTATTTATTTTGCTTATTTAATTCGCTTTCACGCGTATTTACTAATGATAATGAAAGTATATGGAATTATAGGTCACTATGTTTTTTTTCTAGCTTCACGTATTCCGCACATAGCAGGATAGGCAGAGGAAACCTGGGAAGCTAGTGTTAAGAAACTCCTTCCCCATCAAGATAATTCCGTTCCCTAAATTGTTTACTATATTCAAATGAGGTCAAAATATTTTTTACTTTTATATGTAAGCAATCCTTTGGTCCAGTTTCTTTGGTTTTGTTTTTTATTTAATTCCGAAAAATCGTCTCTTAATGGTGTCTTCCACTCCTAAAGGGTAGCATGTGCAACAGTACTAGCGTGTGACCGTAGATATGACGGTTGTGGATTCGATTCCCAATGTGAAATATATTATATTTTAATTTTTTCGCTCTAACAAAGGAAAAGCGCGGCGTTGAGTTACATCACTAACCACGCAATACCTTGAGCAGCGAAATATGAGGAACAGAGTGTATTAGCTACGTCTCCTCTGCCTTCTCTGCTACATACAGCGTGAAGCTGAAAGAAAAGTTTTTTTAAAATTTACAATTGATATCTCTCACACACTATATTTTCTAAATTTCAAATTATTATAAGTAATGTACACTTTCTATATGTAAGATATTATTAATGTTTATTATGTTATTACCATAATATAAGAATACTTTACGCAACAAGTGAAACTTATGGCTTCTAGGATATAAAAGTAAAAGCTCCTAATTTTTTATGTTACATTAGCTATTAAACAAATAGCTTACTTAAGCGTTATTTGCATAATTACGTTATACCATAAAGTAATTTAGTAAAAGCTTAGTATGGAACATGAATGTGTTGAATGAGTCAAACTTCAACTTAGAAAATTATAAATAATATATAATAGACTTATAAGATTTAAATAGAATAATAAATATTCCTTTATTAAGGCCAGTCGTGGCGTAGGGGTACAAAGTGTGACTCTAGATGCGACAGATTGTGGGTTCGATGCCCAATCGAGGAAATTAAATATTAAATATTTACATTTTCTTCGCTCCAGTGTCGAAGCAATACGCGGAGTTCAGTTCCGCTGGTAGTGGCTTTACCAACAAATCGCCGACTAAACGCCACATCTATTGAATCCGAATTTTTAAATAGAACCTCCAACTACTGCGCTAACATCCACAACTGAATCACAGTGGTCTCTTATAATATATTACATAATCACATATTACTTATTTAAAAAAAAAAGATAATTAATCACGATTGAATTCAATTACCACCACCATTGGACAACGCGATGCATACCAACGGAACGTATAAAAAACTGAAGTTCCTCAAACAGTTCCGGCAGTATGGCATTCGGTACTTTCCCCCAGTCCCACGACCCACTTGCATCGTCTGGTCTTCTGGAACGCCCAATATAATGATTAAATTTCGTTCGGTGGGTCTGTATACGTGTACGTATTTACTTTCAACGGTCTTACCAATTAATTTAAATAGCCGTTTTGGTTATTGATAGCTCGTTTTAATAATATTGAATGTATTATTATTAAGAAAAACAAAAGAAAGTCCAAAATATCAAACTTATAATTATTTGAGTTTTATCAAAACCTGTCAATACTTTTATTATGGATAAAAATTAAAATACAAACTTCTTTACCGTAATAATTATTGTATTAAAGTTATTCATTTTATATATAAACTTTATAATAATTTAAATTTCAGTATGCGAATGTACCAGCACATGACCTAGGGTGCTTTTCCTTTTGGATTTCTTGAAATGCCTCACTATGATAACCACTTGCCGGCAACCTCTTCGCCTTTAACCTCAATTTTCTAACATATTTCATGTGAGAGTTAATGCTTTTTTAAACTGAAAATTTTAAATATATTTTTAGGTTCAGATATTGCGTGTTGAGAGGCGGAACACAACACCGCGATTTGTCGTCCTACCACTCTTGGAAAACAAAAATAATTCATTGCTAGACGACGAATTTCAATTATAAACTATGAATAAATATTAAAGTTTAATTTAAAAACTCTTATTTATATTTCATTTTGTAGAAACTTTTAAAATTACAATGATAATAACTAGTACTTTTCTTATTCTTATTAATAAAATAATTATAATTCATAAAGAATTTGTAACGTGGATACAGTATGACAATAGACCCGCTTGGGCCATTGTCTTTCACTTATCACTGGGAGGTAAACAATATGAGAAATGTATTTTTTTTATAAAGTTGGCTTATTATCGTGGCGCAGGAGTAAAAGTGTAAACGCGACTGGTTGTGGGTTCGAACCAAATTTCAGGAAATGAAATATTTATTTAGAATAGAAAATGTAAATACATTTTCACTTCTTCTCTCTTGCCTAGAAAAAATGTGATTTCGTCGGAATATGTGGAACGGAGTGTCTTAACACTAGGTTCTCTATACCTACCCCGATGTGTGAGGGATACAACGTGAAGCTGATTTAATTTTTATTTTATTTTATAAATATATTTAAAGGCACAGAGCAAAGGCTAGATAATTACAGAAAGCAACACCAACTTAAGTTGTGCAAAGTTTCGATAATTGCTTTAGTTACCTTAGATATTTTAAATGTTAATTAACAAGTAAATGACTTAGTGACTCTAGGTATAAGAGCAAAATTGTACTAATTATAAAAGCTTCGGTTTGCCCTAAAGGTTAGCTGAAATAGATAATCGAACGTGTTGGTTCGATTCTCTCTCAGGGGAGTGAAAAAAATATTATTTTCATTTTGTCGCTTTGGTAAGGAAAAGGGCGGAGTTGAATTAGTTCCCCCACGCAAACCCGAATACCTTAAGAATTCGTAGGAAAGTGGGGAACGAAGAGTCTTAACATCAGATCCTGCTTTGTACGGAATACTATTGTATTCCGTACAAAGCAGGATGGAGCAGATTGGAGCTCCAAACTCCATATTTGGAGCTGAAAAAATAAAGAAAAATAATTAACTAATTAAATTCATCAAAAGTTTGTTTTTCTCAAGTTACTTAGAAATATGTTATATGGAAACTCGATATGTTGGGACTTTCCCTTTAACATGCCGTCAAATGTTTGAACTTTCAAACTTTGTACATGTCTTTTGTATTTTGTTTACAGTTCACGATGCGGCAGAGACGCGGGCTGGCTGTAGTCATCCTACTCGTTTTACATATGGTGAGAATATATTATATCTACATTTTTAAATTATTATTCCTGATTTGAAAACTGGAACAGTTACATGAGGAGCGGGTTCAAATTCTGTGTGAGTTCAACCTAGTATCAAATGTCTTAATTTTTATTGTATAATTTTATATATATTTTTAGTAAGATAATTAAATCGTTACTGTAAAAACGTAGAGAACGAATTAAGATATGTAAATAGTTTGGTATGTCTGTTTTAACGGAGATAAATGACAGTCGTATGCTGTATCTTATTTTATCAATGAAACCCATTGTAGTATTAAAGCGAACGGGAAATTATTACTTATATCTATTTTACCTAAATCGTAAAATTAAAATGGGGGTTAAAGATCCCCAAAGATGAAAAGGGTTGAAGCGAGAGTCAATAGATATTTTCTTGCCAACCATGTGTCATCCTAGACCACATCAATGCAAAGCATATTTGATATGTCGTCTCGTATGACTACTATGAAGAAAAAAACAAAAGACCAAAAAATTGAACTAAAAAGGTACTGAAAGTAATATTAGTTGTTTAATAAAAAAAAAAACATTATAAATATTATGAGTGCTGTGACACCAGAAGACTTTCTCTTGTTTAAAGTTTGAAATGTATGTGGGGTCACTGTTCACGAGTGTAATGTTACATTGTTAGTGACTGACTGAGTTAGAAATAAACACATTTTGACATTAAATTTAATAACTTCATTACAAGTATATTTGTTCTTAAACCTATATCGACGGTATTCTGCCTGTAGTTATTTACAAAAAAATGTAGTTGATAAAACGTATAATAATATGTTTCTCAATTTGTACGAAACACTGAACAAATATTTTTTATTTACGTTGGTGTTTAAATAAAATAAGATGGACAGTACAATCGTGAGTAATATAATCCTGAATATTTTATATAAATAAGTATTAGTTATAATGCAAAATACATATCTAATATGATATTACATAGCAAAACTCAATAGTTCGGTACTTCAGAGTTAATGATTTTTAATTGTCATAGTTCCTAGTTTGGTGTGTTAATAGAGCACTGTAGACTGCTATTCTGGCACTGTAGGATTAGTTTTTTCACTGATAAAATAAATTTATATTATTTATTAAAATAAATAAAGTATGGTTCGGATAAATGAAATAGTTAGCATCAGTTATTATAAAGATTTTTTTATTTCACAACTGTGGTAATTCTACATAATAGAATGTATAAAATATATAAAATATCATAAGAATAAATAATATATTGCTCGTATATTTAAGTTACATTCTAAACATAAAAATTATACATTTTTTATTTTTACATTTCAGTATCATACAATTCATTAACATTACCTTAAACAAAAATATATGGAGATAAAAAAAACATAACATTTTTTAAAAATGATATAATTGAACTCTACATAAATAATAAAAAAACAACAAATTTATATATATATTAATACGTAATAACACATCAACTGGGCGTTTTCCGCAAGGAAATAGAACAAGATAGAATCTAATACGGTCATCTGGTAAAAGCCCCAAATATGGGCACTGACCCACTGCCCATTGACGGACATGTCCACTGTCCAGTTCCGTTTAAGTAAGCTATTTACTTGTTTAGTCTAAGTCGAGTAAAAAAGTATGGACAAAAATGGTATCTTTGTAAACAACTCTTAGTACAGAGTTATGGTTAAACGTAAAAACTAATGGACTGATTTCAGTAATTGTCAACACACACACACGTGCTAAGGGATTGTAGGTAAATATATTTAAATTTATATTAATTTTGTATAAATGGCGTAAAATTATTATATGTATATGATTGAAAATCAGATTTCCTTTATTTTAGTATCAATATTAAGTCTTTAAGTTGATATTTTTATTAACTTATTGACGATCTGCATATTTGCCATATTTTAATGATGATTTCATCATCATCATCATCAAATAATAATGATGATTTCTGTTGAATCTTAAACAGAAAAAAAGTCACAATAAGGAAGGAAACAGGAATTTTATAGGGCTAAACAAATAGTTAATTTACTTAATTATACTGCCGGAATACAAACTGGCGGAAAGTAAGTTAAGGCGATTCCAATTTATGACAATAGAAGTGCCTTGGGTGCCTTGTAAGAGTAAAAGCTAGCTTTCGCGACGGTCGGTCACACCGCGACCTACAGCAACGACACACATTGAACTTGAAATCCTGCTACTCTTTCTTGGTATTGTCCTACAAGTTTTCTTTGCCCTGTTTCTCAATTTTTTTACTTCCCTTTGAAGGAATTTAAGACCACATGTATTGGATGGGTTGAGTAAATTCAGTTATACGACTATCTTTTACGGTTTTCAACCCAAATAGAGTATGATCCGCTTCACGCTATATACTGCACACAGCAGGGTAGGGAGGGAACCTAGTGTTAAGACACTCCGTTCCCCACTTTCTGCGGAATTCTGGAGGCATTGCGTGTTGAGTGCAGAACTAAACGCCGCGCTTTGCCTCGACACCAGAGCGAAGAAATGTAAACATAAACGTAAATAAATATTTTACTTCCTCGTGTGGGGATCGAACTCACAACCGTCGCGTTACAGTCACACCCTTATGCCGCTGTGCCACGACGGCCTCATATATATTTGTTTTAATATACATATTTATATAAACATTTTCTTTAATAATGACTGTTCAACAAAATTGTCGTGTCCATTTTAATTGACCATTTGACACTTTAACATAACGTATTGGTTTTTTACACGGGAAACGTTTTAGTTCCTTTTGTTGAAAGTAATTGTTATATAGCGTTGCAGTGCATATATACACATACCATGAAAATTAAGTAAAGTGTAAGAAATATAAATTTGAGGATCATAATTGGGAAGTAAATGACTGTACAAACGAGAAATTACATAGACAACTAAAACACCAGTTTGGGTTTTCTCTTACGTCTACCCTACATGCAAGAAATACATAAAAATGAGAGAAAAGAGAAAACTAAAACTTTCCTAATAATATTAGAACTAAATGTATAATATTTAACATGTACATACATATATTAAAACACAAACATATACATACATATATTTGCATTTGCCTCAAACATCTGAAAGTCACGAATTAGCGACGCAATCGCTATTTAATGAAAGTAAAATTGGTCTGGTCTGGTCTGCGGGAGCAACGACCGCGCGCTGACACACTGCACTTGACGGCACTCCTCGCCTCGTAAGCGGATCTTGTTCCACTCACGTACCTTACCATCTGCTTGGATGCTAAACACGCGATTTGCACAGGTGTTTATGTAGAAATTTACAGTATGGTCGACGAGTTGTGACCGCTGATGAGTGCTGTGCTGATGAAGCTGTTGATGGCTGCTTAGGTTTGATTCTAGGATTTTTTTTAACTTTTGATTATTTTCTTACCGAGTGAATAATGCCTAACTTCTAGACGGCAAGGATCTATGTAGATTCGGGCAAATGGATTTTAATTTTTCCGCTCCAGCAAAACAAAATGCGGTGTTGCGGTAATAATTTGTTTAAATATTCATGTATTATATACTTTCAACGTTACGAATGTATCGTTAGTAATAATTGTGATTATAAATATCAATTGTTTTATAGTTGAGGTCAGTCGTGGCGCACAAAGTGTAAACGCATCTGGTTGTGGGTTCGATCCCAACTCCAGGAAATGAAATATTTACTTAATTTTATATTTCAAGGCCAAGCGCGTAGAGTTTCGCCACTGAACAGGATCAGAGTACCCTGCCCGTAATGGAGTGTCTTAACACTAGATTTCCTCTGCCTACCCTGCTGTGTGCGGGATACAACGTGAAGCTGGTTTATTTTATTTTTATAAATCTCAGTAAAATACTGTAACGTAGAAACTTTTCTCATTTGATTTAAACATTGCATGATTGAAGTAAGCTCTTGATGAATGCTATACGACGTCATTGAATTCCACTGACATATATCTTTGCTGTGCCATCAGATTGACTTTTTTGCAGTAAAGTTTTTTTTATTATAAAATATTACAAAAAAAATATGAATATTTTTGTTCTTTTAAATGATACTTTAAAGTAAAAGAAACAAAAATATTTCAAATGAGAGAGAGAGGAAAAATAACGAGTTGTACATAATAATGAAACCTATTTGAAAAATTTACATCAAAGAGTAGAAAAAAATCCATTACAACATGCAAAACTAGCGGTTAGGCAAAACGACTCATCGGAGACAAATAATAGTAGACTAGTAGAGTAAACAATCTTACCAATGTTACATGACACTCAAACACTGAATCATTTATTTAATAATGTCGGTCCGGTCGAATAGCGTAATTTCTTTTTCGTTACGACTTTCTCTTTTGAATTTAAAATTACGTAACTTTAATATGCGTAGGAACAATTGAGTCATGCTTATCCAGATTCCAATCTTAAATAATTGCTGGACTCAAGAGTTGGCCTGAAGGCCACGAAGGAGCTTTACACTCATTTATAAATCTTTATAGAGGAAATAAAAAGCCCCCATACCTCTTAGTTAAGTCGGAACCAATACTTTCTAATTTTGGAGCCCGAGGCGAAACAAATGAGAGCCATAAAAGCAATGACGATTCGATAATTCTAGGTTCAGTGATAGTGAGTAATAAATTTTTGATTGAGAAATGGCGATCGGCTCAACTGAAGTTCTTCTAAGTATGTCTGATATTAAAACAATTAATGTTTGTTCAAAATTGACACGTCAAAGGAAATACGAATAATTAATATAAAGTGTATACTTGTCGGATCTAGTTTAATATATACTTAGAGCAGTGCGGTCAATTGAACGATGATTTAAATCAAATGTGAACCAGAAGAAGGCAACTTTCTCATGATGATTTTATTCATGCCAAGGAATTGGAATTTAAGAGTCACCTAGTCACAATTTGTTCGTCTCACATGAGACATGGCTTGGGTGTTGTCGCATAACTTCAATCGATGCTGGTTTCAAGACATATTTAAAACGGTCAGTGTGTCGAATTAAATAACACATAAAATATTGCCCACACGCACCAGTGAAAGTTGGAGGTGCTACAAAAATATATAATTTTCATGTCAGAATATTATACGAGTTTAATACGATAGTTCGTTATCTTTCTCATTGTTTTATTTTAGATATACGGTGTAGAATGAAAAGTTATAATATATTTATTATTAAGGTCAAGATTTAAATAAAAGAAATATTTGGTTTCATCTATTTTAGTTATAGCTTGTTCTACACGAGCTTCACCATAACAAAAATGTTAAGTTCATCTAGATAAAATAACTGTAATTAGTAAAGTAATTTAACTGGACTCACAAAGATAACTCCAAAATCAGTGTTTTATTTTTATTTCTAAATAATTTCAGAGTGGAACCCTTAGTGAACAGACATCGAATGAAAGCGGTGGTGGCGGCGGCGGTTCCAGCCCAGACTCAAACAATGCGGCAGAGCCCTCCAGTGACCAGCTCGCCATGGAATCTTCTGAGAGGGAAACACCGAGTCACGCATATAACGGTCCACCGCCGCCAGTTCCACCACCCCATAATAGACGACAGAATCCGCCTCACCATCAGTCACACCACCCGATAGGTAATTTATTAATACTATTGTTTTTAATTTTTACTTGATACTTATATAAACGCTATTTATCTCATTATGTGATTCTTATCATCGTAAATATTATGTTATGTTACTAAAACTTATCTGACTTATGTTTCATAGTTACGGATAAGATTAGTTATGTCAAGAATAAAATAAACAATTATTTTTTTATTACATTTCAGGTATGCCTAGGATTACAAATCATCACCAAATTCACTCAAAACCTTTTGCACTCGGGCCACCCAGTCATCACAAAAATGACATCAATTCAGGATTTCGTGGACCACCTCCACCACCAGCTCCTCCTGCCGATGCCCAAACTTCAGCCAGCGATAAAGTTTTCAGCACAAGTGGAGATGTTTGGCCTGCACCAGCGCCAGATATGCCAAAAATTTTATCACTCGATGTGAAATGCGAAAAAAATGCTATGAGAGTTTTTTTAAGCTTTGACAAACCGTTCTTTGGTATAGTTTTCTCAAAGGGACACTATTCAAACCATCAATGCGTGCATTTACCTCCTAATCTAGGAAGAACATCAGCTTCATTCGAAATTGGTGCTCACGCCTGTGGTACAGCTGGCAGTGGAGATCCAAGATATAGAGGAGATGTAGCTGCAGCTGGTACATATTTTGAAAATGTAATAGTTATTCAATATGACCCACAAGTACAAGAAGTATGGGACCAAGCACGTAAATTACGTTGCACGTGGCATGACCAGTACGAAAAAGCTGTTACATTCCGTCCGTTCCCCGTAGACATGTTAGATGTCGTTCGAGCTGATTTCGCAGGCGATAACGTTGGTTGCTGGATGCAAATTCAAGTTGGTAAAGGACCTTGGGCGTCAGAAGTATCTGGACTCGTTAAAATTGGACAAACAATGACAATGGTACTAGCTATTAAGGATGACGATGCAAAATTCGATATGTTAGTGCGTGATTGTGTGGCTCATGATGGTCAACGCGCTCCTATACAATTAGTCGATAGGCGAGGCTGTGTAACACGACCAAAATTGATGTCAAGATTCACAAAGATCAAAAACTTCGGAGCATCTGCATCCGTCCTTTCGTATGCACACTTCCAAGCGTTCAAATTCCCTGATTCTATGGAGGTTCACTTCCAATGTACAATTCAGATTTGCAGATATCATTGCCCAGATCAATGTTCTGATGGTGGTCCAAATGTAATAGCACCTCACGCTGAATATGGACCTCCCCAAATCGATTCGTACCCGGTCAGTGTAGAAATAAGGAGGGATGAACGACGAGTTAGAAGGCAACGTAGAGCCACGTCACCTGAAAAAGAAGTAGGAGTTAATAGAGTTATTCGTGTGGTGTCCGCTGGAGATTTAAATTTAGATGCCTCCGAAGAAAATTTGGTGCCTAAAGTTGTACCTACTCCTGGATTAGTCTGCATGACAACTCCAGGTTTTGCTGCCACACTAGGTGCTTTGCTTGCCACTTTAATATGCTCTTGTGCTGTATCAGCAGTGCTATTTTTCAAACTCCGACCTATTTCAAAACTTAAGAAGAAAACTGCTGCAGTCAGCACGATACCAATACCACACCCTGCCGCAGGACCGCATATTATTTCAAAAAGTCGGTTTTACTCATAACAAGTAATACTCTCTTAATTTAATTTGTACATATTAGTGTAATGAGACTGAAGTACGACCATGCCAATACAATGTTATATGTGCTCAAATAATTTAGATACAAATTTTAAATCCTTTAATTTTAATTATGAAATGCTGAGACAATAAAAAAAGTAATTACTTAACGGAAATATAATAACGTTAGTTTAACACGAAACCGCCATCGAGAGGCTTCAGTTGAGTTGTTATTTAGTTCACAGAGTTTGTGGAATGAGCGGGAAATAAAAGCTGAAATATGTTTGACCGACCCAAATGTAGTATTAAAATGTCATAAGTACAATCTTCTGTTACCTCTTATCAAGCCGCGTCTGATGTAGGGGCAACGGAAAATATATTATAATACGTGGTATTGCATCACTTAGGTAAACCGCTAGACGTAATTTAAAGTAACTTGTCATTAGTATTAATATTATTTATTTTAGTTAAGTTTTTGTAATAGTCATTACCTACTTACTAGCTTTTATTTATTATTTATTTTACCACCTTTAGTACCTCTTCTTCTTTTTAATGTTTATTGTGTTTTCTTGTTTTGTTTATTTATAAGATTCTATGAAATATTGTGAATTTTGTATTACAAAAAATCTTGACTAATTTTATTGAATAATGTACAACATCATGAACAAATGTAGCATTGAATATATCTAAACAATATAAGTATAAATGTATATTTTATTTCAATCGCCCTATTTAAGCTACTATATAACAAATAACACAATTGAGGCCGTCGTGGCGCAGCGGAACAAGGGTTTGACTGTAACGCGACAGTTGTGGGTTCGATCCCCACTCGAGGAAGTGAA
The DNA here is from genome assembly GCA_016802625.1 of Heliconius numata. Classification (NCBI taxonomy): domain Eukaryota; kingdom Metazoa; phylum Arthropoda; class Insecta; order Lepidoptera; family Nymphalidae; genus Heliconius; species Heliconius numata. Next base: position 325,742 of record JAEBDU010000090.1, read on the forward strand.
ATATTTATTTACGTTTATATTTCCATTTCTTTGCTCTGGTGTGGAGGCAAAGCGCAGCGTTGAGTTCTGCCAATCAACAAGCAATGCCTCCAGAATTCGACAGAAAGTGGGGAACGGAGAGTCTTAACACTAGGTTCCCTCTGCCCACCCTGCTGTGAGCGGGATACAGCGTGCAGCTGTTTATAATAAATAACGAATTTCTAATATCATAGACAGAAAGTATTTTTACTATTAAACACCCAGAAAATTATATTCATAAAGGTTTTTTTATTAGGATAGAGTATGCAATATTACTTGCACACATTACTTAATACCTACTACGAGTATTTAAAGAAAAGTAGAATAATAAATAGAATTAAATGAAGGTACGATTGTTTTCTCGTCGCAAATATTGATAGAAGGAATTTTTGTGTATGTTAAATATTGAACCTTATTGGTAAAGTGGAAGGGGATTGAAATTAATTTTCATACCTTTGTAAACTAATTGAAAACAAATTATGTTCTGATCAGAATATTCTCCAGCATATTCTCATTTTTCACGATTTTTTCTGCAAATAGTATAACCTTTGACTCACCTAAGAGCCAATACTAGCCATACCTTCGTTATTTTAATAAGCCTGAAAGTTTCCGTACGAACTCACCGAATACTACGAAATAGAAATGACGTTGTCCATTACCAGACACTTAGCATGGTTTTCCTTCTGCCAGACACCTCTAAACTCTAATGAATAACAAGCGCCTATGTATTTAATATACTAAAGTATAAAAAACATTATTTGCTCGTAATATGTTCTTAGGCGCTTATAGTTTTGCCATAAAATAATGACAATTATGACAATTGCTATACTGATTTATTAAATTTTTACAGAAAAAAGACGTCCCCTACGTCCAAATTTAGAAGTAAACAGCGTTATTTTTTCATATATTAGTATTTTTAATAACATTAATAAATTTTACTCTTGAATGAGAGATACATACATAAAAAAAATTCTAATAAAATTACTTTGTGTGACACACCTATTCATTACACTGTTATGACATATAATGTATTTTTTTTCATGGGTTTTATAGTGACCGATTTTTTATTTGCTCCCATTTCGTGTATTCCCCCGCAAAAAAAACTTACTTATGTATCGTAATAAATTGCAACGGCTATCCCTCCCGGCCTACGTTTCTTTACTGTTCTACAGTTCGCAAAAGAGAAATTAACAAATAAAATAAGAAATTAACATTAAACATAAGGCCATCGCGAGAAAATTCGGCGGAAAATGGGGAAACGAATGTTTTAACACTACGTTCACTCCGCCTACCTCATATAGCAGATGCGGGATACAGCGTGAAGCTACAAAAAAGGAATAAAATAATAATAAACGAATAATAATATCAACATAACTTTTATTCTATTAAAAATAACAAGTGCCTTCTACAACACCGTCCTTCACATTCATACAGAAACTTAAATACAAACAAATTGTTTACAATAAATATTTACTTATTATATTTAACCTCCCGTACTTTTAAGAATAAATGAAGTGACAGAGCAAAGTACCATAACCGTATTAAAGATGAAAACTGATTATAGTTATAAATGATATTAAATGTAAATAAATGTAAAAATTGCACTTAAACAAATCGTATTCTCACAATAAGTTTGTGTAACTTATGAAATAATAGTTAAAATAAATGCAAGATTTTTGGGTGGCATGACATGATAATAGATCATTATCATAATATTTTTATTATATGGATTTAAAGACCGATGAATCGTAAAATTAACTTTTTTTAGCTGCTATACAGAGATAACGTAATCAAAAAAAAATCAAAAACACTTTATTGCACAAAGAAAATACAATTAAATTTGTAATTTTGATACAGTGCATAGGTAATATCAAGACACTACGCCTTACTCTTTCTGTAATAATTCAAAAACTATAGTTTACAAAAACTATATGATGAGGGAGTTCCCTCCAATAGTTATTGGGGAAGGCCTATGTCCAGCAGTGGACAAAAGATGGCTGTTGATGTTGATGATGATGATGATGATGATGATGAATATGATGAGGTGAAACTCAATGCAGTACAAAACTGTCAGAAAAATGTCTACAAAAAACTTATCGGTCTTTAAATTCAATTATGAATATAAACTAAAACTAAAGCACTAACTTAAACTTTTACAAATAAAACTAAAAGAGAATATAATTTAAACAATGTTAAAGTTAATATTGAGCAATAAAATTAGGATAGACACGATTAATTTATTATATAATAAATGCAGAATAAATGCAATCTTATTTTAAGAGATGTATCTAATAATTACATTATTGTATTCATTGGTGTTTTACGTTTATGTTACAATAACATTAGCATCTCGAACTAAATTAAACTAAAAAATATACAATGAACTTACTTACTTAGCTAGTCACTGCTATGGTGACGATAAATTGAATCTAAAATACAACCATTTCATACTAGTAAATGGTCAATTTGTTTTAATTATTTATATTATATTTAAATTGAGTCAATATGTAAAAAACGGGTGGAAAATATAATTTAAAAATATTTTCAGGTCCTCAATGTGAAAATCGAAATAAAATGTACAAAAATAGTCAATATTGATAAATAAACAACACTATTTACGATATTTTTTGAATTGTGAATTAAATTTTAAATTTCAATTTTACAACTTTCACATTGAGCACCTATCATAATTTCAAATATGGAACTTTAAAAAACCGAAAACACTTTAAAAAAATAATCTAAGCTTAACCTAATGGCATGACTCGACGTATGCTTATTCTAAACGTGAAAGATAATAATTATAATAAAGTACAAAATATGAAAAATATATCTGTACAAAACTTAAATTAAGTTCACAACAGTGAAGCAAAATCAGGTTAAATAAAACGCGTAGCACGACTTAGCACCATCGGTTGTCACGAGGCAGGAAGTATTTATAATGTTTTATTTATATTATTAGAAATTAAAATTTTAAAAGAATATTGAAATTGAAATAATTAGGTGTGTATAGAAAATAAATTTATATTTTTATTTAGATCAATAATAAAAAATAGTTCTAATCTAATTTTAAAGAGCAAATTATGAAAAAAAGTACGTTAGCTTTAAAAATATCTTATCAGTTTTATGTAGAAGTCATTCAATGAAAGGCCACATTATAAGGCACGAGGTGTATGAATAGATTTTTTTATAAAAAATGTTAAATTTTAAACATATATTTAAATTTAAAAAGATGTCCAAAATCATTTGGTATATAACGTTTTATATATTTAAATGGTTTTACTCACAAAAATATACTATCTCCTTTAAATATTTACCATGATTGTACAATTGTGCAAAATTTATCGTTGGTTTTCTCATTGGTTTCACATAATTTATTAAAATTTCTAGGAAATTTTTGATTTTCATACTTTACCAAGCTTGCAAAACTATGATTTTCATTAACAAAAGTTAGTAGTATTTTGGAATCTGTTCAAAATACATAAACAAATTAATCCTCTTGAACGATGATGAGGAAAATCTGATAATAACGCTATCCAGGCAACTAATGACTACGACGTGAACATTACAGTATGTGGGGCAGAGATGTCCACCTGTAATCTCCCACGCGGTTGCAGCTCCTGGATGACGTCTGCTAATATATTTAGGTTATCTTTTTCATCCGATTAGTATTTTGAGATTTCAAAGCATAAATATTTCATTTTTTCTATTTCATTAAGATTTTCTTATCATCTCATGTTTTTTTTTTGTTTGATAAATAATAATTGCCATAATCGAATACATAAAGCCATCAACATCAACAATTACTCCCTCGAGTGGTGTTGCGGGGAACCCAACAGCCTCAGAGCCATCCACGCAGCCAGGGAGTGCGAGGCGGGTGCGGCGGCGTGGGGGGGCGGCGCGTGCGCGAGAGACTGCACGCGCGTGCGCAGCTTGTGCAGCAGCAGCGCGGCGGCGAGGGCGGCGCCCGCGGCCGCGCCTGCAGCGGACGCGAAGAGAGCGCCGAAGCTGATCGCGCCCATGCATATGCCGTATACTACCTGTGGAGTGGACAGAGGTTTGTTTTATATTGTATAGACACCTTTTAGAATAACAAGAACCAGTAATAAAGAATAACTTCAATATATAAAGAGTAATTTGAATTACTCTTTATATATTGAAGTTATTCTTTAATATATAAAGAGTAATTCAAATATAAAGTATTTTTTAAAAAATTTACTTTTAAAAAAATACTTTATACATACTTTAAGAAACAATACTATTTACATGACAACTAATCCACCAGTAGGTACATATAAAAACAAGATAATACCTAGATAATTAAATAAAAATCAGAAAAAATTACCTCCTCACGTATCCGTCCACTGAACACCGTAACGGGCTCTCTTGATGGACCAAACGCCAGATCCGCTTCAGAAACCACTTCATATATACCAGAGACACCGACATCAGTGGACTTTGAAGTGACAGTTCTACGTTTCCTGAGGGACCGTGGACCAGCGACCGCTGGACCGGGTTTGGACGGAAGCACTTCGTGAGCTGGTTCAGCCTTAATTGGTCCAAGATTGCGCGGGCCGTGCGGGAAACGTTCACGATCTATCTCAACTTGGTGATCCTGGGTTAGAAATTATTCGTATAAATGTTAAAATTTGTTATGTTATTGTTGCTTATTCAAATTGAACTTGGATATACCTCAAAAATTCGGCGGAAAGTGGAGAGCGGAGTGTCTTAATACTAGGTGCCCTCTGCGTTACCCTATATCCTATATGCGGGATATAGTGTAAAGGTGAAAAAAATATATGAAAGTCTAAAGAATGAAAGTCTAATATCACAACTTACAGTAAAAGGTCTAGCAAGAGCATCCACAAGCTCTTCAACAGCGGACCGTTGCGGCGCCGGCGGCTGCACCACATGTCCTGACACATCACCAAACGCCTCTTCTAAAGGCAACCGCTGTTCTTGCGTCTCCGCTATGCTTAGGTCGGATTCTTCTAGAGATGTGTCCCTGGAATTATTAAATTATATGGTTAATATTAGATTTTTAATGTAATTTGGATTGTTATTCCATATTTTTGGACATGTCCATACTATTTCCATTTATTAATCGTAATCATTGTAATTTAGAGTTATAATTTCTAAAAAAAGTTTGTATTTGTCATTTTGTTGATACATTATCCATAATTTAATAAATTTCGTGACGACGAAATTATTAATGCGAAAATTTTAGAAAAAAAAACAAACTGTATCTGAGATTTTAGCCCTCTATTTAAGTGGATACACATTCCAGCTATTATTATTCAACGCAAAAACAACAGAAAGATTTTCCAAAAAATGTCAAATTTTAAACTAACCCAATATCATTGTGGTCCTGTTGAGTCCTATCATCTTTCCTATCCAGGGCGTGCCTCTGAGGAGCTACTCCCGCCAGCTGACAGTGGTCCAGGCACCCGTGCCTACAGATCTCGACCTTACAGCGAATGTGCACGCTGAGCGCGTCTGGGAACTTGAAGGCGTGGAAGAAAGCATAGGTTATCACTGTCGCCCGCTCGTCCACAGCTTTCGCTTTGAGAAATCTGAAATGCAAAGAGTTTTACTATGTTAAAATAATTTATATATTTAAATATATTTAAACACATATATTATCTTGATTTGTTTAATGCACATTATATTAGATGGTTAATATAGAAATAACAATACAAGCTTTAATTTCTTATTACATTTTTAAAACTTGGAAAGATTTAAATCATGAATGGCTACCTTGAAATCATCTTCGGTCGCAGCACACAGCCATATTCATCCGACAGCTGGATCACGTGTCCAGAGCCATCTGACGCAGCACAAGACTTCACTCGCATGTCAAATTCACCTGGAAAATATAATAAAAAGAAATATAATACAATACTTCTATTTTACTTTAAATTTTATAATTTTACGCTTAAGATTTAAAGACTCACATGTGAAACTAATTATTAATTTAAATATTTAACAGAAATAAATTTGATGGCTACTTGGTTTAAATTTCATGTATATATGATTATTTAATATTTAGATCTACTTGACTATTTCATCTATATATTTATTAATATTTAGATATAATCTATATATAAAAATTTCTTATAAAAATAAGAATCGTGCTAAAAAAACGTCTAAAAGAGAGTCACGTATTCTGTTACCACAACAAGAACCCATCTTAATGGGCATAACGCGAAGTGCACTAAAACACCACCAACTCAGTCGAGCGTTAAGTGAAATGTAATTAAAAGAAAATGCACAAACCGCAGCCAGCGTGAAGGAAATGCATTAGCAAATATTCTATTAATGCTGTGTGCGGGATACAGCGTGAAGCTGTTTTTATTTTAAATATTATATTATAGTCGTTGTAAGTATATTTGAAGAATGTAATGTCTTCATGTATTTCATATTTTTTTTATGGAGAAAATCTATCTAGATTCTAGATTCAGTCGTGGCGCATGAACTAGCGTATGTCTGTCAATGCGATAGGAAATTATTTCCTTTATACAGTTCACAGGTTCCCAGGTTCCCCTTGCCGACTCTACTATATGCGGGATACAGCGTGAAGCCAAAATATCTATATATAAGTGAAAATCTTTCAAGCTGCGAATAATTTTTCTATATAGGTATAAGGCTTTTCAGTTCCTATATCTTGCCAGGCAGGCACCGATCTTTTTTAACACATTAGATAAATTACTAATATAAAATTAGTTTTTTCTAAAATATTAGATACATATATCGATGAACTTGTATTGATATTAAAAATCATATATCTTCTTTCCGTGTCAAAATCACAATCTATACATAGTTGTACGTAAACAATTAATCTTAATTCCTCTATAGTTCTCACGTTCAATTTGCTTTCGATCAATCAATTTGATCATTTAATTAAAGTGTGGGAAACAGCTTCATCTTTGTTCACGCTCTATACCGAGTACTAGCGTTTGTTGTAAATATATGAAACAAACATAAAATAAACCTTCCTTTTTGATAAAATTGTGAATTCTTATAATATATAGAAATATTTTAAGCTTCTAACTCATTTTTTTTATAAAAAGTAATCAATTAAAATATTTCTGTAATGTAAGTTAAAATAAACTTTAATTAGTACTGGGAAGTGGATATCAGTTTTTATAAATTTACTATAGTATATGTGAAACAAAAAATTAAAACTTCTAAGCATAGCTTTCAATTTAAAAGAATCGAAAAAAAAACCGTGGCGTACCAGTAAAGTAAATTTTATATCTATAAATACACGTAAATGAATACCTGACAGTAGAAATTGAACCCACTAACACTGTCAGGCATTCAAAATTCACTGTAATATCAAAGTTTGTCTAATTTACGATTTTTTTATAAGTGATTTTTTTATATATTTATAATTTACGATTTTTTTATAAAGAACCCACCCTGGCAGATACATCCAAAAGTTACAAAAACAACATCACATTTTTCAATAAGATAAAATCACTAAATTTTATGTGAAAAATAACACTTTTGTACACTTTCTTAACACTTAAAAAAAACATAAGAGGCTTCCGGTGCACGTGACCTGTCACATGTACGGTATTCCCACGGCCATAAATATCATCTGATAAAACTGCTTACATATTTTTATAATAACTTCTATGATTTCACAGAACCTGACGTAGTTGAGTTTCTTTTGTGAATTACTGTGTGTTTGCTTTCCTTGAATTGCTTTATTATTACACTAGCGGCCCGCCCGCGGCTTCGCCTGCGTGAACTACGTTATTTTTAATTTCTGTCTCCATGAGTACCTACGTCCTATAAGTGACGAATTTGAGACTCCTAGCATTCGTAGTAACGAAGTTTCATACAAACTTTCAACCCCGAAACAAGTCAACATTCCCTTAGAAGTCAAATATTGCAAATTCCCGTCTTAGCGAGAACCTACGTCCTATATATAACTCCTATGCACAATTTGAGATTCCTAGCACATGTAGTTTCTGAGATTTCGTGATGAGTGAGTGATCTTTCGATTTTATATATATAGAAGATTTAATATCGTGCGACTGTAAACGCGACAGGCTGTGGGTTCGATTCCCACTGTTTTCATACCTTCGCTTTGTAAAGACTCTCTTTCTCTCTCTCTTTTTTAAATTTTCAATCAAATAAATATATTTAAACATAGTCCAACAGGTTTGGTCCATAAATGCTTAAGAAAACAATCGCCAACGCAATATTAATTATGTCAGACCCATCATAAAACTTATTTCTTGTAAATATTGGATTTAAACTCGATTTGAACTAGCTGCAATCCGCGTTTCCAGTCCTTCCACAGTACACGGGTAGGGTTGCCTCTATATATATTATATGTATATATTTATGTATTTTTAATTAGGTATACCTAAGTTATATATAATTTCATTATAAATTTCAAATAATACAGTAGTATATTAATAAGTATAAAATATAACTATTAATTCAATCTAGTTTTTATAGTTTTATTGTAGTTTTTACTATAATAGTAGTAGTATCTTAGTTTTTTTTTTTAAATACAATTAATATATCTCTTAAAATATCTAAATATTCCTATAGGTACGTATATTTGTAAATTATCCTAATCCTAATTTATCCTAATTTCAATGATAACACAGTACGCAAAATAATTAAAAGAGAGTAGAAAACGGAATATATTAACACTAAATCAATTAAATCTACCTTTGATAGATTTAACCAAGTGTCACCAAGCAACCACCGCGCACCAACCCTAGCGAGACGCGGCCCGTTAAGCAAACCCATTCGTACGTATTTGTCCAGTTTACTTTTTACCATTCTTAATACCGTTACGTGTGTGTTTGCACACTATTATTACCCAGTTAGAGACGCTTTTACTTAGTGTCGTTCTAGGCTGGCTGCTTTACATATTATATTATATATACGTAGGTGTTTTCTATAGTAGGGTAGGCTGGGAACCTGGGAACCTACTGCTAAGATACTCCGTTCCCATTAACATACTCAAGTTTCCTAATTTCCGCTGAATTCTGGAGGCAATGCGTGTTGAGTGACGGAATTCAACGGGCTTTGCCTTGTAACGATAATGGGGAAATGAAAATGTTCAGCATTTAATTTCCTCGAATGGGAATCAAATCCACAACCTCTCGTGTTTACAGGCACACACTGCCTCTGCACCATAAGTGACCTCGTAAGTATAAAATTTAAAAAAATATAAAACTGCAAGGAAGTTATTAGATTGAGGCAAAGAAATAGTTTGAAAAGTTTTCTAAATTAAAACCTATGCTCAAAATTCACCATTTTTTCCCATCTAATATAAGGTAGAAGTACCTACTATTTAAAAAAATCTTGTAATTAAAAAGTAAATTTTCATATTTATTTGTAACTTTTCCAACTTTCGATTTAAATAAGACTAGCAACATTTATAGGTAGGCACTCACAGATATATATCAGTAGTTCATATTAGAAAATAATAATTTGCAATTTATCGTAATTACTATTAAAATATCCAATAAACAAACTGACGTAAGCACATTTTCACGAATCCCACGCACAAACTGAATTTATTACTAGTTATAAATTTAAATTACAAAACTAGAATAGTATATACCTATAATATAATAATAATATGTAAATTATTATAAAAGATGATCGTCAATTTGACAGAGAGAAAAAAATATTTAGTGACTTTTAATTATTCGACGATCTGTGGAATTTATCACATACACCCACTCGGTAAATCAATTCGGTCAATCGGTCAATCAATAAAAAACCATAAAACGAGGATCGTAAAATTCTAATTTGTTCAATAATGATAATTCGTTAAATTCTACAATAGAACATTTTGAATCTACTTCTAAATATGTAGTGATTAGTCACTCTGACTCGCAAAATTTGGTTGTAAATGTTAACATTCGGACACGGCTTTCACTGATTGTGCAAATTCGAAGCAAAATGAACAATTTGTTTAACAAAAGGCTTACAAAAAAGATGGTCTTTTAGAAGATGACTTGTTTACTAGAAATAACTTTTCATATATTATTAATAATTATAAATACAAATAAGTGCGATCTTCTTTTAAATATACTACGAGTATAATGGGCGTTCGATACGAAGTGTTTTAACACTAAGTTCCTTCATTTCCGTTCCCCACTCTCTTCTAAATTCTCGAGGCATGTGTTGTGATGAGTGGCGGTACTCAACGCTGTTCTTTGCCTTGTTTTCTAAGAATTGAAAAGAGTACACATTTCATTCCACCGAGTGTGAATCGAGCCCACGACCTTCGCGTTCACAGCCACTACACCACGACGGCCTCGTACGGTACTATATCATATTTCGTATTTAGCACTTACATACATTGATGAAGCAGACAAGTTATTTCAAACATAATAGAAATTCATAAGACAGTTAAGTTTTGGCGTCCAAATCTCCATTTTATTGACTCTATCTATAAATAACGGTACAACTCTACATACAATGTGTTCTTGTAAGTTTGTACAATATACCTATATATAGCTTTTCTTATTGGTTTATTATTATACAAATTGCGTATTAACGGTACATTTCATAATATTATAGTTTATGTTTGAGTATATCAGATACAGTTTTTTTGGTATATATTTTAAAATATTTTTAGATTCACGCAGTGTATCCCGCATACAGCAGGATAAGCAAAGGGAACCTAGTGTTAAGACACTTCTGTTCCCGAGTGGTGGAACTCAACGGCGCGCTTTGCCTATTTACCAGAGCGGGAATATAAAAGTATTAAATATTTTCTTCCCCCGGATTGGGAATCGAACTTAAAACCGTCGCATTAGAGTCCTACGCTTCTGCCTCTACGCCACAACAGAGTCTATTTTATTTCAGTTTAATATAATTGTACGATTTCAACAAATCGTTAAAAATCCAATAAACAAATATGCAACATTGATTTTTATAGTCCGAGATGTTTTTATCTAACGATGTACGCTTGTTAAAATTAAGATGTAATTAATAAATAAATGCTATAAAAGTACTGCTATTATTATACATATTTTTTATTACTTTTATTTACTAGATGCTTTTTTATCTGTATTGATCTGCCTTTTGTTTAAATCAACAGATTTAACCAAAACCATAATATTTTTTTATTATGGTAGAAGCTTAATTAAATAGACATTTATTAATGAGAAGATGGCCGTTTTTCTTTTAATTGCGTCTACTTAACGTTTAAAATGCGTGATAACAAAAAACCCTATTATAAATTCGTGCAAATTTACTAAATACACATATATTGCGAATATAGATTTTATTTAGGTAAAATGAAAAACGAGTTTCTAATTGGAGATTTTGCGTAGTCATCTATCAACTTGATTTGTTAGTTATAAATACCTATATATTTCCTTCAAATTGTATGTTTGCAAGCATAGTATTAACAGTATATTTTCCACAAATGAATTAATCCTTTTTTTATCTTTACTTTGTATCCCGCACATAATTGGAAGGAAGTAGGGAACCTAGACACTTTCATTCCCGACTTACTAACGAAATTATCTTCAATATTACCAAGTAGATAAAACCACAAATATAGTGTAAGAACTCTATTCCAACGCCACATTGGTGTCATTTAATATGTTTAATATAATAATAATATAATTATCTTCAACTCGTATCGTAAGGCACTCAAGCGAAATTTTATGTTTCATGGAATTGGTATCAGGCACGTCATATGTACATCATAAATGTATTAAACAAATTATATATAGAAAAAAACTTTTAACGACACTGAGGTGACGACTTGAGGTATTTCAATGCACGCGGTAGTATGGAGTTCAAATTGGGAAAAGTGTTTTTTTTTAATATATATAATATAGGTGTAAAGTGCCACAAAAAAACCATATACAAACGTAATACGGAATGAATAATATTATAATTGTAAAAGGAAACAGTTTTAAAATTTAAATAACTTAAAAAAACTGAGTCGAAGGAGGTTGAGAGAAGGTTGTTTTTTAAACCGTAAGGGATAATTTTTTTGTTAATAAAATTTCTGAAATGGACACCAGAATATTCTGGGGTAGGTCCCTAGAGACATAATGTTTCACTTAGGTATGAAATAACTAACTCACTCTTATAAAAATATGTTTAATATATCTGCAAATAGTTAATTAACTGGTATTTCAACATCATAAATGAAAAAATATATAAATTGTAGGCAAGAAATTAATTTGATTGATCGTAAATAAAAAAACGGTCAAGAGCGTAACGAACACGCATAGTATGGTTAATAAAGAAGTATCTATTGTACTAAAATTAATAAAATTTTGTAGAAATATTATAGAAGAATTTATTGGAAATCTAATGAGGAAACCTAAAAGTAATAAAATTATTATAAGATTTCTATACTAAAAATTCTATAAAGATCACAGAACTCAAATACTGTAAAAGTTTTATTTCAATATAAACCTTATGAAATATTATTAATCCACCGAGGTAAGTTATTAGATACGGTAATTTAGATATATGTCTTAAAATAAATATACATTTACGTAAATGCTATGACAATTATAGCATGAAATTTAAGTTTCACGAAAATTTCTGATACAAAAAGAACTCAGCAAATCTTACTCAGAATTTGTGTATTTATTCCATATTTAATACTTCTTGTAATTTTCACGATTTTTATGCTTAATAAAATTAATAACCGTGTCCAAACAAAAATTAAAGATAACTAAATAATTGTAAGCATGCAAAACTTCAAACTAAGCAGAAAATATACAATACTGCTGGTTTATTAAGCTAAATCATTTTATATTTTTTATTTGATGATGATTTCATTTCAAAGGGTAGGTAAAGAAAACGCATTGTTTAAACATGTGCGGAACTGATCACTGCTTTTTCGTTTTATTAGAGTAGGGAAATGAAAATAATTCAAACACAAACATTTACCCAAATCGGAATCGAACCCACAACCATCACGTATCTATATCCGACGAACTATTTCGACAAAAGCGTAATTTTACCGGTATATTTGGATACTTTAATCTTGTTCTATACAATATGCATACCTCGATAGTCGTTTATCGCTACGACGAGAGTCAGCGTAGAGCCGAGAGGTACGATGCCCGACACGGGCGGCGCCCACGGACCCTTGCCAGCTTGGATCTCCATCCAACAATCCACGTTGTCCCCTGTTGATTTGAAGTTTAATTAATGTTGTTATTGTAGGAAAATTGATAATAATTGATTCTGTCATAATTCTAGCAACCATTGGTTTTCCAATGCCTTATGCGATTTTCTTTCTAAAGATGTGGGATTCATATAAACAACATATGAGTGTAATTTTCTCTAAAACATGTATTACCATAAATTTAATTAAAGGTTTATAGGGATTTTGGCAGGATTCTTCTAGGCAACCCTAGTGTAAACCTAAGATCCCATTGAAATTTTAAATTATATGGAAAACGCTACGAGTTTATTATATCCCTAATATATTTTATTCATATATAATATAATCTATAACACAATTTTATAATCGTTTACCTCTAAAATCCAACTGAACGACATCCAAATCAGCTATAACCATAGGAGGTTTCGACGCGGTCTTCTCATAATCGTTGAACCACTCGCACCTCAGCCTCTTCGCCTCGTCCCACACCTCGAGCAGGTCTTTGTCATATTGCACTACCACCGTGTTCTCGTAGAACTGTCCGTGTAGATCTGGAATAGATAATATTATTTTTTGTTTAATATAGGTGGGAATGTTATTTATATTTATTTTAAAATAAATTATATAAAATTATGAAATCAATCACTTAATATTAATATTGGTACGTACAACATAACTATTAAAATATTTAAATAAGATATATTATACAGGGTGGAAGAGGCAGCGCTTCTTTTACTGAAACTGCATATAGGGTAAAATATTTCAAACCCAGAATTAAAAAAAATAATCAAGGTACCTCAACGACTTGGACGTAGGATTTTTTTTTCATTTCACGATTTTTAACCATACCTGTATTTCGTGTCACGCACACATACGTATGCGACGTTGCCGCTTTGACAGGTAAGTGTGTGCGTGCCTATGTTATACTTTACAAATGGCGTTTTATTTTAAAACGATAATTTTATTATTTATTTTGTTTGAAAAAAAAACTTTTTCATTTTTGAGAATTATTTTTTTTCCGAATTATATTAGGCTTTTATAGAGTAGTTAAAACTGTGGTTTCATTTAAAGTGGCGCTGACAATTCCACCCTGTATAATACCGAGAGTCCTTGGTGATTCTGATTGCTAGGACAGTGGGAGACATCAAAATAATAGAAATCTTCCTCCGTTAATGGACTATATAAAACCAAATAGATTTTTTTAATTCGAACCAGTAGTTCCTGAGAATAACTACATAAATTCTACAGCTTTATAATATTATACTACAAAATCTAAATAATATATCAGTAGTATATAAACGAATATAGAATTCCTCTACAAGCAAATTTGTAAACGTTAAATTCAAATCTATGATCTTGGAAACTAATATATGGCAAATGAATATTATCAATGCGTATTAAATCGTTCAAACCTGCACACAAACTAAACAAAACAGCTTTCCCCGTGGGAGAATATCGCTACGATAGATCAAAAAGCATTTAAGCGTAATTTTCAAAGAAGGTTTAATTTTTAAATCCTTGTCATTGCTATAGCCACAGCCGGATGAGGTGATGCAAAAAGTTGAAGTCGACCATGGAACGCGGATCGAGGCATACGGTGTACGGCATGCGAGAGCTCAACCGATTCTCATCCTCACATCCAACCTTCCATTTAGTACTGCGTTCCATTAGAACATAAATCTAACATCAAAATGCACGTCACATTTATACTTTATCTTGCTTGCAATAAAACTGAATTTACATTATCTCATACGTGCAAGTAAAGCAGTAAAGTTATATCGGGAAGGAAATGCAGCTGGATGCAAAATCCAAGTGGTCTCCAAGCCAAGTGGTTTATTGGAAAATCGGCCTTGTATGCGGTATGGCGGGTGGTGGATTCTGAGAAGGCTGGCTCATTCGAGGAACCAGCGGGACGAAGCGCCCGTTACCGTACACTGGTATTAGAAAAACTTAACTTTAGCCTGTTAAAATGGGAACGAGGAACCTGGTCTAGTGATTTATTGCGATATGGGTACGAGCTGATAATTACAGTAGCGACTAAATTATGAATGTGCTGGGCTTACGTACGATGTCTACGACAATAATTACTTTAGTAGGAAATTAAATTTAGCTTTTAATTGGATTAAGTTAGAATTATATTTTCTTTTGAAAATTTAATTTAATTATTTAATTAATTAAATAATCACGTGTATTTTGTATCATACATGCATTTTTGGCAATACAGTACGATGATTTGGAACTCTTTGCAATAGCTAGTGGTCACGGATAAACTTACCAAAATATACGCGACCAATCCGGGGTTAAAATGTTTTAAATATATCAAAATATCGAAAATTAAATATCTTATAATATTTATACAAATAAATAAAGGGTACACGCGTGTGAATGTTAACGCGGCTGGTTGTGGGTTCGATTCCATTCCTTCTCGAGGAAATTAAATATCTAATATTTTCATTTCTTAGCTCTGGTGTGCCACTCGACAAGCAAGGCTCCAGATTCAGTGAAAGTGTTTTAACACTAGACTCCTCATACAAATTGTTAAAAAAATTGTCTCGACACCAGAGCGAACAAATGGAAATATAAATTTAAATAAATATTTTCTTTACTCGAGTGGGAATCGAACCCAAAACTAGTCGATTTTGCAGCACACTTTGTACCTCTGCGCCACGACTGGCCTCATATCTTTCCTTTTTAATAGAAAACAATTTTTATCATATTAATACGAGTATACAGAGTTGCTAGAGCCAATGTCATATAACACATAATTTAATGAGCTGAGAAACAAGCTATAGGTGCTGATACGAATCAAAACTGGTAACTCGAATACTTATTTACCAATCATATCTATTTTGAACCGACTTCTGTAAAAAAGGAGGTTATCAATTCGATGTATTTTTTTTTTATGTTTGTCACCTCATTACTTTTTAATAATGTAATATCATAATCATCAGCGTGCTGTTTTCGTTATTTTAAAAAATATTCTCCGTTCAAATGACATAAGAACCGAGTGGGAATCGAACCCACAACCTATCGTGTTTACACACGGTAGTGCCACTACGCAACAGCTGACCTGATTTTTCAGTCAACAAAAGCATAAATAATTCACCAACTAAAAAAAAAGAATAACTTTTAAAACTTAAAGTTTTAACGGTATATCTACACAAACAAACATACACGAGCACACACGCACACCATTGAACCCTACAACGGAAACGGCGTCAGGGAATGCGGTCTCGCCCGAGACTTCTATTCATTTGTCTCATAAATTATCAGCAAAGTGTCTGCAGTACTGTGTGAGGACGAGGAGTGTGGACTAGAGATTGAAATAACGTGATGAGATACGAAGAATTTAGAGTTCAGGTGAAATTTTTAGTGTAAACAGACTAAAATTATGTGTATTTATTTTCAAAATAAAAACGGTTAAGCGCGAGTCGGGCTGGCTTATTTAGGTCTCGATATCAATTTCAGGATAGCAGGTCAACTTACAAAAGTTTACAAACTTAAGTGTGCGGACATATGCACTCATTTTCTATGAAATGAACTACAAATATAAGTTGGCAATGATTTTTTTTATGAAATGCATACTGTGAAAATTTATTACACTTTTCGGGTTTTTTTCTTTCATTTGTATTATAAGTTGATTCGTGCTAAATTTCGTAACTATAGGTCCCAAAAAATATGTTCATATTATGGGACTCCCCTTAAATATTAATTATTCTTTTTTTTTTCGTAATTTGAGGCAAAGCGCGGCGTTCAGTCCTGCCTCTCAACATGCAACGCTTTCAGAATTCGGCGGATAGTGGGGAATGGAGTCTCTTAACACGAGGTTCCCTCTGCCTACCCTGATGTGTGCAGGATACAACGTGAAGCTGATTTAATTTGTTTTTTTTAGTATTCGTTGCGCACTCAATAAACTCACATAATATCACTTAAACATCGATATAAACAAATTTCATTTATATCTCACACCCGTAGGTGGTCACTGATGAAAGGCAAGGAAAAGGCAAAGCTCCATTCAAGCAAACCGTTCTAAACCCTACACCTTTTTAATAACACACATTTTTCTTTGCACAATAGCAATAGCAAATGATAAATGTATGTATATTTTTGTATGATTCTAGCTAGTACTGTAATTTGTTAGGAAGTCAACGTAAAAAATCTTCGTTAATTAGAATTAACACATCACTATATATCACAGTCAATGGCAATTGAAAAATCAATTAGGTACTAGTGATTCTTTGGAATAGTTTTTTTTAATTTTAATCATTAATAATGACGCGTGGAAATATCTCACACGTTTATAATTAATGGTTAATTGTCTTAAATAAATCTTGCAACTGTGATTTATAATTTTAGAATCTGTTTTGAAGGCTTCGTCTCTTTCACATGCTTAAATCACTTAGCTTTGTATATTACATATATTTTCTTTCATTAGATAAATAGAAGAAGAAATAAATATAGTGTTTATTCATCCTGTTAATATAATAAATTTGTGAGAATGGATTTTTGTTCCACTTTCAAGCAAAAAATACTGAACGGATTTTGATGAAACTTCTGAGTAATATAGCTTATATATCAGAAAATTATATAATTGACTATTTATGTAAAGATTGATTGATGAAGATTTTTTAGCAATAACAATAATATTAAGTGGGCGAAGTCGCGTATGGGTCTACTATTGTATAATATTAGAATTCATTATCAGAGTAATCGAATCTTTCAATTAGTTTGACAATAACTAAAAGACGATATTGATAGTTCAGAAAATAACTTTAAAATACTACATCTTTTTTTATACGATAGGTAACATTTTTGGAAAATATCTTCCATCCATTTCAAGGTTGAAAATGTGAATTAAAAAAAATAAGTGACAATAAATGAGGCGAAAGAGGAAAGAGAGTGGAGAATTTTTATAAAAAATAGAGACTTATATTTTAAAAATATATATATACGTCATATTTAAATCTACCAGTATACTCGTATACTAGTATATAGAAATTCACGAGGCTGTCCACATGAATTCCTATACACTTATTATCTCATTAAGACGACGACGTTTCACCAATTATTTCATTTCCTCACCCATTACGGAGAACAAAACAATCCAACGGCCGTTACAATCGTTACAACTAAAACACAAAAACATCGTTAATCACGTGAAAACATTATAACGGAAAACGCAGGCTTTCAAATGAGTCGACTTTTCGTGGAGAGTGGCTTGTGGCTTAGTGAGGTCATAAAATAGAATGACAGGTGGACGCCATGGATGAGAATTTTCATTAGAAATTGTATTTATGGTATTTTAAATTGTTTTTTTTTTATATAATTATATATTTACTAGTGGACCCGAACGCGGCTACGCCCGCTTGAACTATAAGAATATTTATTAAATATATTTATGAAATTATTTACAGTTTTCAATAGAGAGATGCGTTAAGCAAGTTCATTTTGGGTGACGTTTTCTAACAACAAACTTTGCAAATCGTTGCTTAGCAACGGCGGTTGTTATTAACATGGCGGAATAAATTGCATGTCAAATTAATAAGTATTTTAATATATTGGTATATATCGAAAATATTGCAAATATGAGAAAAAAAAGTATCCTATGTTCATCCCGGTACCCTCAAGTATCTCTTTATGAGTATTTTATCACAATTAAATTAGCGGTTTGGCCCTGATTGCGTAAAAGACAGACAGACAGAGTTACTTTCGAATTTATAATATAGGTTTGGATTGTAACATATTTTAATGTCTTTTCACCTTTTATAATAATATTGGATTAATTAATTATTTATTATTATACACATACTGTATTGACTATTTATTAGTTTCTACATGCGGTCATATATCAGGGTAAACAGTAAGATCTTAGTGTTAAAACACTCTGTTCCACACTTTCCGAAATTTCGAGGCGAGCGTTGTGCCTTGTTACCAGTGCAACATAAGAAAATATTAACAAATAATAATTCATACCATCAAGTGAAAATCGAACCTACAACCATCGAATTTACAATCAAACGCTCGTACCACTGCGCTACGACGGTTTTTCACAAACGATTCATAGCGCAAATAAGATATTTGTGTTTTATTTATATGCAAACACTAGTTAATGCTGAGGAAAACTTGATCCTCCAAGTCAAGTAGCACTCGAGTCAACTTACAGGCCAATGAGCGTTAAATGTTGCCGTTTAAATATTTACTATCCATTACATCTCCTCTGGTAACATTGTATGAAGTGTTTACACAGGAAATTTGTATTTTAAGTTCACACTTTATTCCACACATGGCATGGTTGGCAGAGGGAACCTAGTGTTAGGACACTCTGTGCCCGACTCACATTTCAAATTTCAAAATTTTAGGTGTCGAGTGACGGAGCAGTGTGGTAAGACACTTAATTTCCATTAAAACACTTCCGCTTCCTTTCGCCGAATTCTGAAACTCTACTCAACGCCGCGCTTAGCTTCGTAATCTGAGCTAAGAAATGAAAATATTAAATATTTCATTTACACGGGTAAAAATCGAACCCATTTGCCTGTCTTGTCGGTCTGAACTTGTCGTCTTTTGCCCCTTGGCCTAGACTTGCTTCGTAATGAATTATAAGTCTGATTTCATGTAAAAGATACGAACAAACTTGCAAATCATTAAAAATTTAACGTATTTATGAATTTCACAGCATCTTCTAGGGACCATTTGTATTTTTGTAAATTGAGCGAAACCGATTTCGGTACGCGAGGCGGAAACGAGCTTAAATATATTATTCTACACATTCTTAAATAAATTAGAAATTTCGATTTCTTACAAACAAATGATGTAAAATTTTCAATGGATTATTGGTAATAAAATTTACATTTCAAGTTCAAGCTGTGCCCCATGACACGAATGATGGGATTGTACTAGCATTATTGCTTAAGCTTATTAAGAAAAATTATATTATATTTAATGACCAGAAAATCTTTCAATAAATTTCACATTATGGTTTGTATTGGTAATTAAAATAATTAATTAAACTAATATATCATTTATGATCAATATTAAATTAAGAATTTGCACCCTTACAAGTTAAGGACATACCTCACATATTCTTATTTCTTTTTAGCTTAGCAGACGGAACCTGGGAACCTAATGTTAAGACACCCCGTTTCCCAAACGATCATCTATATTACCAGTAACCGATCTTATATAATATTTAATATCATCATAAATAATAAAATACATATACATATAAATTATTAAATAGCTTCTTACCTGGCTTAGTGCCGCATTTGGCGTAAGCGATCCGAAACGAGAAATACGTCTGTCCCGTAGAAGGCGGCACGTACACGCACCGAGGATCGCCGTGTTGACCTGCAACGGACAGTGTGTGTAAAATATAATGACATTTTAGCTGACGTCAATTTTAATGATATCTATTTACGTATAAAATATAATTACATTTTACCTTGCATCAATGTTAGTTATATTTATTTAAGTAGAAAATATAATGACATTTTAACTTGCATTAATTTTAATCCTATCTATTTAGGTATTAAATATAATTACATTTTAGCTAGTATCAATTTTAATTATATCTATTTAGATTAGAGGCCCAAGTTGATGCGCAGTGGCACAAGGGTGTGACTGTAAGGCGACGGTTGTGGGTTCGATCCCCTGTAAGTGTGGAATAACACTTTAAATATGTAAAAATAGGTTGGATTTGAAATAAAGATATTATTATAAAATTATATTAAGATATTAAATATCATAACTGAAGATTTGATGATTATTTATATGATATTTCATCAACATATGTATTTTTAAAATTTAAAAGGCTTATTGGAACTTTTCATACATATTACCAAGGAAATCCTTTCCAAGGCATCAGCATATTTAAAAATTGTATAGCAGGACGCCTTTATTTTACCAGATCCAAAACAATAATTAAATTAATTGATATATAGGCATTGCGACAAGTGGAATCGAATCCACAATTCCTGTGAATACATTTAGAAATTTGTTAACTCCGCCAAACGTAAAGTATTTCTACCTGCAACTGTATTTCCATAAAGTTTTTTTTAGCGAATTTATTACGCTAAGATTTTGCTATAGTAAAAAAGCAGCGCGTGGGCTCAAATTCGTCAAAGCTACCATCGATTCGTCGCGACTTCTAAAGAAAAAATTAGATCAGTGGAAACGATATCCTATATCATGAAATTAGATTTTCAGTTTGTTTATTTTCACGCATTTTTGTAGCAAATAATATTCGGGTACTTTTTTTATAAACTTCCCGCGTACAGCAGGATAGGCAGAGGGAACCTAGTGTTAAGACACTCCGTTACCATATCATTAAATTCATTTTGTCTGCTCTAAAAGATTTATAATCTTACAAAATCAAATTTCAACATACATACATGCACACATTCATACTTTTTATATAAATAAAAATTAATTTTACCACCTCTCCGAAACGTACCACGTTAAAACATGTCATTCCTTTATGAAGTTAAATTGCTTATTATCGCATAATTTTTCGGTTGTTTAATTATAACACTTTAAAGCGGTAAGATAACTGATTACTTTTATTATATTTTTTATATTAGTCATAAGTAACAAAGATTCCTTACCAAAATACAAATACCATTAATGAAATATTTTATTATTGTCAAAGTCTTCGTGAAATTTTTGTTCGTATTATTTTTAACTTCCCTATTTATTCCTCTTAGAAGTTTAGCCAGAAAGAAGGGAGCAATCACCCCGTTCACACATACCCAAGGAGGTCTTTATGCGTTTTACGTCTTTGTCTTCCATTTTCTCTCTTACCACTATTTCTCGCTTTATAAATCTTTTTAGCCTTCCTTTATCATTTATTACCTCTTTCGATACATCCAAATATATAACATTCTATTTAATATACTTATTATTATCTGATTTAACTGAGAACGGTAACCCAAAAGAGAAACTATGCCTAATTCAAGCGAATCTCGCAAACAGTTACATCGACCAAATCTTGTCCCATTTTGAAGGCGAACAAGTGGTACGTACAGTGCATTAATAATTCAGTTTTCCTTCATAATTGTGAGTGAAACCGTAATTAGTGGCAACAATTAGAACCGCTCTGATTACACGTCTGACGGCTGAGAAGTGATTGTGAGGTGTACGAGTATTGGCTGTTTGCGTTCTTTTGTGGAAATTACATACTTGTACAATGTAGAACTGTTGTTATCTATGTATTTGTTTAGATCAACTGATATGGTTGGTTGTAAGTTAATAAAACCAGCTTCACGCTGTATCCCGCATATAGCAGGGTAGGCAGAGGGTACCTAGACAGTACCTACAATCGAGGAAGTGAAATATTTATTTACATTTATATTTTCATTTCTTCGCTCTGGTGTCGAGACAAAGCGGACTGTCTTAACACTAGGTTCCCTCTGCCTACCCTGCTATGTGCGGGATACAGCGTGAAGCTGATCAAAATCTTATCCAGATTTAGATCGAGAACAACAAAATGATTAATAAAATTTATATATATTCAATTTTTTGTACAAAATTATATTCGCTTTAGTCAAGCAAGGCTTTTAATTTATATTGGCGTACTTAGTGTTTATAGCTGGAACGTCATAAACTCAAGATTTATTATGCAACTGACAATAACCTCTAATTGTCTCTAAAAGATTTTTATTTTCTCATAAGCTATAGCATCGTAGAAAAAGGGCTTACAATAAAAATAAACCATAGTATATTTCATATTATAAAACTTATATGTACATCAATATCTAAGCTCGCATAGGTACAAAAACTCTATCGGTGTGAACTTTATAAGAAACCCTACATGAACTTATTTTAAATAAATGATGGCTATCTTAATATATTTAAACCAGAGTATGTAGAGGGAACCTAGTGTTAAGATACTACGTTCCCTATTTTCCGCTGAATATTCGAATATTGCTTGTCAAGACATTCAGCTTTGACATCAGAGCGATTAATGAGTTTAAAATATTTCATTTGCTGGACTCTGATGTGAAATAAGATTTCTATATACATATATAGCGATATTTCAGCCCCTATCATAACAATATAACAACTTAATCTTACTAACTTAATCAATTAATTAAAAACCTCACCTTTAGAAGACACAATCCCCTCAAAAGGATGTGAGAACGTGAGATGAACGTCCATGTGATCCTTGCCGCACATGACCTCGAGCGACTGTATGACGGGCATGCCCTCGGGCCGTTCCATGGGCCACAACTCGCCGGCTTTCACCCTCGTCTGGAGATGAAATGATGATGATAAGAGATTAATTTTTAAAATTATATGGATATTTAATTTAAAATATTTGATATATAAGTGTAAAATAGTTTTGAGTGGTGGAAAATTGGGTAATATCTATTATAATAAAAAAAATCTTTTTTAACAATCTTTTTTAATTTTTTTTTAGACCATTAAATTCAATTTTAATTGTTAATTAGCAACGTATGTAAAAAGTTCATTTCTTTTATATTCACTCCACGTTTTATGTAAAAGTGGAAACTTTATTGGCAAATGTAATATAGATATGTAACATGCTAAAAAGTATTGTAAAAGCTGTTTGTTTCTCAATTTAAAATAAATAAATAAAATAAATAAATAATTTCCTCGTGTAAATTGAACAATTAACTATCACATATATAGTGTTCTACTGTGCTATAACAGTCTAAAATATAAACTGTACTTACAATAAAACTGTAACTCATCGCTGTCCGTACTTTTAATATACAGGGTGTCCCAGGAGTCAACGATAAAACGAAAACAGGTGATAGACCAAGTTGTGACAGTTATGAGAAAAATATAAAAAAAAATCTGTGTCAAGTATTTTTGATATTATATTGATTTATAAAAAATTCGGAAAAACCGACACCCTGTGATGATTTTTCAAGTCCTAAGACTACAAATATTACTCTTTTTTCGTTTTTTTTTCTGTAATGTAATCATGAGTAACCCTTCTGTGAATTACAGTTTAAGATTGAAATATACCTGCATCAGTTTTCAATAAAATGTGGTGTTTTTGCCACACATTAAATTCAAAATATTTACTACACTCAACTTTAACCGACTGTACTGTAAAAAAAATGTACTACACTGTTTTTGCAAGTAACTTTAAAAATTGGCGCATTTAATCTGGATTCCGAAATGGTACGACACTTGCTGGATTACTTCTTTGTTGAAGAGAGAAAAATCGAAATACACGATAATCGGGATGACGTTCAGCTTTTTGGTATCTTTTCCGATACATTCTAGCTGCAGCATTTGCGTTACATAACCATTCTCCATGAATGAAATGCATATTGGCAATGTGTCAAAAACCGAGTATATGGCCTGCGAGACCCCGGACTCGAGCACTGTCCTTATAGGTCCTGGGCCAGCCCCTAAGTCAGAAAAGTTCAGGTATCTTAGATCCGTCATGCACGAGTCTGGAGGCATCGATTACAATCTCCATGGTCGGATAAGCGTTGCCTGGGCTAAGTGGCGGGAGGTCACTGGTGTGGTCTGTGATCGCAGGATACCGTCCAAACCTTTTCCGACTTAGGGGCTGGCCCAGGACCTATAAGGATAGTGCTCGAGTCCGCGATCTCGCAGGCCACATAATCGGTCTTTGACACATTGCCAATATACATTTCATTCATGGAGAGTGGTTATGTAATGCTAATGCTGCAGCTAGAATGTATCGGAAAAGATACCAAAACGCTGAACGTCATCCCGATTATCGTGTATTTCGATTTTTCTCTCTTCAACAAAAAAGTAACCCAGCAAGTATCGTACCATTTCGGAATCCAGATTAAATGCGCCAACTTTTAAAGTTACTTGCAAAAACAGTGTAGTACATTTTTTTTACAGTACAGTCGGTTAAAGTTGAGTGTAGTAAATATTTTGAATTTAATGTGTGGCAAAAACACCACATTTTATTGAAAACTGATGCAGGTATATTTCAATCTTAAACTGTAATTCACAGAAGGGTTACTCATGATTACATTACAGAAAAAAAAAACGAAAAAAGAGTAATATTTGTAGTCTTAGGACTTGAAAAATCATCACAGGGTGTCGGTTTTTCCGATTTTTTTTTAAATCAATATAATATCAAAAATACTTGACACAGATTTTTTTTTATATTTTTCTCATAACTGTCACGACTTGGTCTATCACCTGTTTTCGTTTTATCGTTGACTCCTGGGACACCCTGTATAAGAGGAAATCTATATATTAATGGGAGCATTTTGTAATAGAACTCAAAAGAATATTTTCTTTGTGCCCTTTTCAAACGTTTTAAAACTACAAAAAGTTTATTAGAAAAATTAAATTTTGCAAACTTTCAAAGTTAAAAATAAAGAAATAAATAAAAGATATTCTACAAATTTAATATTATAAGCATAAAATGTATGTAATAAAATTGTAGCATGAGTTATATACGATCTACAGCATAAACCATTTATTGCGGGTGTAAACCGGCAAACAATGGATATCTTAATGAAGTATGATGGGCCTGTTAATTTTACACTGACTTTTAATCTTAAAATGTTATTATAAAAATAATAATTAAATAATGTTTGATCTATCTTAATTTTTAAAATAATTGAAAGATAAGTTAAATGGCGAAGCAAAGGCGGCGAATATTTTCTTATTTATTAAAAGTGGGTTCCCTTTTCCTACTCTGCTATATGAGGGATTCAGTATGAAGCTCAAAAAAAAATTGTGAAGCTACTGAAAATTAAAATGTTGAAAGTTAATATCATCTTTAGGTTATTATCTTCATTATTAGTTATGTTTATACATGTTTTATCTTGGACTTTGGGTTGTAGTTGATATACTTCCCGTAGTAGGAGGGTATATAACTAAATTATTTTACCCACATCAAAAACAGGAGATGCGTACAAAAACTTACTTGACGTTATATCCCGAACTCAGAAGCGTAGTCACAGGGTATATGTGAACCTAGTGTTAAGGCACTCCGTTTCCAATAAGATATTTACGTTCTCCACTTTCCGCCGAATTTTAGAGGCACTGCGCGTTGAGTGGCGGTAATCAACTCTACGCTTTGCCTTGACACGACACCTCGACGACAGATAAAAATTTCTTAAAAAATAATTGAAAAGAAAATCGAACCTACAATCTACCGTATTTACTGTCACACGCTTGTACCTCTGCGCCACGACTGGCATAAAAAATCCTTATTCCATAGGAAACCCATACATCAATAAGAAATTAACCATCATGCCTATCAATATAGGCCAGTACATGAAAAAGAACTAAAACAATCGTCGAACCCTAAACCAGTTCTCTTTGAACGTAAGCCCAAAGCTTATCTCGCAGATCTAACACATTTTTAATTAAGTGTAATTGAGCAAAAATGTTAACATGAAATAGTAGATTAATTTAAATTAAATCATCTCTTATCCGTTGATCTTTGATTAAACGCACGCGCGCGTTCCTGGAAAGGCGGCGTGCTGCGTTCCCACGGTGACGGAATGTGCGAGCGAGACGGACATATGGAATAGATGTGGTGTGAAAGAGACAGAGAGAATGCAATTCCTGCTATTTATATTTATGTATCGCCCCAAATTTTGGGCCTGTCTCCTTCCATTCCTTTAGGCTACTGAATTTCTTTGAGATGTCTAGATTATTTGGAAAGTTAAATGGTTTTTGTTTTTTTTTTTCTCAACAGAAATAATGAAAGTTTGTGATATTGATGTTTTTTTTATGATAGAGAAAGACATCTAGAGCCAACAAGTCACTTCTAAGTTACATATTTACGATTTTAATGTACAAATTCTGTGACAAAAATCTAAAAATAAAAACACAAATATCTGTGTTGCCAATTCAAAAAAAAAACAATCAAAATTGGAAAAAAAAAACCTAAAACACTACTAAACATAGAGAAGATACACTACACTACACCCAAGCGATATGTCAACAATATCGATTGGATAAGGCATTATGATTACACGGTTTTACTCTTATTAGTTCGGTTGCAGCGAAAGTGGCGTCGATATTACTACATAGCATGAAACCACAAGCATGAATAAATTGACTATTGAGTATTTGTATGGGGATCCGTCCATATAGTGGGTTAGTGGTGTCAAGTGCCTTTTTGATGTAGAGCTAGCTACAAGTGCTGAGATTTCTTTTTAGTGTTAGGACACTCCGTTTTTCAGCGTTGCGCTATGTCTTTAATAGAGATTAATGGAATTAAGCTTAATGTAATTATTTATCTAAGTGCGATTTCAATATATAATAGCCATCTGACTTACAGTCTAATTTTATTTTTATACAAATACTAGTGGACCCGAACGCGGCTACGCCCGCTTGAACTATACGAATATTTATGAAATTATTTTCAGTTTTCAATAGAGAGATGTGTTATGCAAGCTCATTTTGGGTGACGTTTTCTAACAACAAACTTTGCAAATCGTTGCTTAGCAACGACGGTTGTTATTAACATGGAGGAATAAATTGCATGTCAAATCAATTAATATTTTAATATATTGGTATATATCGAAAATATTACAAATATGAGAATCCTATGTTCATCTCGAGACCCTCAAGTATCTCTATTTGTGTATTTTATCACGATTAAATTAGCGGTTTGGCCCTGATTGCGTAAAAGACAGACAGACAGAGTTACTTTCGAACTTATAATATAGGTATAGATGTCTATTTTGACTATTAATTTCAGTGAGCTTCGACCGTTAAACGGAGAGTTTAATGTTAAAACACTCTGTAGCCATTAAAAGCCACGACGATCGATACAATCAGTTTGGACACGTCCACATTGTTCGACGATCGCATCTTAATACTTAATTAATTAAGTTAATTACGAAATTTAACGATATAAACGTACTATAACTTTATAAAATAAAAAAAAACCTTATTTGTTTTAAATATCCATAATGTCTTACTAGAAGCTGTCGCTTGCGATTTCGTTTGCATGGACTATTTTTATAGTCCATGCAAACAAAATCAGGAAAAAACGGAATCTTGCATTTTTGATTCCGTTTTTTCCTGTTCTAGCGAGATTCAGAGGTTTCGCGGGTTCAAGTCTCGCTACGTTAAAAAAATTATATGTTCTTCTAAAGTATTGATCTTATATAAAAAATTAAAATATAAAGCCAATTTTTCATTAAAACATTGCAAAAACTTAATTAATCTCCAATTAACTCAAACTTTCTACTAAAAAGTCTAACACCGCAACAGACAGATATTAGCAAATAGTCAAAAATAAACGATTCCTAATACGAATTCAATTACAATCGAACTATAATCGATATTCGCAATCGAGATAATCGCTTCGAAAGTTTATCCATTCGGATAGAAATCGTTCGGTAATATGTAGCGGTTAAGTTGTAAGCACGCGAGCTTGAGGTGTTGAAGTAATATTATAGGATATATAATATTTATTATATGTACTAGATGTTTATTGAGGCCGTCTTGGCGCAGGGGCACAAAGGTGTGACTGTAACGCGGCGGTAGTGGGTTCGATCCCTGCACGAGGGAATAATTATTTATTAATATTCAAGGCTAATTGCAAATTTGGTATCAAGCCTCGCAATGCTTAAAAGAATTCGGCGGAAAGTGGGAAAGTGGGAGTGTCTAACACTAAATAGCGCTAGGTCGTGCTGTATGCGTGAAGCTGTTTTTTTTAGATGTTTATTAAGCTACGACTGAAGAAAGAATATAAGGCAAGGCGAATTTTGAATCTACAGTCGTATTAAATAATTTTTCGTCTTACTATTTCTATTATAAAATGCTGTATACATTCTTATATTTCAATATATTTAGCACACGCAAACACAAACGAACAAACAAACATATTATTAAGGACAAAACAAAGAAACACGAAAAAAAAAATTGGCCAAGTCCAAAAAAAATCACGACAAGATATCAAAACATAGCAAAATTTAAAAACAAATTTAACAATATCCAATATAGTCAAATTGCAGAAAATTGCTTCACTTTAAGAACGAGATACAATATATAATACAAGCCGACATTAGACCAATTCGCTTCGACCTGACTTACAAATGCATAGAAATTACTATTGCAAACATATACTTGGTTTTGTATTACAGGAGCTAGCTAGTACATGCTCTGTACATTTGTAAATCAACAAGGAGAATTGTTAGCAATTTTCAATTACTTGAATAGTATTAACAATTTTCAATTGTTTTCCAATTAATTGATATTTAGACGATGTTATGGCAGTATTGTATGATTTTCACTATTATTTGCAGACTCAAAAAATTAAAGAAATGTTTAATTCTTTTGACAATAGGAGAAAATGTAAAAAATACAAAAAACCATACAAATATATGAGTTTAAGGATATTTCCTTAACAATTGTCCAAATTAATTATTATTATCCAATACTTATTATAAGCTCAATTTTCTAAATAAAAAGTTTAAAATATAATTCAATTATTTCAATATCAACATAGCATTTGGCGCATGCGCGTGCGCAGGCATTACCGTAATGACGCAGCCACCATACCCACTCAGTATAGAAAATGTACAGTAATAAACTGTTTCTATTATAAGGGGTTATTACTCGAGATGTGAGGTTTATTGTGATTTCTATGCGTTTCACTTTATTTTAACGTTAATGTTGGAAAATTTCTTTTTTCATTTTCATTTATCAGTAGGATAGAGAGTTAGAGGCTGGTTGAGGCTTATAGAGGCCAGACGTGGCGTAGACGTGCTACTAGGTTGTTGTGGGTTCGATTTCGACTAAAAAAGATGAAGAGGCAAGAGCGGAACATTGCAAAGCAAAAGTGGAAGTGTCTTAATGGGAACGGAGTGTATTTGGGTAGGTTAGGTTGCATGCGCTACGACGGCTTCGTTAATTTAATATTTTAATATGCAAATAATTGAATGATTCTTCCACCATGCATATGCATATGCAGTTAAGCAAGGTAACTAATCGCTAGGAATTAAACAAGTCATAAGCTTAAAATATATTACAGTATAATAAATATCATCACAGATTTTATTAATACGTATATATTAAAGTGATAAAAGCGATATGGCGATTATGGTTTTAAGCTTTATGCGAGAATAAAAGGATTTCTACTTTCATTGGCATCAAATTAATGACCTACTTGTGGATACGAATCTAACTAAGAGGATGTTCTAATGAGGTCGTCGTGTCTTAGGGGCACAAGTGTGTAACTGTACCGCGACGGTTCTGGGTTCGATCTTCACCCTGCTATGTGTGGGCTGCAGCGTGAAGCTGATTATAAGGATATTGGAGTTAAACAATTCTTTCACTACCTAGCACTAGCACAGAACTGAAATTAACGGAAAGGGGAGGACGGATTATTAATATTTAAATTTTCTTTCTATATTTCGAAAATGTCAAAATGTAAATAGCTTTTCAGAATGTTTAAATATTGAAAACACAATTGTGTAAAAGGAATAATTTTTAAATTCCCTTGTACCTACTTATTTAATATTTATTATTCCTTTATAATTAGTATTATACATATTATATTTACAAAGAAACAAAAATTTTTATGGCGATAAATACTTCAAATAATACATATATAAAGAAAATACAAACATGTTTACTGTTTTAGCAAGCTAACCTCCAGAACTTGTCTAGCATATTATACTTTAGTCATTTTTTGCCCACTCGAAATCAAAAGTTATTTGCTCGGTAAAAGTCATCGTATAATCGTGTCAATTGACGATTCTTCAATTTGCACCGAAGAAATATTTATCAAATGAACTCTAATGAAGAACAAACATGCTTTCTCCTTTCAATATGTTTTAATATCAGTTATATTATAGTAGCGAAGGCTATCGATTATTAAAATGTTTTAGACATCGCGTATTTGTAAAATATCGTAAAATACGACGACGCACATAGTAAGGTAGGCAGATGGAACCTGGGAACCTACTCTTAAGAGATTCCGTTCTTATCAAGACACTTCCGTTCCACATTTTCTGCCGAATTCTTGAGTTATTATGTGTTGGCTTCTTTACCAGAGCGAATAAATGAATACGTTAAATATATCATTCCACCACGGGGAAATCGAACCTACCACCGTCGAGTTTACAGTCGCACGCTTATGCCCTAGTGCGACTGTCTCAACAAAAACTTTCCTACATAACATTAGTAAGTTATACAAAAATAACAATGCATTACCGATGATCTCGGCAGACCTTCGAAAGCACAGTATCAAAGAATCTGGAGGAAGGTCACGTAAAAAGTATGAGAATTCCTCGGAGGGCATATATGGAGAGGTGATGACAGTGGACGAGGCGAAAGAGGTAGCGTGCTCTGACTACCCCCGTAGGGATACAGCGTGAAGCTAAGTAAGTATATTTTCTCTACGTAGTATGCAATATATGTGGATAAGGCTACAGTGGACAAGAAGTTACTTCCTTTTGTTTATCTGCAACTGAACAGTAAAAATATATAAGATTCGTGAATCATTTTCATCTCACAAGTGTGTTTATTTAAACAAATTAAAAGCTAAAGAAAGTTACACACTTTTATAAAGTGTGTACACTTTATAAGATGAATCATCAAGTAAAGTCATTCATGTTTTGCGCGGAATGCGAAAGTTTTACATATATTAGTCACAATCAAGATATTTATGAATGAGAGTTATTTGTTAACCGATTGGTTCAAAAAGATAATACTGTTATCCAAATTTATATGACCATTATATTAAATTCATACCTTTATAGAGCTATTTATTTAGCATATTATTTCGTTTAAAATTAACATATTCGGCTGTTTAAACTTGATTTGAACTTTGAGGTCGTTTGAAGTTATTTTCACAAAATTATTCAATATTATTTTTTCTTATTTACATGTACAGACAGCGCTCATTCACTTATTTATAGTATGAATTGATGATAATCGGTAATCGTTAAATAAAAATTTATTGACTGAACCAGAATCAAGAATATAAATAGGCATGTCAAAATTTGATGTAATTATTACTAGAAGTCAAAATTTTTATTATTATTTTTAGCACCACTACACTAGACATAGCATTTTCAGTGGCGGAACTCAACGCCGAGCGTTATCTTGTTACCAGAGCCAAGAAATTGAAATAATTAATGGCCCCATGAATGGAATTCGAACCCACAACAGTCGCGTTTACGGTTATACTGTACCCCCTTTCGCCACGACGGCCTCAGTCAAGATATCCAAAATAATATTAGACGACATGATGCGTAAATAAATATAAATTTCATATATAAAATAAACAAGTTTCATCTGTTTTTAATTATAATAATATTAATAAAAGTAATAAACTTTGGCATTTCAGTTCAATACACTAGCAAAAATTCACTCTCTCTTTTCTATTACGATTTAAGATAATTCCGAACAAATTCTAATTTATTAGTATTAGTAATTTATAATTCCAATAATTTCACTTTCACATAAAATTGATTCGAAATTACCAAATCTCAGTATACTTATTAGAAAATCTCAACCAAACCAGTCGCTAAAGTATCTATAAATTGTACTTCAATTTTATCACATGCAGAAGTAATATAAATAATAATTATTGATATAAAATTAATATACAATCTAAATACGCTGTAGCCAGTATAAAGAAGAGTAGGCTTCTTCTCTGCTAAGTTCTCCTGTTTATTTGTCTTTCTGTACTCAAAAATAAAAAAATAAAGAGAGGCATCAAGTCTTATAATTCAATTTGCAATATCTCAATTATTATTCAGGAAGTGTAGAAGGAGTGTTTTAACACTAGAAAAGCGTAAAGCTGACTAAATTTGTATTATAATTAAATTTACACTTATACTCTATTCACAGACAACTTAGCACAAAAAAAATATACCTACATAGTGTATGTACATTAGATTTATGCGAGGCAATAAACAATTAAAATACCGATAAAACTTTCGTGCAATGGATGAATCATAAAAAGCGTATACTTGGTCAAGTTTACATATTAATCATTAGTCATATATATGTAAATCTATTCTTTTAGGCCTCTTATTAGATTTAATTGTGTTAAAAATCATGTATATGCAAATTCCAATTCGAAGTCGTATTTAAATTAGCACAAAAATTACACAGAGGACCCTTTATTAGGACACACAGGTTCGATTCCCACTATATTATATTTTTATTTCCCAGCTCTATTACACACTGCTCGTTGAGAGGCGAAACTGCACGCCGCGCTTTACCCCATTAAATATTTCATTACCTCGAGTGGGAATCGAACCCACAATCTATCACGTTTACTTACTTATATATATAAAATAATTGATTAATATATATAAATCCCTCATCACATATATAAATAGCCTAGTTACTACAACTGGATTGACTCGTTAAATGTAAAGTCTAATTTTATAGCGACCTTGTTCATAATAGAATAAGTTTTTTTAACTTTTTTTGTATTGCCAACAATTTTTTGGTAGATTGTCCTCACTATTACAATGCCTTGTAGAGTTCAACGGCATTCTGCCAGGTGTTCTATAATACGTGCTTAGAGTTACTGGATGAGTCATATATAAAAAAATACTGTTGTTTTTTTCGGTTGCGAGTATTTTTTATTGAATTTTATTCTTTGTAAAAACAAAGCTAAGTAAGTGAAATTAAAATGGTAGGCAAAGGGAACTTGAGAACCTAGTGATAAGACACTCCGTTCCCTTTAAGATACTTTTTTTCCCTAGTTTCCGTTGAATTCTGGAAGCACATAGTTGAATTGCGAAATTTAACACCGAGCTTTACCTCATTCTTTTTATTCTGATATTTTATAAGAGAGAAGATTTAAGAAGAGTTAAGATTTTTAGCTAAAACTAAGCATTGTTCTTACATAAAAAAAAAACAGCCATTTGAATTTGAGAACTAGATCAACGTTAAATCTGTTTACACAATAAGTATACTTTAGTATCAATTATGAAAATCACACTCTCACAATTTCTTTTTTTTTTCAAATTTAACTATTCTTTATAAAACGTATAAAAAATTAACCTATTCCTTATATCCAAATAACCTTTTAAAACTATAAAAATAACTAAAAAAACTATAAATTATTCACTATTTTAAAGCACATCCAGTAACCAGTACTCCAAACTATATCAGCAACGATAATGATAGACCAAAAACCGCCCGCGGCCTCCGATAGACATGTCATTTTCTCACCGCGCTAATTGAATACCGAGCTTAATACTTTTGGAAACAAAATCGCAGCCTAAAGTAGGAAAAATTATATTATTTATATGCATATTATATATCTAATGGGGAACGTAGTGTCTTAACACTCTAGGTACCCTGTTGTGTGCGGGATACAAAGCCAAGCTGTTTTACATATATTACATATCTAATAAGTAGCACATGCTACTAGAGCTAGACAAAGCACAAAAATTAGTTCGTAATTAATGAATTAATAATAGATGATATTATATATTTTTAGTCGCTATACAACTCTACTATTTCAGGTTTTTTTGTAATTTTATAAATGTCAACAAAATTTAAAAAAAAAACTTTCAGAGATACCTAATAATATGCTTCCTAAATAACAAAACAAAATTTAATAGAAAAACAATCAATAAAAAACTAAACTAAATAATAAATTGCCGAAAAAACTACTGTAATACAAAAAAAGTCCCTTCACATACCTACATACCGACATTATAATAACCTCTCATTATAGATACCTACGGCCATTATTCACATATTAAATGTACAGACAGACAGATTTAAATGACATAAAAAACACCAATTCTCTATACATTCGTGCCCTAAACATGATTCATGTATATAATTAGATGATTACCACAACACTACTTTTTCTATTTATGCCGTCATTTTTACTTTGTTTTACGTTAGACTAACGAAAGGGTTGCCTACTTTAAATAACGTTATTCCCATTTCTTTATTTTTAGTCCTTTATTTTACAAGGGTTGCCTGGAAGAGATTGCTTGAAGCAATAAGGCCGCCTTTGCATACTATTTTATAAAAATATATTGTTTCTTTTTCTGTAATATGTTATATTTGTGTGCAATAAAGTTTTTTCTATTCTATTCTATAACATCTCTGCGTATAAATAAAAAGCCTTTCTGTGACTTCAAATGAACTGTGTTTTCTGTGGATATAGTTTTTAATAACTTCACTCTGTATCCCGCATATAGCTAGGTAGACAGAGGGAATCTGGGAACCTAGTGGGGAACGCAGCCTCTTATAGGCTACGTTCCCCGCTTTCCTCTAAATTCTAGAGGTTTTATTTATGTAGAGTGGTAGAAATCAACGCCACGTTTTGCCTCGTCACCAGAGCGAAGAAATATATCATGAAAATTAAAGATTAAATATTGAAATCATAATTGGAATAACACTAATAAACGAACTTTAAAAGCCTTTGGCTAATTTTCTAATTACTTTTAGTGTATTTTAATTAAGCGTTTCTCAATTACATAATACATATATATTTTTTGCATTTTTAGCTTAAAAATTACTCAAATTATGTTTTTTATAAACTCCTAAAATAGAAAACGATATAGACGAAAGCAATCACATCGATTTTACCATAAAATCACTTCCGAGAAATCAATATTCTAATATAGACAAAAAAATTGAAATTCTTGCATAAATTTGTTGGTCACGAGTAAAGTTTTTATGACCCGTATTATCTCCATGCTATTGCTATTAAAATATGTGTATTAAGAATAATTTTTAAATATGTAGATTCATGTGTTTTTCTTTAAACAATAAATTTATTTATAGAAAGTATAAAAAAAACCATAGACAAAACAATAAAGATTGAATTGCTGTAAATGAATACCATTAGACTATCATGTTAATTAATAAAATCAGACAAAAAATACAAAAATATCTATAGCATTCTATAATATACTCTTTTAGTATAACATTGTTATATATTACAATTAACGAAATTTTGCTGAAGCCAGTCGTGATGCAGGGGAACAACGAGACAGGTTGTGAGTTCGATTCCCACTCATGGAAATGTAATATTTTATATTTTTCTTTCATCAATGCCGCGAAAGGTGGAGAGCGGATTACTTAAAACACTATGTCCCAGACACGTAGTGCAGATGCGGGATAAGGCGTGAAGCTCAAAAAAAACTATGTTTTAAAGAACAGGATAAAATACAATAGATAAATTAAATATTTATTTCCATACACTCAAGCTTGGTGCCGTCAAGTTCAACCCTACGCATTGGTGTACAGGCAGCATAATAAATTACTAGCACTTTAATAGTGCTGCCTTATCGCTTTTGGTTTCATAATGACCGAAATGATACAACAATTGATATAACATTCTACACCGCTATAAAAGGTGTATTTTATCAGTTAGGTTAATTTTATTTTTTCCATAGAATTAATGTTTAGATTAAAATAAGTATATTAATGTTTAGAAATATATGTTAAAGTCTTATCATCTAAAAAAACTATTGTCTTCTGTGAATGTGGATGTTATAAGAGAATTCGATATAAAATATTGAGGACTGGCACTCGAGTGAGAGTTCTGGGGGCACTGCGTGTTGAGTGACCAAAAACTCAATACTGTGCCCCGACAAAAGTGAGAAGAAATGTAAATGTTATGTATTTCAGTTCCTCGAGTGAGAATCGAACCCACAACCTGCCGCGTTTACAGTTGCTTGAACCCTTTCGACAACTGCCCTCTTATATTTAATTCTATATCTTAAAATAAATAACAAGATATTTTTCTAAATGAGAAAAATGCGTGAAAACTAAAGGCAAGCACCAATCATTTAAATTCAATTAATATATTATATCTATAAGAGAGTAATCCTGGAATGAAATTGAGATACGTAACGACTGAGTTGATATCAATCGATATTAATTAGAAAGGAACACGTTATACTGGTAAAATCACATTTCAATTATAATTATATAATTACATTTATTGGAAGTAATGTAGATTTACTTGTGTTTTAAATCGTGTAAGTACAAACAAGCTTAAGATATTATATGTGCTATCGTAAATAATTTCGATATTGTAAAAAGGATTAAAAATTGTGAGTAATCTGTATAGTTTATAATATATTAATTTTATATATTAATTTTATTTGTGTTGTTCATCTTTGCCCCGGCGGTTAAACTGGTGCCATATCAACTTTTTGTCTCTGAGCTTTAAAAATAATTATTCATTACAACTGTGGAATATTTTCGTACAAAATGACTTTAAAGTGTTTCTGTATCTACAGTGAAGTGAATGTGTGCTTTAAAAACTAAAACAATAAAGGAATAAGTGAATAAACAGTTGTAAGTTGCAAACTATTTTGTATCCAACCCTCATTAGTTGACAAGTCATACTGCGGCCAATGCACGCAATCCGCACGGTTCCGCTGTACGCATAAGGATCATATTGCTGTGCGAAAGCTCCGCGGCCTGCTCATACGTTTGCATGTCAATGAATAATTAAATAGAAGCGTCTCACGCTCTAACTAAAGTAAATTTGTCTCTCGGAGGCAATTTTATTAGTAAATTGTGGGATATATTTTTACATTACAATGCCACCCAAGAAGGCTTCACCTAATTCCAGAGACAAGCTTAATATACCTAACTATGATACCAATCAAAGCTCAGCAGTTACGGACACTGACAATGAAGACTTAAGCAATGTGAATGTTAGGCCGCGGGCCCGCAAGCGCCTACATGACGATGAGGTATCCGCCCTTACGCTAGAAATGAGAAAATCTTTTGAAATCTTGAAGAATCAACAGAATACTATTCAACAAAGTATCAAAGATATTCAGAGTCAAAATAGCGATATCATAAAATCTATGGATTTTATTTCTAAGCAATATGAAGATATGAAAGACAGATTAATAAAACTGGAATCTGAAAAATTATCACACTTATCTTACATACAATCCTTAGAAATAAAAGTTGAAAACCTCGAAAGATCGCAAACACAGACTTGTATTGAAATCAGGAACCTTCCTGTTCAAAATAAGGAATCTAAAAACGATTTGCTGTCTGTCGTGAAAAATATTGGAGCAGTCACCAACATTCATATTGAAGAGAGTCATCTAAAGGATATTTTCCGGCTCAGCAAGAAAAACGGAGCTAGTAAGCCAATAATTGCGGACTTTTCCTCAACTTTAATTAAAGACAAAATATTGGCCGCTGTAAAAGCGTATAACCGTAACAAAAACAAATTAAATACATTACATCTTAAACTAGAAGGCGAACCTCAGCCTGTTTACATTAGCGAGTGCCTGACTGATAAAGCAAGAAAAATATTTTATTCTGCCCGTGAATTTAGTAAGAAACATGGATACAAGTTTTGTTGGACTGCCCATGGCAGAGTCTTTCTCCGCAAGTCTGAAGGTGCCCAATGTCATCGAATCGACAATGATAAAGACCTGGATCATCTTCTTTCTTCGCCCTCACATAAGCTATGACTATATAACCAGCAAATCTTGTTTCGTTTTTTGTTTTGCATGGTCTTTTATTTTCCACGCTATGTTCATAATTTATTAAGTTATTACTTAGTTTTATATTTTAGTGAATTACCACTTTTTGTTAACTATCATAATTACACATTATTTACCACAACGCTTATAGCACCAACTCATACCATTCTTCAAATCACACACACAAAATACATGTCCTCATCCATAAATTCCTTATATATTTTCTTCCAAGTTCTCATTCATGATAATTTAAAAAGTTTGTTTTCATCAAAGAAAAGTCCTAATATACACCTATGTCACTATGTTCCCGTTAAATAATATATGTATCGATATTGACGCTGTCCAAGTGTCCGATTCCATTGTTTGTTCTCCAGAAAATTTAATTCATCACATTGACATAAACCATAACGCTTTAACAGTTATGCATACTAATATTCGTAGCGTAAATTGTAATTTTGATGCCCTGACTGTATTACTTGAGAGACTACGCATTCAATGTGACATACTGATCCTTACAGAATGTTGGCTTTCCACGACTACTATTGTGCCCAGCATTCATGGTTACACCTCTTACACTTCAGATTACCACAATCAAAACGATGGTGTAATCATATATGTGAAATCAGACATAAAACATTCAACTACTAATGTTTCCTTATCTGGTGCTAGCTGTCTTGTTCTAAGACACAATGATGAGTACGCGGTAGTTGCAGTTTATCGGTCACCATCGAACAGTAATATAGACAATTTTTGTGATAGTCTTGATTCATGTCTTCTCGACCTTAGGCTCGTTGACTCTGTAGTCGTGATTGGTGACATGAACATAAATATTACATCAACCAATTCTGACTCTAACAGTGGTAAATACTTGGACCTGTTAGCTTTCCATGGATTTTCTAGTGCACACTCCTTTCCAACACGTAATGAGAGCTGTCTTGATCATGTGATGCTGAGGTCGAATAAATTGGCTGCTACTTACATCCTAGACTCCTATATAACCGACCACGCGCCTTTAATTTTTTGTTTACAATGCAATATAAAAAACTTTTCTTCCATAAAAACCTTTACCAAAATTGATTACATGTCATTACTACAAACAATTTCGAACATTGACTTTACTTGTATCTTAAACTCCTCCGATGCAAATGCGGCAGCTACCCTACTGACTAATATGATCTTTGATGCTATTTCAATGCACTCAAAGCAAATAAAAATTTCCCATCGAAAACGTACACTAAAACCTTGGCTGACTCCGGGACTGGTACGGTGCATTAGACACCGCGACAAACTACATAAAAAGGTCAAAATTGATCCAACTAATGCAATCCTACGTATAACGTATACCAGATATCGGAATTTTTGTAATAATTTGTTAAAAAAATTAAAGGCAGCGTATGAAAAAAACGAATTTCAAAAATATAAAAACAATCCAAAAGGTACCTGGAACACTGTCAATAAAATAGTTTGCTACAAAAAGCCCTCGCCTACCCCCACACCTTTACTTGATCTGCACAGTGATCCTTGCGAATCCGTTAATGTAGTAAACAATTATTTCGCTGGCATCGGTGCATCATATGCCAATGCTATACTGAACAACCAACCTGACATACATAGCTTGCCAAATACATTTAACTCTCAGTCTTCCGCTTCAAATGACTCCATGGTGCTGTATGATACAGACATTAATGAAGTTCAGGCTATTATTGCAAATTTAAAAGATGACTCTGCTACTGGAACAGACGGCATTCCTACTTCTATTATCAAAAAGGCTAGTACTTATATAGCTCCCGTTCTTTTGCATATTTTTAATTTATGCTTATCAACTGGTGTTTTTCCGGATATCTTTAAGCGAGCTCAGGTTCATCCTATCTATAAGTCCGGCGACAGAGACACTGTGGCCAATTACAGACCAATATCAATACTCTCGGTTCTATCAAAAATTTTAGAAAAGCTTTTGAATAAGAGACTTGTAAATTATCTGCAACACTGTAACGTCGTTGCTGACAATCAATTTGGTTTTATCAAGGGTAAATCGACGGAAGATGCTGCACTACTGCTTACTGAAACAATAGTTAAGAAAATGGACAATGCATCAAAAGTGATTGGCGTATTCCTCGATTTATCCAAGGCCTTTGATACCGTTTCTGTGCCACTATTAATTAACAAAATGGAAAGTGTCGGAATTCGTGGCCACGCTCTTGAAATCTTTCGGTCATATTTATCAAATCGCTCGCAATGCACGAAAATCAACCAGTACATTAGTGACAGTACTGCAATCTGTTTTGGAGTACCACAAGGTAGTGTCCTTGGACCTACCTTGTTCATTTTATATATAAATAGCTTATGCACCACATCATTACCAAACTGTAATATCATTGCGTATGCGGATGATACTGCTCTTGTGGTTCATGGAAAGGATTGGAATGAGGCCAAATACTACGCTGAACATGCGGTCAGATGGATAACACGCTGGTATAATGCTAATCTTTTAACTCTAAATATAGACAAAACCCAATTCATCACGTTCTCTCATCGATCCCATTCCCAGGCGCCACCTGAGTTGTCGATTAGAGTACACACACATACTTGCACTTTTCTGGATAACTGTTATTGTCCTAGCTTACCTCGCACTTCTAATATTAAATATCTTGGCCTTACAGTTGATTGCTACCTGAACTGGAAACTTCATATTAATCACATAACTGGCCGAATAAGGAAACTGATTCCTATTTTTAGGAAACTTAGAACTTCAGCTAATTTCGAAACCTTACTTCTCGTTTATCATGCCCTTATTCAAAGTCTCGTCAGCTACTGCATTGGTGTATGGGGGGGAACAAGTAAAAACTCGTTACTTCCCTTAGAACGTGCCCAAAGAGCCATACTAAAAGTCATGCTTGGAAAGCCCAGACGCTACAGTACCGACCTAGTTTACAGCAATAGCTCGGTTTTAACAGTTAGACAACTTTTCATAAAATCAGTTGTACTGCGGAAGCACAAGAGTATTCCCTTCAAGACTATCTGTAAGCGCAACAAGCCAAAGGTTTGCGATATCGTTTGTTGCAAAACCAAGTTAGCTCGTTCTCACTTCTACGTCCTAAGCAGTCGCTTATACAATTATGTTAATAAAATTACCAACATTTAC
This sequence comes from Heliconius numata, assembly GCA_016802625.1. Taxonomy (NCBI): domain Eukaryota; kingdom Metazoa; phylum Arthropoda; class Insecta; order Lepidoptera; family Nymphalidae; genus Heliconius; species Heliconius numata. Next base: position 367,425 of record JAEBDU010000090.1, read on the forward strand.
CCTTTGCCTTCTACGAAATGTAAAGCAGTTATTAACACCTGGCTGCAGAAGTTGTCCTACTTGGATACGGAGAATCTTCTTCGTCACTAAGATACATACATACGCGCGCATAAACACACACACACACTCACACACACTCACTTACACACAAACACGCACACACACAAACAATACACACACATTCAACACGTGGTAATAATATAGAATATAAGTGTTTTTTTCTTCTTTTTCAATAATTAATTTTAACCTTTTGTTAAGTCGCTTTATTTTTGCTTAAGTCAACATAATAGTTAGTATTTTCACGTTTGTCATCGAAATAGTGTCTTAGGGGCAAAGATGCTGGCAGCTGTGACACAGTTTTCACTAGTACGGCTGCCAACGCTCACCTCTACCAAGTACTTGTCTTATCTTCCCATATTACATCTAATTTAGAGTGTATATGTAACATTTAATTACTAATAAAGCATTTATTATTTATTATTATTTATTTAATATATTTATAATAATTTTATAATGAAAAGTTTTTGAATTAATTTAAACAATAAACGGGTATTGTTACTACTTTTACTGCCAAAGCTTCGTAAAATAAGATTAAAAATTGAATTAATTGCTATAATATCCAAAAGCGAACGATTTTTTTTTCGTTTCACGCTTTCTCCCGCATATATCATCGTAGGTCAGGAGACCCTAGTGTGAAGACACGCCGTTGATCACATTCTGAATCGATGATGATCGAATTCCAAATACGAAAAAGAAGATTTCGAAATCCTAAGAGAAACCTACTGGTGCGGAAAAATATAATGAAATCTTCTAAAGAAAAATTGCATTGAAATGCAATTGCATTTGCATAAATATGTAATTAATGCTTATATTATTTATAAGTAATTAAAACAATAATAATAGACACATTATAATTATGAAAAAAAATATTTAAATTTTAAAATAGCAGAGCATAATGAGCATTACTCAGCTTTAAATAAAACGATTAAAATGGAAAGTCTGTACATAAATATGTATGCTTAAAGAAGTCTATCTTGTTAAATTGAAAGTAATGAATTGCGTTTTTTTTAATATGGTTGACTTTCCTTACAATTTAAATCTATGAAATTTCTATCGCTGCAAAACATTTGTATATTAAATACCACTTGTAAAATTCTTCTACAATATTAAAGAGACATCTTATTACAATCTCCAAATACACTTAAAAGATCAAATCTATCGATCATCAATTTTACTACCGATCGATATATCGATTAAACACATATATCGATTACAATAAAACCGGATTTCCAATAACTTTCGTTGGCTGAAACCGAGCTAATATATGCTACAACTAGCATTGTTGAAGTGTCTCAACCGTTAGCATTCCGCGACGAGGCGTCATCTTGACATCTGCATATTCATCAGGATCTGGATAGTCACACCGTTACGGTTCCGTCATTCGCGTCACGTCAGCTTTGTGCGGGTTTCATGTTTAATTCACATGTGCATGTTGCATATGCAACGTGTGAACTAGTGACCTTGTAGTGCATGTGATGTATGTAAGTAGGTTTGTCTTTTAAGTGTATTTTTCTCCTGTTTTTGTGGAGTAGTAAATTTTGTTTTTTGATCGCTTGAAGAGGTTATGGTCGGTGATAAAAAACCAACAAAAAACGCAATCTAAAATCTCAATATTAAGGATTATTTCTTATACAAATTTCTTTGAGTAACTTAGGCCCGTATTTAGAAACCACTCTCAACTCTCATATCAATCTTAGAAGCGGTCTTAACATTTCAAGATTCATTTTCATTCATAAATTATAATCTATTAATGAAAAGAGCATCTTAATTTTTAGTACATACATTTTACTAACACGCAATGATAAATGAATATATTCAAATTAAATTCAAATCTAAAATATTTTTCATTCACTTTTACAAGCACTTTTGAACACAAACCCACCACCAGCTCCAAAGACAGTTCTACTGAGAAGAGCCGGAACCTCAATAATTCATTTATATAAAAACATATAAATTATTTACGTAAACAGAAACATTGTGTATAGAAACAAGAAAGTTATACAATTAAGAATGTTTTGTGAGACACTTCGACCTCACGATTCTCATTTGCGTCCTACAAAAGCGGGAACAGCACTACGTTTGGCATACAAATGTTGACCACGTTTCTATAAACAACAGTTCCATGAACAAAAGGCAATAGTACGAATAATGTTCTAGATAAAGACCCATACTGTGTTCGACATTTCATTACACGAATAAACAAGACCATCTGTATGTTAACAATGATACATACAGATTGTGAAGAACGAGGGCTTTGTTTTAGGTTAAGAACATCTTATAAAAGTTGTTTTCGAATATTTCTAATAGATTTTTTTATACTTTTCTATTAAATTTACTTCACAGAGTAAAGGTAGTGGCAGAATTACCTTAGTAGTTTCTATTACTTCGCAATTTTCGTAAAATCGTAAAAAATCAGCAAAACGTGCTTTAAGAATTTAGCAAAAAAGCTTATGCTCACGAAAAGGTGGCCAACAATAACTAGGGCCATAATTAGAATTATATATTAAGCTCGCATTACAAAACAAATAAATTAAAATTAAACTACATCAGTTTCACGCTGTATACCGCATACAGCAGGGTATGAGGGAACCTAGTCTTAAGACACTACATTCCTCACTTCCCTCCAAATTTCTCTAGGCATCGCCTGTTGAGTGGCGGAACTCATTGCCGGGTTTTAGCCTTGGTGTCAGACAAGAAATGTAAACATTAATAAATAACAATTCATTTCCTCGAATGGGGATCGAACCCACAACTTCTACCCCTGCGCCACAATGATCTCAACAATTAGCCACAGATAATTAGTTGACAGTGTCAGCCCCACATACAATGGCTCTCACGGGGTTTCGCACGGCTTTCACAAACCATTAGACAGGATATGTCGAAGTTGTGCGACCTGCGCGACCGTTGGAGTACTTCACGCCAATGGGTTCGAAACGACGTATTGTCTTGAGTTTGCGCCCTTTAGGGTGATTAGTTTATGGTAATAATTGGTTTGTACGGCAGGTGTGTATGTATATAGATATTCGTTTTGTATGAATGTATGTAAGTACGAACATTTGTTGATCAAAGGATGATTGGGTTGATTTCAAATATGCTGGATAAAAATAAATTAACAAAATTTATTTAATGTTAAATATTTGTGAACGCCCGTGGCTTCGCCCGCTTGAACTATACGACTCTTCAGAACTGCATTCTGAATTATTAATATTGATAGGCATATGATATGACTATAACAATTTACTCTATATCAATCGCTTGTGGTAATTCCGATTTGGTCCTTAATTTTTACAGCTTCACGCTTTATCAAGCATGGAGCAGGGTCAAGATAAAATAAAGTTAAGTTTTAAGACACTCCGTTCTCCATTTTTCAAACCGAGATATTCCATATTGAGTGATGGAACTTAACGCGACGATTTTTCCTAATCGAAAATAACCCAATTAATAATATTATGTAACATAATTAACCCAGTATTATTTTATAGTTTAAAACAGTAGTATAGTAGAATGTATCTAAGTTACATATTTATTTCCTTTTAATCTTGTAACTTAGTATCAGGTTTACTTATAACGTGATCAAACAGGCTCTACCGCGGATCGCTTACAAGTAAAAGCTTACAATTAATCCACCTTCTATAATGTGTATTGACAATAACTTTTACTTAAACGTAAGATATTTGTATAATATATTTTTATATAAAAATTTATTAATTAAATTAAATAAATAAGCTTCACGCTGAATCCCGCTAACGTTGGGGAAGGCTGAGGGGACATTCCGTTCTCCACTTTTCGCCGAATTCTGGAGATATTGTATGTTACACCGAGCGAAGAAATAAAAACATAAATTAAATATATATAAAATCATTTCGATTCCTGGACATCAAACCCACAACCGTTGCGCCACTACTGGTCTCAAATTATTAATTCTACCATTAAAAATAAATTAAACATCAATTTAAATGTCTTCGTGGTTTCCTGCTCATCTAAGCAAAAAAAGAACATTTATGTGCAACTATTTTAATATAAATTGTTGGAATTGGATAATGTTTGATAATGAAATTAAAGCTTCCAAGGACATATACCCAATATTATGTTTATTTGTATGTTTTCCCACAAATTTCTCGAAAACTAAAACTAACATCGAATTTTTCCTTCTTGATTTAACTAAGATAATTTCAAATTTATCTAATTTTCCAATCATCCATTTCAAAGCTACCATTTAACCAATTCTGCTATACCAACGGATCGTCTGGTCCATCCGTATGTTAGTTTTTGCACCGCGGTCCACTTGCCGTGCGATACGACGACGAGTGAGTATGTATGCCGGACGCGGGACGCCGTCAAATGGAACGACAAGATAGCTTAGCAATGTTATCGAAGAGAATAGATAGATACTTGCAGGTATTATAAGGATTCTTATATTATAAGAAGAGAGTTAGTGGAGATAGAGATGTGTGAAATTGATAAATTGATTGGTAATTTATTTTATTTTTATGTTTTTATAGTTGATATGTTGGTTTAAGTTTTCTAGTTCAATGTTCAATGAAGTTATAAAAGGAAAAATATAATATTTTTTATAGAAACATATGTTAGATTGCCCGTACTGTACAATTCATAAAAAAATCGATAGAAACTATTAAAACAGGTATTTTTAATGCATGTATTAGTGGGTTCGATTTCTACTCAGATAAGTGATATATTTCATATTTTTATTTTCTCACACTGATAACATAACAAAGTGCGGAAAGTGATTGACAGAAGTCTATTAAAGGAGAACGATGTGTCTTAACACTAGGTTCCCAAATTCCCTCTGCCTAAAAGAAGCGGATAACAGATAAATCTTAACCCTAGCTTCTCTATTTTACTATATACCAAAAAAGACAAAGCGTAAACCTAAAAAAATATATATAAAACTATTAAACTAAAGACATTTCTATGTGAAAGTCCGTAGCCAACATTCGACCTCAAGGACGGCGCGATTCTGCTAACTGGGTTCTAGGCCGCCTTTTTGTGGCAGACGGAGATGAATGGCATTTCACTTATGTTGAACGATAACAGTGTTTACAAACGGATCGGTTACTTTATTTTTTTATTTAATAGATAGATATTTTTGTTAAATATATTGAGATCTACTAAAACTGCTACCTGCACATATCAGGGTAGGCAGAGGGATCCTAGTGTAAACACACTCCGTTCCCATTAAAACTCTTCCGTCCCCATTTTCCGTCGAATTCTAGAGGCATTGCGTGTTGAGTCACGAATTTTAATGTCGCGCTTTGCCTCGTAACCAGAGGTTTTTTCTCGTGTTAGAATCGAACCCACAACCTGTCGCGTTTACATTAACTCACTTGTGCCCCTGCGCCATAACTGGCCTCTTATCATGGTTAATTGAATTATATAAGCATATGAAGGAAACGTTTAATTTAAAGTCTAATAATTATTTTAAATAGGATTTCAACCTACATCCATAACGTAACTTTATAAACATTTTTAAAGGATGAATGGATGATGCAGTTTTCATTATTGGCCTGAGTGATTCAAAAAGAATGCTCATATGTATAATGTGTGTATATTATATCAACATACTCCAAGCAGGCGAAGTCACGAGCCCAATGCTAGCAAATTTATAAAACTATATTTATAACCAGTTATATGGATAAATTCGCAGAATTCCACTCATTTAGATCAAGAGATTCAACAGAATTTTAATAACTGATATAATTAATTATTATAATTTAAAGAAAATGAGTTCAACCAAAATGCTAAAACATTGTAACGGCATTAAGAAAATAGGATCAAATGAATATTTATGTCATACAAATGTGTAATGTATACAATAGAAGTATTATATTTTAAAATTTTCATAACATTTTTAAAATACTTACTTTCAATATTAAATAGAAAGTAAAATTAAATGTTAATTAACTACTATTAACGTACCTTAATTTTTTTTTTTAATTAAGAGAAACTGATTAAGTATCTATACTATATGAATTTTAAATAATTTTCATTTAAAATAAACTTTGCCATAAATTCATAATTATAAAAAAATAATCCTTTGTATATTGTACAATAATTATTCTCACAAGCTGCCTCAGTATAAATATCTACAGCTTTTATTTTCTTTTGCATTTCATTCGCTCTAGCTTTTGCGTATCGTCGATAATCTTACTTTTAAAATATAAATATGAATTTCAAATGACCTAACAGACCGACGAACTGAATTAACCTAATAATGTATACGAAAAATAGAATTAAAACTCGATCATATCTTTCCAACGAATAGATAGAAAAATTTAATATATCTAAACTAGTATATTTAAGCATAAAGTAACGGTAGTAGCAGTATACAAATATATAACATTAAAAAACCAATAGAGCTCATATCCATACCTATATTATAAATTCGAAAGTAACTCTGTCTGTCTGTCTTTTACGCAATCAGGGCCAAACCGCTAATTTAATTGTGATAAAATACTCATATAGAGATACTTGAGGGTCTCGGGATGAACATAGGATACTTTTTTTCTCATATTTGTAATATTTTCGATATATACCAATATATTAAAATACTTATTAATTTGACATGCAATTTATTCCGCCATGTTAATAACAACCGCCGTTGCTAAGCAACGATTTGCAGAGTTTATTGTTAGAAAACGTCACCCAGAATGAGCTTGCTTAACGCATCTCTCTATTGAAAACTGTAAATAATTTCATAAATATATTTAATAAATATTTGTATAGTTCAAGCGGGCGTAGCCGCGTTCGGGTTCACTAGTATATATAAAAATAACTTACACTAATGAATGCCACGAATAGACAGATGAAAGACGTCCGTGATATATGCGACGCGACATTCGACGTCATTTTGGACCTGGAAATAAAAAAGAATATTAATTGAGCTACATTTTATCGTATAACATAAATTATGAGGACAGTTTACATAATATTTAAATTAATAATTAACATTTTTATCATATTCCTAAAACTGGAGTAAAGTATATTTTTCAACTATCCATAAAATTTACATTACAAAATCAAATCAAATCAGCTTCACGCTGTATCCCGCATATAGCAGGGTAGGCAGAGGGAAGTAAACCTATTGTTAACACACTCCGTTCCCCACTTTCTGCCGAATTCTGGGATCACTGCGTGTTCAGTGGCAGAACTCAACAGAGCAAAAAAATTCGAAATTCAAAATATTCTTTATTCAAATAAACTTATAATAAGCACTTTTGAATCGTCGAATGAACATAGGAACAAAAAGCTACCACCGGTTCGGAAGGCAGTTCTGCTGAGAAGAGCCGGCAAGAAACTCAACAGTTGCTCTTTTCAAAATCAATGGTACAATCTATTTAGCTGGCAGCTATCCTGCATTACATTCAATAGGATATTCATGGAAATATAAACGTAAATAAATATTGCACTTCCTCGAGTGAGAATTGAACCCACAACCTTTGTGCAGAACTTAATATCCAAATAAGATATATCGGGATGAGCACCATTCAGTAAGCCGACGTAACCGGACATAGCTGACAGGAATTCTCTGACAGTATTTACATAAGTGAAAATATCGGAATAACAGCTAAACTAGTTTGCGGGAGCTTTCTCAGCGAAAACGATCGCGGGCACTGTCGCCGTCCGCCGAGGTGATCACCTCGAGTGTGCGCTTCTTAATTTCTATTCATGTAATGTTGACATTTTTTTAAAATATTTGTAAGTGTTTATGTAAATATTTGGAGTTGCGGTAGGGGGGGTACATCGCGTCGGTTGTGGTTTCAATTCCCAATCGAGGGAATGTCTCAACACAATGTCTCGTAAACGTGGGTAGTGCATGGGGAAGGAACTGTCTTAACATCAGGTTCTCTTTGCCTAACCCGTTGTATTTGGAATATAGCGTAACACTAAAATGAAATATTTGCAAATATCTTGTCATTATTATTTCCATCATGATTATTGCTTTACACTATGTTCCGCACATTGCAGAGTAGGCAGAGGGAATCTGGGAACTAGCGTTAAGACACTCCGTTCCTATTAAGTCACTTCCGTTCCCCACTTTCTGTCGAATTTTGGAATAAATCTAAAATTAGATAGATCCTTAACACGTCACAGTGATGTTAACTCACGTTTTGTTTGAATGTAAGATCAATAGTAGTCCCAATTTACTTTTAATATGTTATATTCCTATAGATAGATTTTCCGCAAATTATTATTCATTTATCTCAAGATCGTTTCAAGAACATATCTGCTTCATTTGAGTTTGCTATAATTGTATACTTATTTTTTAACTGAATAACCAATATAATATTGTATTTGAGTTCCAACAGCGGAAAAAATATCTAGCGATCCTCTACATTTTTTTGTAAAAATTAAACTAAAAATTAAAGAGTGTTAAGATACTCCTCAATATGCACTGAATTTTGAAGGCGCAGAAATGAAAATATAATATATAATTCATTTCCTCGAGTGGCAATCAAACTAACAACCTATCGCGCTTACAATCACACTTAGCACTCCTGCGCCACAACTGGCCTCTAATCTAATAAAATATTTAACAATAAAAACAATAAAAGTACTAAACCGTAACAATGTTAAATTTCTAAAACATAATAATAATATAAAACAACACTACACTCAGTTAATATGTCTCTATCAAGGAACACCGACGTTTTGTGGAGCGTAAAATGTAGCACACGTATAGTACTTTACGTGATTCCAATTGAGATAATAATTGCATATTAGATATTTTCTTAATGTTAGAATTTTATAGTATATTTTGATATAATGCAATTTAGTTTATCTATGAAATGAATATTTTGTATGAAATTAATAGGTTGAGGCCAGTGGTGGCGTACAGGCACAAGCGTGTACTGTAAAGGCGGCAGGTTCGATTGGTTTCGGGGGGCTCGAGGAAATGAAATATTTACTATTTTTATTCTTTGCTCTGGTGTGGCAAATTGCGGCGTTGAGCTACGCTACTCAATGTGCATTGCTTCCAGAATTCAGCGAAAAGTTGGTAACTGAGTCTTAACACTAGGTACCCTCTGCCCACCCTTCTGTATGTGGAATACAACGTAAAGTAACGAAAAACAGGTCTTCATTTGGAAATTTGGAATTTACTAAGCATTGTTTCAAATCCATTTTTTTGTTTATTTTAATGTTAAACTGAAAAAAAATAATGAATTGAAATTGACATATTGATTTGACGAATCCTACGAAAGGAATGTGTTATTTTAACTTATAAAAAGTTAACTTAATAGACATTTTTTTAGATATTTCTATTAGTATTGTACCTATCCATTATTAATAAAAAAACACTTTATAAAAGTATAGAGAACTTAACACGTTTATATAATACCTTATCACGTATACCAGGCTCAGGTTATTTTAAATTGTACGTTACTCAACCCACGAGGCCTTCCCAGTTATATATTAGCTTTCTATGCAAGTATGGGTATTATAATATCGTACTATTATAATACCGTGGACATGCGATTTCTTAGCAGTAGGAGAGTATTCCTGTCGTGAAAGTAAAAGAAAAGTGGTGGTTTTCTTTTTTTAACTGTATCTTACGTTATCTTGCTCGTTAATAGATAAGATGACAGTTTCTAAATAATTATTATAGGATTTTCCAATGTATTAGTTATTGCCAAAGTGTTTTATGTTTTATGTAGGTACGCGACAGGTTGTAGTTTCGATTCCTATTCGAGGTAACGAAATATTTAATATAACTACACGCTATATTCCGCATATAGCAGGATAGGCAGAGGGAACCTGGAAGTGTAAAAACACCCCGCTTCCGTTAAGGCATATTCGTGCACTAATTTCCGCCAAATAATGGAAGCGTTTTGAGTTGAGTAGCGGAACTTAAAGCCACGCTTTGTCTCATTATAAGACCGAGTTACTCAAGAAGCAATCGAACCTGTTGCGTTGACAGTCGTACGCTTGTGCCCCTTTGCTAAGACTCTCTACTTAACTTTTTTTTATTAAAAACGATAATACACAATAACTATCTTTGAAAAAAACCAATAAAAAGTAGCACAACAACCAACTAACGTTAGAAACGTTATTTCACATGCAGTTTTACATAAAAAACGCATTTTTCCAATTAAAATCGTAAACTTTCAAATATCCATACATCATTTTTGATAAAATATTCATCTCTAACGACGTACCCATACCGAATACCGAAAGATGGAGAAGATGCAGGCTCGGTCGTGCGATGAATATAATTTTTTGCGAGAAACGAAAGTGCATTATTATGCAGCGGAATGCGTGGAGAACGCATCTCGCTTGATTAGCTCGCTAAGTTATAGAAACTTGGCCGATTCTTCGGTATTTAATATATGTATGAAGTTATTTTAGTTTCCGTATAGCTAAGTGTTTGCTTTGACTTTGTTTATGAGAAAATAATGCTATCGACACTTTCATTAACGAAACTTTTTTTTCAATTTCACTGTATCCTGTATATAACAGGGAAGGCAGGTGAAACCTAGTGTTAAGACACTCTGTTCTGCGCTTGATCGATGAAATATTAAATATTTCAATTCCTCGGATGAGAATCGAACTTACCACCTTAAATCATCAAATATAATATAATTATTGGACTTAGATTTCATATTCAACAGCATGTGATCATATCGTAATTCTAAAATACCCAAAACTGATATTTACAGACAGTTATTCCTCACCATATTACCAGGCAAATGTATCGGAATCATCAATAAGATTGTACGTAGTGATAAAACTCAACTCACTGCGGAACGTGTGTGGTATACACTTAAAATGAAAATCTGGTTATTTGTTCACATCCTCCTCCCATTTGGAGGTAATAATTTGCGAGTTCCTCCCCAGAGATAACAATTTGAGAGTAATTCCCTCTTATAAGTATTTTAATGTCGCAAAATTTCGACGATCGCTAATGTAGGACATTATCGCTACATATTATTCTTTGGAAATTACCTTAATTTTCGTACCCGTTAAAATGTGTGAAAAGTAATTTTGAAAAATAGCAACAAATATATGGGTAATAAATTTTGTTTTTATGTTTTTTAATTCTTACATTTAACTGTAATTTAATAAAAGAAAATAAAAAAATAAAATCTAACATTACTTTAGTTTAAAGAAGAACCATAAAGCCAGGTAATGGGTTTGATTTCCACTCAAGGAAACGAAATACAAAAAAAAAACATATTGACATTTCCTCGCTCTGGTAACAAAGCATACCGAAGCGCGGCGTTAAGTTCCGACAGTCGACACGCAATACCATCATTCCCTATTATAAGTGGGTTTATCCCACCAGCTTAAAGCTAAAAAGAACTAGCATACACAACTACCTAAATATAAATTCATCAAATTAGATGCTATCTATATATCTATATAAGGCTATTTCATCAATCAAATTTACATAGCCGCTGCCTCTGTTATACGATTATTCGAACGGTATGCGGTCAACGAAAGGTTACCTTTAAATTAGGTAACGCAGGCTTGGGAACTATCTGTGAGGCTTTAGCCGATATTCTATCTAGCTCTAGGCAGAGCGAGCGTGCGAAAATTCTTGTACCTACGGTAAGTATTTTCCTTTGTTTTTTATTATCAAAAATGGTGGCTATCAGAGATAAATAATAGTTGATATTGTTACTCGTATAATAATATGTAATTAATATGAATTTGCGTATTTGGTCCCATTGCAACACGACTATTAGATACTATATAAAAAAACTCCCTCACCGAGGCTTCAGTACCATTTTTTTTCTATGAAAATCCTATAAATCATACAAAATTCGGCAAAATCGATGCATTTATACAAAAATGCTTTAGATTGCCTTGACTGAGACGATAGATTATTTTCTGTGCTTCAAGGGACCAAATGTACAATATTAACTTCCACTTGATACTTCCACGCGATCTCAAGATAGTCTTGACTGACATAAACAAACAAAGTATAAGAATTCAATTATTACTTTTTTAGGTACGGACCCCTAAAAATTAAATCTAATATCAACATATACCTCCATTATTGTAAGACTGATTGATACCTACATACAAATCTACAAACGTCTTAACTTGTAACAATAATAACAGCTTACACTTGACAATACGCCATTTAAATTGCATCCAAACGGAAGAACCTATTCATCCGTAGAAGAACCTATTCATCATCAGTAGTGGGTGCTGCAACACTATTATTATAGCATTACTACTGCACACACTATCATAAAGAACAGGTTGATTTACAATATGGTCAACAAGTCGCGGAAGTAAGGTTTTCGGAAATGTAAGAAAAATCGTAAATCAAATGACTTTTACAGCTTAGTTCAAATCGGCCACGACTGATTGACTGTATTTATTAATTATGCAGTAAACTATTCATTTCCCTGAGAGAGAATCGAACCCACAACTAGAGTTTTCACTACCAGACCCTGTGCCGTTACGCTACGATAGCCTTTAAATAACATATAAGAAACAGCACAAAATACACAGCAACCCAGCATATAATTTAGAACCTAGTCAAGTAATAACCGATCTCCAGATCTTAAAGATGCAAAAGCACAGCTGCTTTTAGCTGTGTCGTTTTATGTTATTCCAGCATTCCATCAAGATTACAGCGCTAAAGTACTTAAATTGCATTGATATATTCGAACTCGTACTATTCTAACTTCAGGTTATAAGTGGGGGGTATAGCGATGACCTTTAGATAATAATATGTGAGTGGATAGAGACATTTTAAACCTTTTCAATGAATGGTATTTATTAGTTGTTAATAATATGGTCACTTGGTTGCTAATTTTGTGGTTCTACTTTGTATGGTGTGTTAGTTTGTTAGGAAGGTTTGTATTCATCGTTTATGCAATCTAGATTTAGAAGAATGAATGAATGAATGAAAAATATTTTTTTAATAATTTTGGTCCTAACTGTTAGTATAATGTTCACTACAATATTATATGCAAAAAACGAAAAAAGATATTGGTGGATTTTTGTTCAGCTTCATGCTGTATCTCGCAAATATTAGGTTAAGCAGATGGAACCTAGTGTTAAGACACTCCGTTTCTCATTCCCCGCTGAATTCTACTGTCGTTTCGATTTTAGCGGCGGAATTCGACGCCGAACAGCAATGAAATTCATTTGGTCGAATAGGGAACGCACCCAGAACCAGTCACACCCTTGCGCTACGAGTAAACCCCAACTATATAACTTAAACTATTAAATAATATATCCTATCCTATATCTTATAAAACAAAGTCGCTTTTCGTGTCTGTCTGAACTTTCTAACTCTTCTTCTTCTAAACCACCCAACAGATTTTTATGCGGTTTTCACCATTAGGTCGAGTATTTCTCAGGGAAGGTTTATATATACTTTATTATTTGTACATTCTTATGTAAATTAACATAAATACGATAAATGTATCTAAAGTCCTACCCGTTGAGACACTTTCGCGCATGCGCTGCTTTAATGGTAAGTACTACATGAAAATAATGTACTGGAGTATTGTTCCTCTTAATAAAATCTACAAAAAAGTCCGCGAGAGCATATTTTTATCTTTTAAGGATAACGTGTAGTGATCATATTTCTGTCTAAAAATAGTAATTTCAATATATTTTTTATTTTGAGGGATATTTTTCCATAATGGTATTAATCCTTATCCTTTAAAATACTTTATTAATTTTCTACGTTAAACGAAGATAAAATTTGTTTCTTACACTATTTCGAAATTGCGAATAGTTTTAGAGAAAAACGCATTTAATTGTTGACACACAACGCCGTTGACACATCAGCTGTGCCGACTCAAGTTTTACTTATCCCTTACTCTCAGCATATAAATAAGTATATTAGTTACGTTGGCCATTTAATGTAGATCAAAACTGTCTTTTACTGTTTTTTCATTTTAATAAGTACTTTAGAAGTTGTTACAATATCAAAACATCCTTGCTGCGAAACGCGCCCCGCGACGTTTTGCTTATACAAGCGCGTTATGAGCAGTCATCGGTGGTTCAGTGGTAGAACGCTCGCCTGCCACGCGGGCGGCCCGGGTTCGATTCCCGGCCAATGCATTCTATTTAATTTTCCTCACAGGCAGCCACGTAGTGCTTGCTTTTCATCAGGGACAGAATACCCTCTTCAGCTTTAACCATAAGCTCAAAAAAAAAAACCCGCCCGCTATAGAGGCATAGCAATGAAGATTTAGATGCGTTTGCACGTATTCGATAATTGGAATCTATCTAAAAATAGTCATTTAAATATATTTTAATATGTACTTGAAAAGATTAGTAGCACAAATTTAAAATTACGGTACACGGTCACTAAAAAATCCTTGCCGAATTAAAACAATTGGAAAATCCTTATTGAAACTACGAAACTGCGGGTTGCATTAGAGTTTAATTAATTTTCACATTATCTTTGCAAACATACATTATATGAATAATCCAGTAATAAAAGCGGGCGAAGCCGCAAGGGGGTCGCTAGTATATATATATATATATTTAAAAAAAACATTACCAATCACTTTTCCGCCGGCTCGTATTCCAAACGGTCATCATCCACATCCACTGACTGACATGTAAGTATTGTCACCTCCGCGATGTTACGGCACTTAACATATCAATCACACTGCACTACGCGTCCGGATTCTATTTGATTTATCTGTGGACAAAATAAAAACAACTTTAAGGCCCGTATTTGTAAGCCGCTCTCAAGTCTCAAGTCTGAGATCGATCTTGAGATGCCGTTTTCATTAATAAAATCGATAAGTTTTTTTGATACTAATTGTGTAGCCGTGACATAGTGTTTGACTAAACACACTGGTTGATGGATCAATTTTAACTTACGGAAAGGATTTTTATTTCCCCTCTTCGGTAAGACAGAGGGTCGACGTTTATCTGTGGGTTTTGCCGCTCAAATCTCTCAATGTCAGACCAATTGGACGGAAAGTGGAGAACGGACGGTAGACAGAGGGTACCTTGTTTAGACACTACTAGGTTCCCTCTGCCTACTATGATATATGCGGGAAAAACATGATTTTGGCATCACACTCAAATAAATGACTATATTTCAATTATTTTCATTTCTCCACCATTGTAAAATAATTCTCATTTAATAAAATAATATACCTACTTGTATTAAGAAAAAACCTTTTAAAAAAATTAGAAGCCATTATTCAAATATGCTTAGCAAAACTCTAACAAGAATAGTAAATGTACCGACGAAACAAAGCAAGTTTATAAATAATATTGAAAAATGAGCTTTTGTGGTTTCGAATGGGCTTGTAAGCCAATAAATTTTCAAAGTTCATAATTTATGACAATATAACGTGTTTTTATTTATCAATTAACAAAAGTATAATCACTTGTATAGCTAATTTGTTTCACATTTAAAGATTTATGTCATACAAAAAAAAAACGTTTCGAATTGAATTGCGTTATTTCAATTTCGAGTAATAATATAGTGTTTTTATACAACTCTTTTTGGATTCCGCTCGAAAGTTATTAGTGAAGCAAATCAGTTGGGCGTCCATTCCATAAGCAAAGGGCACCGAAAACGCCTTTAGGTTTTTAAACATAAATATTTCATTAAAAAAATGTAAAGCGTGTTAAAGGAAAAGTAACCGTGTGTCTTGATGGATAGATGTCAAAATCGTTGTTTTATTTCAAGGGAATTCAGCCCAACAGTCAATGGGAATACGTTAAAATACGAACAATGAGCAATTTCGACATTTTTTTAACTACAAGGTGCATTAAAAACTTATGAGTACAAAGTAATGCAGCGGGAAAAATTCGATATGTTTATAACGTGGGGATCTAGATATGTATATAGGTTTCTCTTAATTTTTTCCAAACACGAAAAGAGAAACGTATTGGAAGAAATATTACAATAAGCTTGAAGAATAAAGTCAACTAATATTAGAAATCTCAAAGTAAATCAAATACGAATTAAATTAATAATAAAATCCGTCACGCATCAGGTATAAAACAATTTTAAGCATGAACCTGGGAACCTAATGTCAAGAGATTCCGTTTCTTATTAGACACCGCCGTTGCCCACTTCCCGTCGAATTCTTGAGGCACTGCGGAACTGAACGCCGCAATTTACATACTATATGTTAGATAAAATATCTAAATACCGTTAAGATATATAAACGAATGAAAGGAACAAGGCTCTCGTCACTTATATCTAAAATATAGATTAAGCATTAAGTTTTCACAAATAAAAAAAATCAAAGGAATCTTATACTACTGTAAATTAATATGTTAAATATAATAGCCAAAGAGAAAACTTATCATTAGTTCCATGATATGCAACATTAAACACTCGAACAGATAGAACTATCGTGTTTCACATACATATATACTAAGTAAATAAATAAGCTGGGAATAAAAGGTAAGACCAAATAGTGAGTAAAGTCACGTTTGACCTAAGAGGTAGCCGATGGAAAGTAAAGATGGGGCTTACAGAGTGCCTAATTAATTGATATTCTATCTGCATATGTACTTATCTTTGCCCAAAATGGCTACGGCTTTGGATATTTCTCTTAGATTGAAATAATATATTTATCTTTACATATCTTTGGCTTTTGGAATTCTATATATATGCACGGTAGTTCTAGCTTCGATTCTCATTTATTAGGCCCGTATCTATAAATGGCCCTTCTTCGAGTCTGAGATCAATATTGAGATGCCTTTTTCATTTATAGATATATAATTTATGAATGACAACAATCTTAAGAACAATCTCAGATTTTTAAAAACAATTCCTTAAATATTCAAATAATAAAACCTTAACAATAGTTTATGGATACGAAATTAAAAATTCGTTAATACAATATATTGCACAACACAAACTCAATCTGACATCATACAAAAAAACAAACACAAACAAACAACACTTCAAACAACAAACACAAACACAGATCCTAAAAACAAACAAAATTCCAAACACAAAAAAAAAATAAAGTAAATCAAAGTAAAATAAAAACACGTTACATAACTCAACTACGAAAAGCGAAAAAATTTACCGTACGTGTTCCGTTGTATTGCTGGAAGTTGGAAGCGCGAGATGTCTGACCGTAGGATGCGTAACGGTAAACACGTGGACGCTATGCGACACAGAAAATATTTTATATACTTACTACGTTTTAAATTATATTATACTTATTTATTATTGGTTATTTATTAGTGGTTTAATATTATTGTTTAGTTTGTTTTATCTTAATTATTGGTTAAGGTTTTGTTTTTTCTTTTTTCATATGGTCGGTCTTGATTTTTCGTTGGTTTGGGAATTTATTCTTGTTAAGTAAATATAAATATATAGTTGGATTTATTTTTATGTTTATATAACGAGAATAGCATCGAATGAAACTAATATTTTAATGCTAAATCAAATCTATTAATTTTTCTTTTATATGTTTATTACGTGAAATATCATTTTTTTATATAGTTCATAATATCTTAGCGAAAGTAATAATAAAATTTTTAGCTAACTTGACAAAAGCTTTCGTTGTTTCAAATTAAATTAGTATAAAATCGTCTTACCGTATAATATGCCTTTGAAAATAACATTATATAGACTAACTTTAGATAATTTACATATAAAAGTAGATAAATAGCTATAAAATTACACAGAATAAGCATAGCAACACATTAAAATATACACGGAACAATTGTTCAACAAAATTAAGTAATGACAGCCCGAGAATATGACAATTGAATACAGTTTTTAATACTTAAAACAGAAGATAAAAAATTTACGAACCTACCACAGACTGCCATAAAGATAACAAACCCGTACGAATCGCCAATTAAGGCCTGAGAATTAATTACAGTGTGAAAGTATTATTTGGCTGTGATGTCTATCGTTTGTGTCTACAATTTTAGTATTTTTTGTTTTTTTTTTTTCTAAGCGTGAAGCTGATTTTTTTTAAGCTGCTATGTATATATTTATTTTTTTATTATTTTTACGGATTTTTCGTATTTTGTAGTTTAGGCAGGATACATTTGACATTTTCCCTGTTTGAAGAGGTTGTGGTGATGAGTCAGCTAACCAAAATAGATTTTCTATTTTAAGTGCTAATACTCCCGTCAGAACAAATTGAACCCACAATCATCTTTTCCGTGTCAACTTACCAACTATGCCAAATCAGACAATTTATATTATATACTTAACACTATTACACTACTTTTTTTTAGTTTCACGCTATATCCTGCATGAGGTAGGGTAAAATACTTCTGTTCCCTATATTCCAATGAATTCTCGAGGCATTGCGTGTTGAATAGTAGAACTCAACGTCACTCTTTTACCTCGTTATCATAGCAAAGAAATATTTCACTCCCCGAGTGGGAATAGAACCCACAACCGTCGCGTTTACAATCACGCCCTTGTGCCTATTATACCTCTAAACATTTTACTACCAAAAAAAACAAAACCAAATACCGTACATAAACAAAAATCATTCGAAACTTCCAACTTAACCTACTTCAATGAAAAAAGGTTGCATATTCTGACACTTCCTCCTGCAAACCACTCCCATGTCTATCAAATCGCGACTCACTTTTTGTCAGACATTCGGTGGAACATAAAAACGTGTGATAGCCGTCAAATATAAAGTTATAGCTTTTTGTTATGTAATGGATCTGTTCAATTTGATTATTTTTTACTATGTTGAAAAGTGATATTCTATTATTTTATTGACTTTACTTTATGGTCGTGCTTGGGAATTTAGCATTCAGATAAGGTTATTTTAGATTAAGATTGCTTTAAAACTTATATGTGGCTGGCAGATATTTTATTTAACCAAAGAAAACATTCGTTCAAGCAAACCAATGGGCTGGCCTGGGCAACTAATTACAAATCTAGATATTAAAAATACATAAATTTCAAAAGAACATCGTATTATAATTCTAATAGGCTCTCTGTAACAAAATTTCCAAATCACGAAATAAGCAAAGATTCATAGCTATATCGTGAATCTTAGATGGGCATTCCTTATCCGAACGCTATTTCCTTTTAAATTTCATCTGTTTCCAACGTATAATTGGACTTGGTTTCCGTTATGCGGATTCTGTATATTTGATAGCATCTTCTTAGCATTGGACAGATTTCTAGTTTGAAATATTAGACAGTTTGCAATTACCTACTTTTATCGTAAAATAAATTAATTCCAGTTTTATTAATAAACTTTTGGTTAAGATTTTTACAGTAACTGTAAAGTCCGTTTAAATTAATAAAAAAATCTATATATTTAGTGTTAAAAACTAATCCCTAGTCTTATAGAAATAACTTATGATTGTCTATAATAAAATTAGTTCTCATAATAATTACAAAAAGAAAAAAAATAAAACATACTAATATTAGGTTATTTTTTTATTTTTTATTTTCTACCTTCACTTTGGTAAGGATTCGAACCCAGAACCACTGAGCATACATACTATAACGGCATACCCATATAAAAATAACAATAACACTATGTCAATAAATATAATAAATCTTAAGAAGTCATCATATTTTAATGCTTTAATCGTATTGAAATATAGCAAGTTAATGTCAGGACGCAATAAATTCAAGCAAACGTTTCGCATTTTACTATTATGGTTTTCTATTGATATATTAACCATTAAAACGTCGTAGTGCAATTGGGATATGGTTTAACTAACATGATAGTTATAGCTTTGATTTCCAGTTGAGGGAAAATTAATGGGGGAAATGCATAGGTATTTGTTTTGGTCATCTATTGGAAACTAGGTGTCAAATTATTCCATCTACCCCCAATATTTTTTAAATTTAGAATGAAATTTCTAAGTTTTTCTTATAAATTGAAGTTGTAAAGATTTTTGTCTAACGTCCAGCAGTATCCTATATATAGTAGAGTAGGCAGAGATAACCTGGAAACCTAGTGTTGAGATACGTTCCGTTCTCTTTAATTTTCGTCGAATTCTGGAGGCACTGCGTGTTGAGTAGCGGAACTTAACTCCACTAAGTTCCATCGTTAAATTATGATTATAATTCATATATATATTAGGCAAGTAGAAGCTATATAAAAGCACTTCCCTTGTCCGGTCGTTAAAATAATGAGAGTAATATTGCGTCAATTCTAAGGGAAATCGAATAAATTAACGAAGATATTAATTATAAACAATATACAATTTTGGTGATTTTTATACATATAGAAACTATCGTGCAGCAGCAGAACAGCATCTCAATGTAAACGCAACGGTTGTGGGTTCGATTCTCACCTGGAAATGAAAATATTTAAAAAATCCTTATTCGAGTGAGAATCGAACCTGTAAGCCGCGTTTACAGTCACACGCTTGTGCCTCTGTATCAGGCAAAACTGCAAGATAAAACTTGTATTGTAGACTACAAGTGTTTTCACATTCCCATAACATAATATAACCAACTAGTAAGTAAGCTCAATCATACGCAATGGAATGAAATCGTCGTTATTATACAGGGTGGAATTGTCAGCACCACTTTAAATGAAACCACAGTTTTAACTACTCTATAAAAGCTTAATATAATTCAGAAAAAAAATAATTCCCAAAAATGAAAAAAATTATTTTTTCAAACAAAATAAATAATAAAATAATCGTTTTAAAATAAAACGCCATTTGTAAAGTATAACATAGGCACGCACACACTTACCTGTCAAAGCGGCAACGTCGCATACGTATGTGTGCGTCACACGAAATACAGGTATGGATAAAAATCGTAAAATGAAAAAAAATCCTACGTCCACACTGTTGAGGTACCTTGATTATTTTTTTTTGTTCTGGGTTTGAAATATTTTAACCTATATGCAGCTTCAGTAAAAGAAGCGCTGCCTCTTCCACCCTGTATAGATAACGACGATATAACGGCGTTATCTACTTAGTAGCTTAATAAGTCGTATTGTTTACAACCAATTGGACCCCAGTTGCAACGAAATTGAACATCATTGAGGACACCGGTTCAACTATGTTGTGATAGGATATCATCATTTATATAGGTATGCTGAAATTAGACATTTTATGGGGTAGTAAAATGTCTGATTATAATATACATGATAGTTTTAGGTTCGATGATTATAAAGTTGTACATTTAAAATAATAATCATCTGGTAATTATGGAAAACGCTGCGTTAAGTTCTGCTACTCAACACGCAATGCCTCCAGAATTTGGCAAAACCGTAAAGCTTTAATTTAATAAATTAATTCAAATTATTCAATATTAAAAAATATATCAATAAAATGAAAACATTAAAATCACATCCGTTTCAATGTTAGCGTGACAAATAAAACGCCATTATAATCATTGAATGAGACGTCGCTATAAATTGTTTTCTATTTTAGTTGGTGTTGTTCTGGAAAATGGATTTCGTGCACACAGGTACATATGTATATTATAAGTATATTTGCTTTAATTTTTAGGAACCTGGGAACCTCCGTTTCCTATTATAACAATTCTGTTCCTCACTTTCCGCCAAATTCAGGAACCATAGAGTACTATGTTCCACCACTTAACACGCAATGCCAAACTCCAAAATGCGGCGGGAAATGAGAAACGGAGTGTCTTAACACTACGTTCCCTGTGCTTACCCTGCTGTAGGCGGGATATAGCGTGACGCTAAAAAAACACATTTTACTTACATTCTTAATAGAACAAAATATATAACAAAATCATAATTTTACCGTTTACATAAAATCCAAATAATCAACCCGAATCAAATATAACATTAGTTAGAGCCAACTCGGCACGCATCGATGCGAGCCGCTCGCCACAGAGAGAGCCGCGTTCCGTATACATTAATAAATTAATAATTATAAGAAATTCCGCTAGTCCGACTCATCTAGCCAGAGTCGGATTAAAACCCGAGATATAGATAGATATATATTTATAATTTAAATATATGAGGTTATTTCAATAACCTATTACAGATAATGAATTAGACTTTTACGTTTCTTTGTATATATAGTAAAAATATTAGTGGAATTGGATATTTGATATACTTTTATCGTTATTATGTCGGTATGTATATTTAAGTGATAAATTATATAATAGTATTTTTTGTTTTATCAAAAATTTACTATAAATCTTTATATTATTTTTCAAATCCATATGATTTTCTATATAAATATCTTACCGTTTGAAGACAAAATAGGATCAAATGCATAAGAATATAGCGAGTACTTATAAACGCTAATCTTAATCTAACTAAGGAAAGTTTATTAAAAGTTTTACATATTAATTAGAGCTTAACTCTGATATTACATAAAATAAGAGGGAGAAGTCCGAAAAAATTGCCTACTTTTGTATAATATACTAACTAACTAACTGTACATTTAATATACATAACTTTCTTTCATTAATTTTAATGAAGGCACGAAATAATTATACTACAGCTCTACCATTGAAATAAACGTCAAACCACCATTGTAATGAATAAATTAATGAATAGTTCTGTACAAAAGTTCACATGCAAATGACAAACCGTTTGAACATTTAAACAAAAACTAGTAGAAGAGGCTAGTCGAGGAAGCATAAGCGTGTGATTATGAACGCGACAGGTTGTAGGTTCGATCCCCAATCGATGAAATGAAATATTTAATATTTTCGCTCTGGTATCGATACAAATCGCGGCGTTAAATTCCGCCATTCAACACGCAATGCCTCTAAAATTCAACGGGAAATGGGGAACGGAGTGTCTTAACACTAGGTTAGCCAAAAAAAAAAAAAGCATTTTTCTCTTTAAAGTTCACTCAACTGGCAGCGGAGAAGCGATGCCAAGTTCATTTTTTACGAACATACCCACATACGATTTTGTGAACGATTAAAAAGATAGCAATCTAATCATATGGTTGTTGCTATATCTGATGTACACTTTAACTATTCTTAATGATTTATATCGTTAAGCGCTACAGCGCTGCAATTTGTTAGTTTTTGTTTGGTAAAGAAATTTCTTGATATTTAATACTCTTTTGTATTTATTTTTGAATAGATTGATTCAAATATATGAATTTAGATTGAGATATAATTTTTTAATTGTTTAATTAAAATTGAAATTATTGACATTCCAAATTTATTTTTCAATATTTTATTATTAAACTTATTGTTGCTCTGTCATTTTGTGTCTTTATATAAATAAAATTAAATAAATATATTTTAAAGGAAACTTCACTACTCCTTTCCTATTTTAATAAATAAGAAACGACTCATCAGATAACAGTAAACAAGTAATATTTTAGTAAGAATTTCTAGAAACAGTCCCCAAATGGAAAGATACGTATCATTCTTAAGTCAAAGTAATCGATAGGGGCGTGCGTCACGATCCAGCCGAGGCCGATTATCGATGACACAGATAAAACAAATATTAAGTTGCATCGCCATACTCGAACATTTGTTTTAATTATTTTGACAATGCCGGCCCCAATGATCAATTAAGATGTTTACAGATTAAAAGATAAGCTACAGCCTTCCCGTGAAGAGCATAGCGTGAAGATATGTATGTAAGATAACCAGGAACAACCTTATTAAGATAACGTTTGATGTTCAAATAATATCGATTTTGTGAATCCGATTAGACGATCGCCACCCAAAGCGAGTTGTATCATTCGATTTGGACAGTTAAATTAATGTTAATACAGATGCTCTATGATTTGTATCGTAAAATGTTATTTAGTGGAAGTTTAGTGAAACTCTTTTTATTATATATGGCGTATGATTTTGAATAAAAATAATTTGTTGACCATAATACTACGAAAATTTTAGCATTTATATAGATAGTGGTTAAAACTTCGTACCTAATTATTTTACGGTTAATTGACGTCCATTAAATTATTTTCATTTTATAAGTTTACCAATTAATTGCGAAGCCAAAAAACTACCTCGAGGGATCACTCTCTACTCTACTTCACGACACAACACGACACACAACTCTACTTTTACGAATTAATTTCATACTGTATCCCTTACATAACTGGGTAGGCAGTTAGGGTAGGGTAACTTGGGAGCCTAGTGTGAAAACATTCACCATTAAGACACTTCCGTTACCCCAATTCAGCTAAATTCTTGAGGCATTGCGTGTTATTTGGAACTCAACGCCGGGTTTTTACCTGTTTCGAGAGCGAGGAAATGAAAATACAAGAACCAACCTACAACCGTCGCACTTGTGCCTTCAAACGACTGACCTTCAAAGAATTAGACATAAAATCCCAGTCAATATCTAAATATGACTACCTCATCTTAAAATAGAAATTTTCCTTTATTATATATTACAAAAATTAATTGAAACTGAATCTCCACGTTTCGCTATAAGATTATCCGAGTTACAAGTATACGAGAGCCGCGTGCGTGAAGAGATAATTAGCCCATAGTTAACCCACTTGTGTGCTATGCCTCACGCTATTAACAATGCTTATTAACTTATTTTCGTTAATGTATAGAAATTAATTCACACTTACTGTTATTTAGAACTAGGGTGATACAGTAGAGCGGTTTTGCATTACCTTGGGTGTTTCGAAGAATGGTGTGTGCTTGTATGGAGAGGTAAAGTTGTTTTCTTTAAATAAGATAGATAGATATATAGAATTATTTATTGTATATATAAGATTGTTTCAAAGTTTTGTGTACTTCTAAATAGTTAATAAATCGTGGAAGAAGTTTTTAAAATTTAGAAACAAGTGCTGCGAAAAGAATCATTAAAATCACAAAAAAATCCTTGTTTCTTCGAATTTGATCTTTTTTAATGAATCTTTATGTATATTTTACATCATGTATCACCTATATTAGTTTTCTAACGAATTAAAATTTTGTGCAAGCTAGTTTTTTTATTTAAATGATATTAATTGTATATGTCAATTAGGTAAAAACTGGTGTCAGATATAAAAGTTCATTGTATATCTTATTCTTTGTCAATTTAATTATCTCGCTAAGGTTATATTTAAAAAAAATACCAATTAAGTAACAAACCAACGAAACGGCATTTGTCGCCGTAAAAGTACGCATTATCAATAAGAACATTACTTATTTGTAATGAAAAATAAACGATTTTTAACCTGTGAACGACATTAAAAAGCACCGGAGACACGACCGAGTCAAATTTATCTTACTTTAAATTTCTTCGAGAGCGCAGCACGATAAAATATAATAAAAACCAATTAATATCTCTTAAAACTTCGTCCAGCTTCGATTCACGACGCCAAAGTTGAATGTTAAATATTTGGGACAAAATCTGCTCATACGTTTTAATATTGCTATACTAATATTAAGTTTATGGAAATCAAAAGATAAGATAAAACAGTTTAAGCTGAAATTAAAACCATCGTAAATATGTAAATAGACATAGGTGATGAAGGACGAAGTATCGTCCGCTTTCTCTCATTATAATATTTTATAGGCAGCTTTGATTTTTTCCGAGACGTACAGTTCATATTATCAAAACTATTTATGGTTTAAATTATAGTTATTTTGGATAGTCGTATAAAATTTGTTTTATTAACGTGTCGAAAGCCGACATAGAGCTTATATGAGATTAAAATTATATGTTTTTAAGGAGGAGAGAATTGATAGATTATTTTTTTTACTGTATTTTCCTCGATCGTTTGACTTAATTTCATATACTTGACCCACATACAGATGAAAGGAAAGATGACAGTGAGTTTCCAAGCACCAAGTGCGATATCAGTATTAAATAGCAAGTCACGCTAGTAATAAATTCCCAAGTGAATGTTATAAAGAAAACGTAAAAAGCTTTCGATCCCACTATTGACACGGACGTAGCGTTGATGTCTTTTGTATGCACGTCGAGCGTACCGCCTTTTGTAGTGTTATCTATCTAGTAAATGATATCTACGGTCCCACAATATAAACAAATTGCGTACAACGTAAGAATAAACACGAATCATTCATTTCACGAATGGTCAAATGAAAGCAAGAAGTTTTTAAAAAAGAAACAATATTTAATAAGACATGCCACACTGACACAGATAAATAATTTCTCCGTTGCGAATATCGAGTGCTGTCGATATCGATATTTCAATTGTCGAACTTACCAATTAGTACTGGCATAAAAAAATCCCGATGCCACTGACACTTTAAAAATGGAACGTCAAATAGGGTTGCTCCACGCACGTGTCGATAAGTGTCGATGTGAGCGCGACGTGTGGTCGGAGCGAGTGCCGCGGGAGACTGGCGCGCCGCCGCGTCTGCGCGCACCTGCCGCCCGGCCCCCGCGGGTAGTGACAGCCTGACAGGTGACGCGAGTATCGATATCGATACTATGATGGTGTCCATTACCTTATAAGAATTTAAATGTGGTCAGCAATTTTAACACTCGTGTATTTTGACATGGGGTCGTGTAGGTTTTCTTTATCTGTGGCCTTTGCTGTCGTTATTTTTGTTGTGTTATTTAGTATTTATAAAAAGAAAATTTAGTAGTGATTAGAACAAAAGTGTTTTCCTTATATGGTATCACCCTCTAAGAAATTATGTCTCTAAATGGACAGAAAACGGGAACTAGTGACGTTGAGCCCCACTTATTCTTCCAATTCTGTAAATCTATAAAAAATATAGAATGGTTTACGTAAACCAACTTTTCTTAAGTAATGTTATTAAATATTCTCAATATTTCAAAGACTTGCCTAGACACCATATTAAAAATCAATTAACCACACATCGACTACCAACATCATCATCGACAACCAACTCTACCAAACCCATCATAAGTAAGCAAGTAAGCAAGATACTTACACTGGCTGATCAAATTAATTACCGCCTCATCTCGACGGTCCACGATCTAAAATATTTCTTTCTCTATCCACCTTACGGTAAAAATCTAATATATACGATATATCTATCTAGCTCAAAAATGTTTGAAATTTTTGTCGGCAGCGCGTGCCGAATGTGAAACAGATGAAGAGAAAGATTTCACCGACTTGTGAATGAATGTAGCGGGTGTCTTTGATCTGTACTAGTAATATAACTGTTAAAATAGTAACAAATACTATTCAAGCGATTTGAAAACTTCTCTCTTGAAGTAATAAAGCCTACAATTCCTTAAATTATATTGTCAAATCTTGGAATTGATAAGAATGCTCGCTGAAAGGCGTGTACTATTCAAAAGTTGGTACTTAAGTAACTATTTGAATTCCCAATGAAAATTCACACGTTATTTACTTGGAGGAAACAACAGTTTATTATATTTGTGAGAAAGCTTTTCACGTTTTAAGTAACATTTGAACACTCTATCTTCAATTGTATCTAATTAAGTAACAAATTAATGTTAAATGTTAAAAAATAGATAAAAAAAAATTGTACATAAAATAATGATGGCGTTAGTTTAGATTTAGATTCCTAGGAGAATAGCTGAGAGACTATGTTAATAAAATAATTAAAATTTATTTTGCAAGTCACTAGTCACTATGCTGACTAAAACAACATTTTTTTAGCTTCGCGGTGTATCTGCATAGCATAATCGGAGGGAATGTAATGCTAAGACACTCCGTTCTTATGTTTTGGTGTGGTTCCGTTCTCATATTTACAAAGAAAATAAGTTATTTTTGTTATTTTTCATTTCTCCAAATTGTAATAGGTACTTTATAAATATTTTTAAAATAAACATTTAAACGAAATATATTTGAATATTTATTTCGTTTAAATTTAAAATGAATACTAGAGGGGCTTTTATTGTCCGATAGAACATTTTTTCAACTAAAGAGCTTTTAATTTCTTGCATAATTTATAGACAATGGCACGCGCCGCAATCTAACGAGACGGTTGTGGGTTCGATCCCCACTGGAGAGAATGAATTATTATTTATTAATATTTTCATTTCTTCACTCTGACTAAAGGCAAACTCCTTAGAAATTGTAAATTATGGCACTAAACTATAAACCTGCCACCACTTTAACGAATTCTTAGTAGTTTCAAATAATTTATCGTACATAAACAGCCATTTTGTCCATCAGTGTCTAATTTCAAACGCCTGTTAAAGCATGAACCGTCCTTCAGCCTCATGTTAGAGGTTAAATTACCTTTCAACATATTCTTCACAATATAAGCGGCAATCTGCAATATCATATTATTAAAGTGAGGAATATTATGTAAGAATAATTGTACACAAAAAAATTGTACTATATGTTAATAGTATTTTAGAGCCTAGAAAGAAAATAACTCAGTTGCAGTCTGAAATTTATGAATTAGAACTTAACCCACCGGGGTCGGCGGCGTTGAGTTCTGCCAGTCAACTTGTAATATACTTATTTCTTTAAAATAAACGTAGGTTGAGAACAAAATATTAAATATCTACAAATACGTAGACATACTTACATGTGTATATTCTATATATAATTTGTCTTCTTTTTTTAACCAAACATTATAAGTTTCATTACAACCCATTAAACATGTAAAAGCAGTAGGTGGCTTCCTATCGAAAACAAAAAAAAATATATGAGACAAAGCACTTTGTAACGGAATTTCAATCTTCGCTTATGCCTCGAGCAAAATATCAATAAACAGCGCCCTACCATGTAGAGAATGGAAATTCCTACGGCGGTAAACAAATTGTACGTTTTTTTATCAAGATCAAGCAATCAATAAATATTAATAATATGAAAATTATTAATATTATAAAATAGGTATATGTTCAGTATAAATATAATAGTTAAGATGTAGGTAGGTTGTAAGTTCAGGTCTTAGAATCGTATTTTATAATCAAGTAGATTGACGAAACAACAATGTGTATTACCTATATTTTGCTCAGTTTTAAAAGAGAATTAACTGATTCCAATTGTATCAATTAATATAAAAATAATAAGAACACTCAACACGCAATGTCTCCAGGATTCGGTGGAAGATTCTTAATGAAATCGAAATATCTTAACAATAATTTCCCAGGTTAGCTCTGTATCACCTTCACCTGCTATGTGCAGGATACAGGGTGAAGCTAAATATAAAGTTCTGGAATTTACTACACTCATTTATTTAATAACATGGAAATGTACACAAAAAATATATGGTTGCGCGAGTGTGAAATCCCCTTATTTAGTAAAGCAACGTAGATATGTAGGTATAAGCTCCGTTGCGGGGTCGGG
Organism: Heliconius numata; assembly: GCA_016802625.1. Classification (NCBI taxonomy): domain Eukaryota; kingdom Metazoa; phylum Arthropoda; class Insecta; order Lepidoptera; family Nymphalidae; genus Heliconius; species Heliconius numata. The sequence continues at coordinate 396,540 of JAEBDU010000090.1, forward strand.
GTCGCGATCCTCATGAATGAGACGAGTCATTTTGTATGAATTACGAAATGTGGGGAAAAGAAAATGTGACAGGCTGTTAATTTTACCTGGCCATATTAATGTAATAAACTTTAATGCTTAAGCTTAAGAGTTATTATTATTCGCAAGCAGGAATGTATAAAATTTTAAAGACTTCCGTTTTACATATATATGTTTAATTTATATATTATGTTCTAAAAACTACCAAGAGAAAAGAAATTACTTAACATTCTCGAATTCACCATACAGAAAACCAGGGGCATACAAACACAACTTAATATTAATATACTACATTATTTCTATTACATGTTGCCTAAAAAATCACGATTTTTTTTAAAATTTTATTTTTTTGCCCATAGCGATATTATAAAGTCTGTCTATCCGTATTTATATTATAAATTCTAAACTAACTCAGTCTGTCTGTGACGTAATCACGGCCTAACCGCTAATCTGGTTGTAATAAAATTGTGTATAGAAATACTTGAGGGTCTTGGGAAGAGTATAGGCTACGTTTTTTTCTCATATTTTTTTTTATTTTAACGAAAGCTTGCCGAAAATGGGCATCCTGAACAATTACACGGCGTACGCTGACTCAAGCTTAAGACACATAAACACAATTTTTTATAAAAACGTCATTCTTTAAAAAAGCTATAAAAAAGTTAGCGATGGAATATGTTTATCTTTGAAGGTTGGAAGGAGCTACAGTAACCATTTTAATGTATTTAAGAACTAATCGAAAGGTGGAAACGAAAGTGTCTTAATAGTAACGGAGCAGCTTAACACTGGGTTCCCAGATGCCTTCTGTCTGCATAGCAGATATGCAGAGTACAGCGTGAAGTTAAAAAAATATTAAGAATAAAAAAACCGACAAAGTGCGAGTTGCATTTGTGCACTAGTAGATCTGTACAATTATCTATAAAAACTGCAAAAGGCTTACGCCTGTTTTTATAGAAGCCCAATTAAATATTTGTTTTATAAAATAATAAATATATTTCTGAACTATCAATAAAACACAAAAATATATGTATCACTAAATTTTATAAAATATATATGTATAAAAGTAAAGTATGTACACATTTTAATATGTTTAATGATTATTATGAATTTTCTGTTTCTTTGTACCTGAAAAAAAATAACAAATAAATTTTTAAAAATCCAAAGTTACTTGATTTAATAGTTGGAAAAAGGAACAAAGAAAACTATAACTCACTTACTTATTTAAAGATTTTTTTAATAAGAGTGTAAGCCAATATTGCAATTAAGCCAGAACAAAATAAAAATTCCCAAAGAATGCGACAAGTTGAATGAATGCTGCAATTTAGAAACACAACCAAAAGACACAATTGTGATACAACCGCACAGCATTTGAATATAGAAATGATGCTTGTGGGTACTGTTCACACTAGTAATAATAAATTATTTTTATCTCCCCTACCCTGCTGCATAAGGAATACTACTTAATACTTGAAGCTAAAAAAATCATATATATTGGTCACAATATTATTGGATTAATAAATAAAAATAAATGAAAAAATTTTTGAACATACTTGCAAGAAACACATGTATAAAACACTGTTTGCCCTTCATCAGCTGATCTCAATTGTAAAGTTGCATAAGACATTCTATCATTACCACATCTAGGGCATTTCCTTTCAACCACTGGACCTTCAGGATTATCCATATTCAATATTTTGTCGTTATTCAGTGAAGAAACCGTGTTAAAATGTATTGTGTAGTTAAACTTTATATTTGCAAAACCTGAAAAATGTAATATGTAGTGTAATGACAATTAGGAAATATTACAAAGACAAAATTAATAGTGTGCTTATAAATGATATGACTTACTATCAGGTTCATATACAGCTTTACAGGCATAACATTTAACTGAACCAAATTCCTGTAGTAAGGGTAAAATAGAACCACATTTCGCACAAAATGCTGTACTACTTGTGAAAGGTCCTGTTTCTGCCATGCTTATGCTACAGAATTTTTAGTTTTATAATAATGGCTACTAAATTTAGGCTACTAAAAAAAAGGGCCAGAAATAATACTTATTGAATGCACGTATAAAATAATATAATCTGGTATTAATAAATTATTTCAGGTTTGAGGTTATACGTCAATAATACTAAACAATAACAATGTTGACACTGACAATTCGTCACTTATATATTTTTTCTAAAAAGGCAAAGATATAGTATGTTTTAGGTAAAACGAAAAAATATCATAATGTTAGATTCGAAGTAAAAGATATATCGTATCATAAATGTTATATTCAAATTTTATCAGTTTACTTTTAATATAAAAGTATAATAATTAATATGATTAAATTATATTTTAAAATACTTAGGTACGGACCGTCCCGTACATTACTATTAAATGGGGTGGATAGAAACATTTTTGTACTTTATTTTGTTTCAACCAATCATGGTTGATGAAATAAAACGAAATATCTTGAGTACCTATCATTAATATTTGTTTGAACTACATACCTAGTAAGGATATCTAATAAAATTGGATATAAAACACTTTCCTGGTTTTGTATCTATTCACCCTACAAAATCTATTCATCTCGGTTCCGTATATAATTATGTTGAAGGAAATCCATACAGATAAAATTAGTGACTATTATTATTATTCATAATCTGTAGCGTTCATTCATTTTGCGGCTGCGTACAGCGTAAATAAACTTGTGATTGTGACTTTGTTTTCTTTTTATCAAAACTCAAAACTGTTAATAAAATACGTACCCTGTAAGTATATATTTTTACATATATGAAAATATTTTTTAGAAACCTTCTTGTCTAAATATTTCCTCTTTACGAACAATATATAGGTACCACATCTTTTAATATTTATATTTCACACTAAATGCCGCTTTAATATACATAAACATTTGTTTTGAGATACCACATAATGGACACATTAGAACAATCTACAAATCTTAATTACCAAGCGGATCCAGCAATGCAAACCGATCCACCGATGGAAACTGATAAAATTCCAAATAACCCTGCGCTACCAGAAAGCGTTGGACCTCAAAGCGGGAAACACGAAGAGTTCTCCGTTGAGAAAGTACTAGACAGAAGGATAAAAAATGGAAAAGTTGAATATTTACTAAAATGGAAAGGTTATTCAGAGTATGTATAGTGTGTATTAATAATTAGGGGCGCCTGGTAATAACCGAACCTCAATTCTGACTCGCTGCGCTAAGCAAAATCTCGGTAGTGTTCACAAGTTTAGCGAAGCGAGCTTTAATTGTTTTCTAAACTCATATAATTTAATATCCTATTGAATATTCGCGCGAAAAATGATTAAGCTTAACAATCACTAGTGCACGCCGATTTTTTACATGTAACCCTATGGGGAAATTTGGCACTTGATTATTCCTAAAATCCATTGAATTTCTAGAATACCTTAAATACTACTAATAAACCTACCTGGTTATATCCATATGTTTGCAAATTTTCATCTCAATTGGTCAAACCGTTTGGGAGCCCATTGGTGACAAGGAGTGTAAAAAGTCTCCAGTAGAGCTCTCCGCTCGCTTCACTCAATTAGCTTCGTGCCTCGCCCATTCGTGTATTCCCACTGGTTAAACTTACTGTTATAGCCAAATTAAACAAAATCTTTACATAAATTATGTCTATGTGTTATTCTGATGTAAAAACTATAAGTGCTGTAAATTTTTATTTAAATCCCTTCTTTAATTTTTCAAGTCAACCTACCTCAAAGACATTCAAATTATATTATTATTAGGATTATATAATAACCTTACACATTTAGAGTATTAATATTATTAAAAAAAATACAGTGAAGATAATACATGGGAGCCAGAAGACAACCTAGATTGTCCTGATCTTATATCAGCTTATGAAGAGGCTCGTCTAAAAAGAGAAAGAGAAGCTGCTCCTCTACCAGAAGTGGAAGAAGGACATACTACCAGGAAAAGAGCCAAGAGGGGTGATAAGAAAAAAAAAATTGAGGTAAACATGTCTCAAGTTATCAAAATGTTACATTTACAGTCAAATCTGAAGGCCAAATATAATTATATATTGATATTATTAATCACGTTGCTTAAAATTATAAAAAGCTGCATAAGTATGGTGGCTTCAAGCTTGAGGCCATTTTGGTGCAGCAAATATTATAATTGGGTACTCTATTCTATCTCTACAGATCGCATAACCATAAGGTTGGTTAAGGTATATGCTTTAACAAATGTTTTTTTTATAATATTGATATGTTATTATAATTTATATAAGTAAATAATAATAACATATAGGATATATAGGATGCTATTATAATTACAGGAAATTGAGAAGCCAAGAGGACTGGCTAGAGGTCTGCAACCAGAGAAAATTTTAGCGGGACAATTATTTCATGGGACACTATACTTTTTAGTAAAGTGGTTAGTTTATTTATAATTAAATTTAGTATTAGAATAAGAATAGTAATTAATTTTTGTAATGAAGGAAATTAATGCCGATTAATATAATAGGCCACTTATTTATGTATTGTATTTCATAAATTATTCCATTTCAATATTTTAATTCAATTAAACATTTAATTTATTTTTTTATGGTAAAAGAATGTTGTTCTCTTTTGTTGATATACAATTATCCATTTCCTTATATTTCTTATTTTCAAGCATAATAACATCTTGCGGAAAACCTGATTTTTGTGTTTGATTGTGTCTGTCATGCGTCACAAAGTTAATAAAATATTTTATAATTTTGTTATAGGCAAGATTGTTCAGAAATGGATGTGGTCCCCGGACATGATTTAGGCGAAGCGTTCCCTGATTTCGTAATTAGTTATTATGAAAGATGTGCACCATTCAGTGTTAGACACAATGTGGGAAGAGTGCCGAGGCCTGCTCCTGAAGTAAGTTATATTGAAACTTATACATTGTATATTGGCTTACTTGAGTCTCTATTGAGGTGCATTCAAATAGCGTTTGACTTAAACGAAAAGGATCAAATACAATAGAGGGACTGCACCGTCAAGTTCCACGACTCAACACCTCAATTTCTCATTTACAGTCCCACGCTCGTGCCCCTGCGCGATGTCTCCCTCAATATGTATAATAATTAAATAATAACATTCAATTTATTTATTCCAGCTGCCACCAATAAATGGATCCCAAAACGAAGAAGTAGCTCCTATGGATGTTTCACAAGATACTGCATCTGCGGAACCGACAGGTTATTTATTTATTTTACTGACTGTAAATGCGATGGTTTGACTCTCACTCAGGTAAAAAATATTATTTTTATTTCTTTGCTCTGGTGACAAAAGAAATCCAGCATTCAACGATGGAAAGTGACGATGGAACAGTTTTAATTAGAACAGAGTATCATAACATAGATTGTCAGATTTCCTCAGACTACTTCTTGCGGAATGTACTATAAAGCTAAAAAAAAATTAAGAAGATATGTATTAACTATAAACTAAATTGTAATTCCCTTTCTAATCACTGCATGATTTTCATAGTATATTTTTATATTGCTTTTATTAAAAAGTATATGAACTTTTCAAATATATTTTTTCAGATCTCCCTCAAGTACCAGAAGTTGAACAACCAGTTTTACAATCTTCTGAGGATCAACCGGTTGAAGTGCCCGTTAATTAATTATTATATTTATTTAAGATAGGTATAGCAATTATATAAAATGACTTGTAGCAAGACAAATCGCGGTGTTGAGTTCCGTTGTTTACACTGTATCCCACATAGGATAGGGAATCTAGTGTTAAAACACTCCATACTTTCTGCTGCTAAAGGAATTGCATGTTGAGTGATGGAACTCAACGTCGTGCTGCCTTTTTACCAGATCAAAGAAGTGAAAATATTAAATATTTTATTCCCCCGAGTAAAAATCGAAAACACAACCGTCGGATCACAACCTTGTGCCACTGCGCCACAACGGTTTCTGTTCTTATAAATCTTAAAAATATATAAAGTAAGATATTTCTATACAGAGTGTTGAAACTAAATTATATTAATTAATTTACAAATAAATGTATTAACTTTAAGCGTTAATATGTCTTGTAAATTATTACGATTCTTTCATATTTAATATTTTTGAAACTTCAAAGTAAACTTCATGTTTTGTTAACTTTGTCTTTCGTCTTTTTGTTTCTTTGTTACTTGATATATTTTTTAGTATTAAATTTTTTTTTTTAATTTGTCACTACAAATGGAAATTATATGTAATATTTGTACATGTTTAACCTAATTAAAGAATTATTAGGCTAAGGAAAAAATAATTCTTCAACACAATAACTGAAATTGATTGCACAACTGCGCGCGTTACTATTAAATTTAGTACTCTGACAATTTGCATGTTTATAAATGTTTTAAATAATATTTATTATTGTGTTGAAGTTCATTTTGCTCTTAAAATAAAGTGTACTTATTTCCCGAAAACCTTATATTTTCACGTGTCTGTTTATACCTAGGGACCGTAGATATTTATGTATATTATATTGAACAAAAATAATAGTAATAATAATTTATTAATTCAATATTATACCAATAATTAAGAATTAATAATTTCTTGGACTATTTCTCTCGGCACTTACTGTTTATCTTTAAAATTATCTTAAAATATTTTATTCTTATATTGTACTTTTCATGTAGTAGAATTGTTGATTAAATAGTTACTAAAAAAATTGCTGCAATAAAGATTTCTCCCAAATTTACATTTTTATTCGTCATATGTATGTAATTCAGAAAATATATCTTTTCTAAATAAAATAAAAAAGAAATCATTTTGTTTTAGTACCATTTATTATACAATTAACTTATATTAACAGCTCCCTGTATAAATATAACATAAAGTTTAAATGCTTTGGCATTACATTCTAAGTCCGCCGTAGACCTTCGAAGAGTATTCTTTCAAGACATTTCGATAATTTCTACAACAGATTATTCATAAAGCTTAAATAATAACATAAAGTAATAAAATACATTAAATATTATTATAAATTATTTATATATTTACTTACATTATAAAAAAAATAAATCGTTACTTATTTAAGCTTTATATATAATCTGTGAAATTTTTGACAGATCGACAGTTTTGACATTTAAAGTTTGTTAAGAAATGGCGCGATCGAAGCAAAATCTTCACACTCGGGTATAAGTTTTCCTTTAAATTTGATGCAAGAATCAGCACACAGTGGTCCATCAAACCAAGCGCCCAGCATCTTCTTGCATTGTGCGCAGTTCTCGATACATACTTCAAGAGGATCGTAGCTAGCTGTGGTATAAATTGTACATAAATATATTAAGTAAAATGTAGTTAATACCTATGTAGTTTTTTTAACATTTACGGCAAAAAATATGGACACCTACGTTACCCATTTTCTACCTAATTCTTGAGTGTTGAGAGACGGAACTCAAGAAATAAAATTTTAAATATTTCAGTCCGATTGGGAATCGAAACCACAACCGTCGCTTTTATAATCGCACACTTGAGCCTCTTCTTCATATCATCTGCATAAATGAAGCTAAAGCTTCTTCCAGTCAGTTTTAGTATATCAACGTACCATTTAAGGTACATTCACCCTCAATTCTGTAATATTAGCGTAGTGTGCTTGCTTACATTAATTTGTTCTTGGTTAACTAGTTAGGTGCGCAAGTGGAACGGTTTGGCAGCCACATTTAATATGCCCGAAATCCTACGCGCCTCCCTAGGGTAGGCAACGCGCCGAAATATGATACTGTAGACTTAGTTTGTGAATTGTTGAATACAAATTGTCTCCTAAAACAGGGACTTTTCCCTCCTGTGCTCAAAATTTTCGATAAGAAGCCGGTTGAAATCGTTTGTCGTTGGCAATTTTTGTCTTTTGCTATAAGTATTTGGGACAAGCATTGTTGAGTATGATGCTTGTATATTTGTAGTAACGTTTATATTGATAGAATAATTTTGTTTTCTCGCTCTGGTTAAATAAAATATCAGCTTCTACCAGCCCGTACATAATTCGTCTAAAGCAACGGACTAAGAAAACTTATCGTTGAGTTTCTCTGCTTACCCCATAAAATCGTAAAGATAGAAAAGTATATTGAAACCTCTTGTATGTTATTACTAAACCTTGCCTGTTCATATTAACATAGTTTTTTCAGTCATTTTTATTGGGCACACTCAACTTCAAGAATTTGGGTCAAAATAAAAAATATGCTCATATAATTATTAGAGAGCCATTGAAATCGATGTAACCGATAAAGCGTCATAAAACGTTGTGTATCTCTCTAATCTAATTTGAGTTGATGGGGATTAAGCAGTTGAAATGGAAAACATTGTTTTGTTATTTAAATAACAAAATTTCTAGAACCAGTATTATCAGTAATACAAGTATTCTTTATTTGCAAGATATACTTATTCACAGAAAAATGAGAGGAAAAACTATTATAATATTTTCAGTTTTCTAAATAAAAAATATCTTTATCTAAATGGCAATATTTTTATTAACACTTAAAAATTTTAACGCAGCGGGATCGCAGCGTAAATTTTATACATTTTCAACAAATTACTTTCCTTTTATAACTGAACTAATAATTTTCCCAAATACTTATATGGAATTTACATAAATGAGGTGGCTTAATCAATATGAATAATATCACACATATCCGCGAATTAGAATCATCACGGCAATGAAGCAAGCATTTACTAGAACAATAACATCTATTCCATATTGCAGCACCGTTTTTCCCGTAAAACTCGCTCATTCACGCCGCCGCGAGGTCAAGTGTAAGCGTGAGGTGAGATTGCGCAATAACACGGCGAAAGTGAACCGGCTAAATCGCAAATTGGGGTCATTGTCTCGTTTTGTGCGCGTCTTCGTACGAAATGAAGCGAAGTACGAAACTTAGAAAGTTATGATCTTGTGGGATTTGTTAACAATACTCGTATGTCTACATGACACGTGTTGAAACGTGCCCTAAGTGATAAGTTTGCTTTGCATAATTACTGGAATTGTTAATTGTGATATCTTAAAGTTATGTCTATAAATTTGTAGTCAACTGTTTATTGATTTAAACATTATTTCTGAACCTCCCAAACGTAAACCAAAAGTAATGGAAGAAATAAAGAGAAGAATTTTTTCTATACGAGTATAAGCCCTATAATTTGATGTCTCCTCATCCATTCTTTTCCCTTCTATTATCTCACTTGGGAAAAATAAATAAATATTTCTAAATATTTCAATCGTACAATATTGGCTCTATTATCAGTTCGAACTAATATTTCGGACATTTGCCATGTCTGAAATATTAGTTCGACTCCAACTCGAGAGAAATATAAAACGAAAGGGTTTCCTATAATACAAAATCCAAGAAGCTTATTCTCACATAGGAGCCTCCTAAAGAATTAAAAATTTACCATCTCTTTTATTTTATTAATTTACCTTCTCTTATAAAAGGGTATTACTCTAATCAGATATTTACAAAATGTTTGTACAAAATAAATTAACTAATTAACTTTGGAAATTAAACTCTTTGAATCCAAGTTATTTTGTTTTAATTAATTAGGAAACAGATAAACTTCGTCAACAAAATTGAGATTTACGTCAAAATCTACTTTATATTGTGTTAATAATGAAAATTATATACATTTTAAGTTTGCTTTTTGTGCTAACTTCGGTATGCTCTACTTACCGAAGTTGATTTAACCGTTACTAAGTACAAATCTTTTACAAGGTATAGGTGTATCTTTATAGATATCGGCCGTCGTGGCACAGGGGCACAGGCATACGACTGTTAACACGAGGGTTATGGATTCAATTCCTAACTAGTTGTGGTAATAAGGTAAAGCGTTGTTCCGCTGTTTAACACACAAAACCTCAAGAAACCGGCGGAAAGTGATGAACGCAAGTGCCTATGCTAGTATATGTGAGATACAGCGTGAATGTAATGAAAAATCTATTTTTCTATCATTGTAGCCATTTTAAGAAATTCTCGGTTTTAAACAATAACAGAAAAATAGATCGGTTCTGTTTGCGGACGAAAACTAGTCAGGAAGAAAAACACTTACTAAATTTTTAATACATTTAGAGCTATAAATATTGTTGTATATTATATTATAGTCATGTTATATTTGTATTCTACATTTTGAACGAGAAAAGAAATTTTTGTGTACAAGCAGGCAAAGCCACGCGGGGGCCACTAGTAAAATAATATATTCTGAGAAACAATCTAAGTTTATTTTTATTTGTTATTTGTATCAGCGATTAAGAATAGCGAGCTATACTGTTTTATCTTCTTGTTTGTTCGATCTATACATTGTTCTTTTCGAATTGTTTACGAAGTGAATAATGAGAAAACATAACATAAAGCTAACTAAAATATTTGTATACAAACGTACCATTTCATTACTTACTTACTAATAGAAACAATACTTTTAAAATTGTATGAAAAAAGCATACCTATTTATAAATAAACTTATGGATAGCCCGTTAATATTCTTATCTTTACGCATCTCTTTTATTTCTTTAGTAGTATGTACAAGTATGCTACTGAAGTCGCGACGGTTGTGGGCTCGATTCCTGCTCGGAAAAATAAAATATTCAATGTTTTCATTTCGTCAGTCTAGCAACAAAGCGTGGAGTTGGAGCCTTAGAAATGCAGTGGAATGTGGGAAACGGAAGTGTCTTAATGGAAACGGAGTGTCTTAACACTAGTTTCCCAGGTTCCCTTTAGCCAAAGGGTGCTATGTTCTCACATAGCTGTATGACACAGCGAGATTCAGTATTGTAGAGACCGTAGTGATGTATTACTCCGTACTCAAATTTTCGATCATTATAAAGATCTTACATTTTTGGCTGCGTAACATTAAGAATGTAAACATACAAATATGACAGTGAAATTCATTCGATCGTTAATACATATCGATACAATATTAAAATAAACTACTGCTACCCTACCCGCTACTCGCACTCTATGCTCTGTTTATAGAATCTAAACAACAGACTAAATCGAATTGTATTTTGATTTAATCTACTAGCGTATATTTGAATTTATCGGTATAATACTTCGACGCTTAGTAAGTATACAAAATTTTATTTTACGAATTTACTTAAGTTTGAACAGTTTATTATATTTTGCAAAAATGGATATATAAAAGTAAAATTTTTGAAATATAGATTTGCTTACCAATAGCTGGGTTAGCGCTGGTGGAACTCCAACACGATAGGAACGCAGCTACAGCGAAAAAAGCGAAGAAAGTGCTGAGTTTTCCAAACATTTTGAGTTATCTAGAAGAAACGTGTCATGTGAATCAATAAAAATAAACATGAAATTACAATGGAAATAGGAAGTGTTTACAACAATGCTTACATTATTTATCTAATAATAAATGACCTATACATTACGCAATAGCACAAGGATATTAAAGTTTATCGAGGAACCATTCGAGAACAGGAAGTTCAATCTACATTAATACATCAAACTTTCACAATAGCTGTTAACAGGAGCCACGCAACAGCTATACTCGCATAAACAATACGAAATCAATAGTAAGGAAGCTAGAAAACTTCGCGAAAACACTACGTCAAGTATACGACAGAAACACTTCCTATTTCACGTCTACTTATATCCTTACTTCCTTCATACCTATGAAACGGCGTATATGCGTGCCGGCAGTACACTACCCATACTCACCTGTGACTACAAAAACCAAACAACTCACCGCATATATTTAAAATAATTCAAATCGGGCAATAAAAGGAAATCACAGGAAAACCGCACTCCGAACATGAATACGAAAATGTTGTGACCGTTCGAAATCAAAGGGCTTTTTGTTTTTAAATTCATCTATCCGCGACCGCTCGAAAATGATTCGTGCTTAAATATGAATCGAGTTGACTATGCTCGTGCGAGCGACTCAAGGTGGGGCGCAGGTACCGCGTGAGTAAGGAATACCCAGGAAATCGACAACTTTGCGAAAGCCGAAAGTTCTAAGCAGGAAGTACACGCATCAACAAAGAGGACTTGCCTTGGATATTTGGGCGCCGTTCAACTTATGTAACCCGTGAACTGCACGTTATATCTTACATCATGACGGATAACCTGCAATGCGTTAGTATGAAACCAGTTTTTTGCATAGTAATAAATACTTACCTACTGATACGCATTTCGCGAACGATACCTGTTTATACCAATTACCAAGAGTGATCGAAGTGCGAAACCTTGGGTGTTCAAGATTTGGAATTCTGCTTCTAGTTTCCTATGAGCAGAATTTATTAGTTTCATAGTGAGGAAATCAAATTAAGTAAACAAAGCAATATGTATTCTAATTTTGTAATAGAAGGGAAAATGCTAATTTGATATAGCGTTAAATAGTTTATCCACAACATTCTTTACCGTCGGCGTTGGCCGAGCAGCCTTCATCGATAGCCCCGGGCGCCTGGATGCTTGTTTATTGATGATACTCTAGAGGCTTTTCTATAAATTCAATAACCAGAGTAAACTATATAGAGTATTATAAATTTCTACACAATATATGGTCCAAATAAATTATTTTAGAATTATATAATTTATTCAAGTGCATTCTAATCACGTGTAAAAAACTGGTTGCGCTATATTTAGTAAGTCGTAAGGATGGAATAAAAATTCCATATAAAAGTTAATATACAAAAACCGGTCGCATTATAACCGATTTTAGGACAAAGGCGATTTTTACTTCCGCACCAACGAACAAAAAGTCAAATGTAAATAACCTGTAGATATAGACTCGTACTACGCGTATCGACGATGACGAGCGTATAGACTGCCGTGTCACATTGCTGGCATTCTTCGCATACCCTCAAGGTGTACAGGTTCCACGGCGCAATGGTTCGTGCGCCGGTGAACGCGGTATTTCTTATCTACGATACAAACTAGTATTTAGGAAGCAGTTTCTTATCACACGATCGGTTTAAATCTCAATAATTGTGATCCGAACACTTCCTAATGTAGAGAATCGTAATCCTGCCGGAAAACAAGACCTGCTTGCTTGCTATGATTGATTTTTAATTTTTAATGTTTCCGCATATGAAATCACTCGCTCGAAAATACTTGTATCCAAAACGTAGTATTAATGCCAATTTCGTACTGGAAATAAGTTAATTTTTATTACCGTATTGACGTATTCATTAAAACGCCAAATTTGTACGAAAATTAGTTGTCCCTTCTTCCGCTTTAAATAAACCGGTGAGAATTGTCAACAGTCCACTTTAATTGATATTATTTGTAGATTTTTTCATTTTTTAAGGAGGAAATGTTCAACTTTTGTTCATTTTGTAGATAGATAGACTTTAATTAAAAGAAAAACGAAGGCTCACTTCATTAGCGAAAGGATTCAAACTTCAACTTTCACTTTGATTAGAAATCTTTGAAACTTTTAAATACTTTATTTTCTTTTTTGTTGAATTAAAAGAAAACCTGAAAGTAAATTACGTGAAGAAATAAACAAGACAAATACAAGCAAAATTGGTAGATAATTTGCTTACGTTATTCTCATAAATACTAGATCGTCAACAGTTGGGTAATGTATAAATACACGACACCCTTATACGTTCGTGCTGTTCTTAGTTGATAAAAGGGTTATTATTTATTTAATTTTCAGATTCCTTTTTAATTGTATAAGTCGAAAATAAATCCAAGAAATAAAAATTAGAATTACAAACATTATCTAACGACTATATAATATAATACACAGAAAATGTTGAAATCAAGGATGGCTACCGTGAAAATTCGTATCACGTTTCAATGCTACAATATCTGCAATCTAGAATGCTTACATTAATTTGGTTCCAGCGAAGGCTTCTATTGTTCTAGAGATCAAGATGAATGAAGACTGTACAGTGTAGTCTGTGGAAGGAATCTCACCAATTTATACAAGATTCTGAAAAGTTTTACAAATGAAGCGTGTCTGGACGCCGCGGGAGTTGCCATTCTCCATTATCTAAATGTACTCGTTAATTAGAATTGAGGTTGAAAAGTATTCTGAGCTTAAAAAGTTAGTCTAGGTTTGCTAGTTTGCTACATACATATATTTTATTACTAAGCATTATACAGAAATATATTTTTTTGTATTATATTAAACTATAAACGTATTATATTAAACTATAAACTATAAACTTAATTACGTAAAAATAAACGTACCTACTGATTGGAAGACGAATCCACAATCATAGCCTTTTCAGTCATAGCTCTCGTTGGAAGTACCCAGACAATTGAAATATTAAAATATTTTCTTAACACCGTAGATTTCATATCTGTTTCTGTTTTAGGTTTCCTACCTAAAGTAAAAACTCAATTGATAAAATCACAATTACGTTTTCAATCAACCACCAATTTCATCACCTTCATCCGCTTGGATAAAAAAAGCCGATCTTTCGTACGCTTTGTTTCGCCCTCAAGGCCACTTTCAGCCCCCATTTTGTGCGCAACGGAATTAATTTTTATTAGAGATCGTTCTTTCGAGATCCTTGTACAGAGTTTACTATTATATTAAAGCAGAAATGATTAGGGCAGAATAGGCCTAACTACGTAGCAATTGTAATAATGAAACAAAATTAGTTTTATAAGATATGGCGGTTAGAGTTACCAAGTAAATTATAATCAACATTCTATTTCCCGAAATCCTTTTTATGACCAAAATTTGTTTGAAAAATGAAAGAAAAAATATAAAAAATAAATAAAACACTTACTAGCCCATAGAAAAACTATTCCCTACGATATTGACTGTACCTATTAGGAAAAAACTGTGCAAAAAAAGTTAAAATACATCTATATCATAGATATGTACAGACTTTTGTACCAGAGGTATAAATAACATTATTACAGGTAATGTCCGGCTCATCTCGTCACCTGGTTTATATTATAAAAATATGATTATGGTCATCAAATGAGAAAATAATCTTATAACGTTTTTCGTTTTAGCCAAAAGGTATCATTTTAATTATATACTCGTACCTACAGTGTATTTAGAAATTTCTGATAGTGTAAAACGAAACGTTTTTATTAAAATTAATTACACTTGTGTCAAATTTTAATTGAAATAATAAAGGGTACGCAGAGAGAGCAAAGTGTTAAGGAAGCTGTTTCAAATTTTCCGCCGAAATCTCGAAGTAGTGCGTGTTGAGTGGAGGAATTCAGAATATTAAATAATAATTCATTTCCCCCCAGTGGGAATCGAATGAACAAGTTTTATAAACCTTTAAAATTATTCCAAATACTTCACAAAAGAAAACGCACACAACATTTAACTCCAAATGAATTTAATAAACAAAAACAAACAACCACCAGAAACAAAATTGAATCACCAAAAAAATCGGTAAAAACTTCCATATATCAAATCAACCCTGAACCTCCGGCAGTTCGTCCTTCATGCTGGCCAGGACCAGGTTCTTGTCCGTCCCGTGCGGCCGCTTGGGCTCCAACGCCGTCCTTATCTCCAACGCCCGCGTGTCCGTCTCCAGGGACTGTTCCTTGTCGTTGAGATCTATTGCTATCTTGATGGAAGCCGCCTCTAATGCGTTGTATGTCGCCCTGGATAGGAAAATAATGTGATATGAAAATAATTGATTTATGAAAGTAAATTTGATATAATGTATTATTATAGCAGTCGTGGCGCAGAAGCGTAAGCGCCTGACTGTATGCGCGACAGGATGTGGGTTCGATTCCCACTCGAGGAAATTAAATATTTGATATTTTCATTTCTTCGCTCTGGTGTCGACGCAAAGCGCGGCGTCGGGTTCCGCCACTCGACACGTAATGCCTCCATAATGCAGTGGAAATTGGTGAGCGGAATATCTTAACACTAGGTTCCCTCTGTTTACCATACTGCATGAGGTATACAGGTGAAGCTGATAAAAGAGAGATTTTTTATTTAAAAATAGATTTTCTAGAGTTTCACTAAATAACAAATTAAATTTTGCCTTCCGAAAATTTCTGAAAAACATAGAAACTAGCTACGTGGAGTGTTTTCTCAATTATTCTCTAACATGTAAATACTGCTCTATCCTGTAGTTTGGGGCTGGACTTATCCTCATTACGTCTTGTGGTTTTAAAGCATGAATATTTAATAAGACGAATCTAAATTAAGGATCTACATACATATGTTATGTATGCGCGCGTGTCCGCTTTGGCTCGTATTAGGCAAGTATGTAAATAAATAATGAAATAGCTGGAGGATAGTTTTAATACAGCGACAAACTACTACCATATGAGGCCAGTCGTGGCGCAGTAGGTAATTAAGAAATTGAATTGAAATATTTCAGTTTTTTTCTTCGCTCTAGAAACGATTAATTTCGGCCACTCAGAACACTATGCCTCAAAAATTCGGCAAAAATTTGGAAACGGAAGTGTTTGTGTGGAACACAGTGTCTTACACTAAGTTCCGACTCTGCGAAAGTGCGGGATACAGCGTGAAGAGAACCTACGTCAACCTACTAGCGTTCACTCAATAAGAAAAAAAAAATACTTTATTAGCATTACGACACTTTGGTTTCCTTTCCGCTCAATTTTAGCGATAAAAACAGAAGAAAAGTACATAAAACTATATCTATTTCGTATTAAAACTGTAAAATAATATATTTCAAAGCACATTTTAAAGCAAAAAATGTTGTGATAGGATCAAGATCCTCTTTCCTCTATCCTATCCTCTTTGGGTTCCCTTCCATTAGCCAGTGAAAACGTGTAATGGTTGCCGGGATAAGGCAATTTATGGAAAATATAATAACGCCATATATACGCAATATTATAAGAATAAACCATTTTGTGAAGGCTGTTCTTGATAAAATATGTTTATTTGTAATAGTTTTAGCTATTTACACTAAAATTAAACGAAAAAAAAACTAGTGCGATCTGTGGTAACAAAATGTCTCCAACATAGACTGAAAATGAAGACGTCCTCCATCTTAAATTAAATATTCTCACCTCTGTAACAAGAGTACGAAGCATAATACTCTTATATAAAAATAATACAAATCTTAAATATAAGTGTTGTCATAGATTTTTTGTTATAACCGACACCTTTCTGGGGACGTGTACACAAGCGTGTAAACGCGATCGAAAGCGAAGCGTGGAATCGAACCCTTCCTACTAATTCCCTACTAGGGAAAATTAAATGTTTAATATTTTTATATCCTCGCCGTGGTAATCAGGCAAAGTGCGGCGTTTAGCTCCCCCGCCCAACACGCAATGCTTCGGGAATTCGGCACAAAGTGAGCAGAGTGTATTAACACTAGTATCCCAGGTTCCCTCAGTCTACCGTAACAAGTGAGGAATACTAGTACATAAAATAAATAAATAAAATTTAAATAAACAACAACAAAAATTAAATTATTACCTTGTTAAAATATCAATTAATATAACTTGTATAACAAAATACATTTATTTAACTGAAATTTCAATAAACCGTGTCGCGCGAACTCAATGGAACACTAATATGATTGAAACAACTAATTACCAAATGGAATCAACTTGTATCGAAATGAAATAGTGCGCGGTAATCCGAGGATTTTGTATTAAAGTTTATAGTAAAATTATATAACTAATAGTATTTTAATAGTACGTTTTACAACCTTTTTTGGTATTTATAATTTTTATAAAAAAAAATGTATAATTGTGAGGGTACTCGTCACAATTTTTGGATAAGTTTCAATAGTTTGTTTTTAGTTTTACACTGTAATTAATATTAAGATATTTCCGTTTCCTGGAGTTTTGCGTGTTCAGTGGAACTGAAGAAATGGAAATATAACATTTTTTATTTCCTCGAGTAGGAATCGAACCCGTTGGGGGTTCCGTTCTCTCGCACACTTGTAGTCTTGCCCCATAAATGGCCCCATTTAATGAGAAAAATAAAATATAATGTTTTTTTTTCAAATTATTTCAGTAAATTAAGTAACACAAGTAAATCAAACAAAATTTTAAATAATTTGAGTATCAACAAAATAAATGTAAAAAAAAGGAATGTTGATGACACGTCTATACTCTAAACACAATGTCACGCATCGCATTAACGTCACCGCTCACATCACGCTACGTATTAAAGAGCTAAGCTCGCGTATATTTTAGTATGAAATGGATTATATGACTACTATTATAATATACTTATATATACTATGTACACACAAAGGTAATATTTTAAGGGGGTTTTCGTCAACACTATCAATAATAGATGCCATCGAGTGATTTTAACGCGACGGTTGTGAATTTGAACCCCACTCAGAGTAATGAATCATTATTTATTAATATTTTAATTTCTTCACTCCAGTAGCAAGGGAAAAGAGCTGTGGAAGGAGGCGGCGTTTTACTACGTATCTATGAAAATACAGATACTGTTATATCCGTATTATTTACCGTATTATTACCTATAGCTTAGATATAAAAAAATAAACAGGAAAAAAAATGTTGTTATAATAAATACCTAAATATTATATCAGTTACTAAGCGGGCAATGTACTCGTACAAGGTAGGCTGGTTAAATAACAGACAAATATTTACTTTATAAACTATAATATATCCTTTGAACTGATATTAATAACCCCACTAAAGCCTCGTCAGTAACTACTCTTGGTTCCTAGTAGATGAGATCTAACATGTTTATATAGGTATGTATGTAGGGTACTTGTTCAAAGACTTCAATTATATATATAATTTTTGTTCAGTTACACGCTCACATTTAGCGACGGAACCAACACTCAACACTCCCACTTTCCGTCAAATTTTTAAGGCATTGATGTGTTGAGTGGCGAAATTCAACGCCTCGCTTTGCATCGACACCAGAGCGAATATATGAAATTATTAAATCTTTCATTTACTCGAGTGGGACTCGTTTACAGTCTCACTTTACGCTCAAAAAATATTATCATAGATTGAAAATTTCAGTGTTACAATATCTATATAGACACACATAGGCTATATACAACAAAAATACTTATAGCAAACAAAAATGGCATTTGAATAGCAATCTTTGTGAATGATATATACCTACCATTCTACATAAATAAAATAAACATTATACTATTTAGAAAATAGATATATTTCCATTTTCATTTCCATATACTATATATTAGCGGATTCCATATACTAGCCGACCAAATAACGCAAGCACTAATAATAGCATGTACTAAAGATTGAGGGTATTTAGCTAATTACTACAAGACAACGAGAACTAACTTCGAGCAAATAAAATTCGACTACAGTGGCAACATCGCCTTTGGCTCGAAGATCTGGAAGACTTCCAAAAGGGACAGCGAGCGTTTCATTACGAGCGAGTGTAAAGATCCAGAATCAATGTTACTTACTTACAACATTAGTTTGTACGCTTTTTTTTTGGGTAATTGTATCGTCTGGTCGCGTTTCTGAAATAAACTAAATGTGTAATAAAATAATAAATATATATGTATAAGATTTATTAATGTGTTAAACTAATTGTATTCATAATTTCAATGTACTGTAATATTTCGAAGAGAAAATTCGTCTGAGATTTTTTTTTTCATTTTATTCTTTGAAAAAGATGTTTATTGAAATTCTTAGGTATATTTTTTACGTGTTATTGCTTGAACTTAAAAAAAATTTACTTAAAAGACCAAATTACCATTATGCCATTATAATAGATTTTAGAATGTAATTTAGATTAAATTTTAATAAAAAAACTGCGTTTTGTAGTTGACATTTTATAGGAATAAATCCTGTGGGGAATGATGTATGGACGACATTCAAATTGAAATCAAAAACACATGGTGTGCGTATTTTTGCGGTTCGCTCTATTTATGGTTGTCTTTACAATGGTCGCTTGTAATATGGCTAATGATTAAAAGAAACAAGACAATTTTAAATGTTCAATGTTAAAGTTTCATATGATACTAGCGGGCGCGCGCAGCTTCGCTTGCCTATTTAAGGGTGAATTCTAATAACCCATGAAACATGTGTTCAATAAATCATATTTTTAAGTCTAAATTTCAAATTTTATAAAAATCGGTGGCGATTTGAAGATTTTTCCATACAAACTTTCAACCCCTTATTTGCACCCTCACGGGGAAAATTTTAGAAAACGATGAAACACGTGTTCAATTAAATACTTTTAAAAATCTAAATTCCAAATTTTATAAAAATCGGTGCCGATTTAATTTTTATTCCATACAAACCTTCAACCCCTATTTCACCCCCTTGGGGTTAAAATTTTTCAAAATCCCTTCTTAGTGGATGTCCAGATTACGAAAGTAAACATCTGTCCAAATTCCACGTTTCTACCATCAGCCTTTACGGCTGTGCGTGCGTCTTACCTCAGTCAGTGAGGACAAGTCCTTTTATATATATAGACTAGTGGACGCGAGCGGCTTCGCCTGCTTATTGCTTAGGGGTGAATTCTAATAAGCCATGAAACACGTGTTCAATGAAATATTTTTAAGAGTCTCAATTTCAAATTTTATAAAAATCGGTGGCGATTTAAAGATTTTTCCACACTAAATTTCAACCCTTTATTTGCACCCCTAGGGCATGAATTAAAATGAACCACGAAACATGTATTCAATTAAATATTTTTAAGAGTCTGAATTTAAAATTTTATAAAAATCGGTGCCGATTTAAATTTTTTTCCATACAAATTTTGAACTCCTATTTCACCCCTTTAGGGTTAAAATTTTCCAAAATCCCTTCTTAGTGGATGTCCAGATTACAAAAGTAAACATCTGTCCAAATGTCACGTTTCTACGCACAGCGGTTACGGCTGTGCGTGCGTCTTACCTCAGTCAGTGAGGACAAGTCCTTTTATATATATAGATAGATTATAAGATGCATTCTTTAAAAGTTAAGAAGAAACTTTAATGTACATTCTTGTGGCACCTCGGGATTAATTAACAATTTTAAAATTAAATAAATTATTTTTTATAATAGATTTTTTTTATATTTTAAAACTAATAGGGGAGCATTAAGAAAGGATTTCTTACTCCAAATTCCTATAGGAATAAGAAAAATGCGAATTTCCATGTTCTAGTTCACGCAAAGTTGCCAACGATAACTAGTATACAAATATAACATTAAACATAAAATTAAATCACGAATCAAAACTAATATTATAAATAAGAAAATACAAAATAAATTACAGCCCCCATTAATTTACTAAAAGCATTTCACGCAATATTTCGCCTAAATAATTTAAGGATTTCATTTAGTTAATAGAGCTTTTCTTTTTTACTGGCAAACTTTGGGAGTTTTCTTTTCTTTCAACTATATTTGGAACGAAAGAGCTAAAAGCTAGTACTAACTACTGGCGAGGTCCACGCTGTAACAGTTTGTGGACAGTTTTAGACCAACGATTGTGTTTCTTCTTTTGTTTGTATTGTAAGTTATGCCATGTTGTTAATTCTGTATAGAGTTTTCAGTTTTTTTTTAGCGTTAGTGCTTTTTATTGCTAAGCATGTACTTGTCTACCTATATACTATTAACATATATATTTTTTTAATTGTATCCTGTACATAGCAGGATAGGCAGAGGGAACCTGGGAACCTAGTGTTATGTATCTGTCTAGTGTCTGTTTCCCACTTTCCGCTGAATTCGGACACTATAGTGAAGAAATGAAAATTTCAATTTAAATACCTATATATTTCATTTCCTCGAGTGGGGATCGAACCCACAACCAGTCGCGTTTACGGTCACTCGCTTGTCCCTGTCCGCCACGATTGGCGTTATTAAAATATGTCATTAATCATTAGTATAATTTCGAAAAACATCAGAAAAATATATATATAAAGATATGAACGTAGCTAGAGTAGAAATCGTGGTTCTTAAAAACCATCTAAGCTCTCTAACCAATTAAGCCATACGTTCTTATAAAGCTACGTTAAAATTTTTACACGCTTGTTTGCTGTTTCTTTTTATTAATTTGTACGTTTAATAATATTTTCCTTAGTATGTAATAATTATTTAATAAATGTTAAAATACGACATTTTTTGTGTAGATATTTGTTACTTATTTTTAAAAAATACATATTTTAAATATAAATACTTTTTACAATATGACATACATAATCTCACGTTTAATAATTATTTTTTTATAAATAAATTTAGTCAGGTAAGTACCTACTATTTTTTTGTCTGATATCATTTACCTGCCCTCATTACTCTTTTTAAGCTACAATTATTTTCCAAAGCTTAAAATTTTAATTAATTTAGAGGTATTTTTGTCATTTATCTATATTTTTAAGTTATTATTAAAATTCGAATTAAATTTATGGACTCAAATAAAAAAAGGAAAATACATCAAGTGATCACAAATCAACAATCACTTTCTCTGATAATTATATGTTCGTTTACAATCGATAGGTATATTACATTAGTACTTATATGTAAAATATTACAATAGTAACTGAAAATTACTTCAAAACATTTTATTTCATAGCAGGGTAGGCAAAGTGAATCTAAAACGTTAAGAAACTCAGTTCCTACGCACCGCCTATATATCGAGATAGCGTGTTAAGTGGCCGTAAGGAGAAAATTGAAAATAATTCATTCTAAAAATAACAATCGAACCCACAACCGTCGTGTTTACATTATAAGCCGATATTGGTCCGAAAATTATTTCAATATTTGCAAGAGTGGATTTGAACTTAATTTTAACCAAAAATATCTCATACACACGTTTCACATTAATGTGGATTAATGTCAAAGATGTTCGCTCTATTTATATTATTTGGCACAGGCCCTGTGGCGCAACGGATAACGCGTCTGACTACGGATCAGAAGATTCCAGGTTCGAATCCTGGCAGGGTCGGGAATATTTTGTTTTATCACTTTGAAATTATTTGCTTTTCAGCATAAATATATTAAATAATATTTACTACTCTTTGATTAGATAATTTTTGTTTTTAAATATATTTATAGCATCAAGCTTCTTTCCTCATAGTAGGGTTAGACAGGGAACGTAGTGTTGAGACACTGTTCCCGATGTATTTGTGATATTTCTTTATATCATGAGATATAACATAACAAGTTTGGACCTTGTCAGATATTTCTAAATAACCTTAATCGAGGCCTTATCTCTCATTATTTGACAGCCTGAATCGACAAATACAACTCGGCTCTTATTATTTTGACCACCTTTACGTATAATATAAAAGCTTGGTTCTTATTATGTCAAAAACAATATTCTACGCTTCTATATACCTACATCAAATCAAATATATATTACGATTTACTTTTTGCACGTGTAATAAGAGATAGTTCTGTCATATAATAAGTACCAAAATAAATATATTTTCAAATAAAGGAATAGTCTTAATACAGATTACATTATTCTGTAAAAGTTTCTCTTTTTATCCCTATAAAAACAATAAATAGCTAAGAATTTGAAAATTTTAAAAAAGCTGATATATTTAACACGTAAATATCACAGCAAAGTAATTTACTTTGACTTTAAATTCCCAATCCACAAGATCATTCTATTACCAGTATATAAAGTTTTAGTCAGTATTAGAGTTAGTTGTAATTAAATCTAGACTCGAGTAATAAATCTTCTAGCACTTCAACAACTATTCACATTCATTTGTCGAGAGACTTTCAAAGAGAAACCACGAATATCTTTCAAGATCTTAAGAAGTATCTTACTTATATTAGATATGGTATAAAATATGTTTGTTTTTTTTTTTAATTTCATGCAAAAGGTGGGCAGAGGGAACCTGGGAAGCTAATGTTAAACATTCCGCCTCTACTATAACTATTCTATACTTCCGTTTCCCACTTTCCGTCGAATACTGCAGGCATTGCGTGTTGAGTGGCAGAAGAGTCCTTGAGTGGAATTCGAACCAGTCTCTTCTGCAAATAGCTCAATCTGTAACGACTAAAAATATGTAATAGAAAATTTGGTCGAAAAGTGGAGAACGGTGCATCTTGACACTAGTTCGTTAGTACACTAGTAGTTAAAAAAAATCGAGAATATTTAAACAAAACTTTAAAATTAAAATATAAACTCACTTGGCACAATCTTGCTTCTCCTGCAACTGACGTATAGTTTCCCTCAAATTTCTAACTTCCTCCTTCAGGCCGACATCGGCCTCATCGGACGCGAGTTCAACTCCCGGTCGGTAGCCGCGCGTTTCTAATCTCGTTTCAGCCACTTTCAAAGCGTTTATTTTATCTGAAAATTGTTCACCGATCGTTTGTAGCTCGGCGGCTAACCTCTCCATGTTTTCTTCCATCTGTAAATTGTTTTTTTTTTGTATTTATGTTTCAATTATTTGGACAAAATACTTTGAAATTATAAAAATTATTTCTAGCTGGATTTGTTATTAATAAGCGTTTAACAATTTTAATATATAAAATAATTGGTAATTAAGTTTGGTAAACACCAAATATTTTTATCATATATTCCAAATTCGACAATTGACTGGACTATCAAAAAAAAAACTCCACTAATGTTCTAAGTAATAAAACAATATCTTTACCTCCATTTTCATTTATTTATTTTTTTATGGAAAAAGACAAGGCAAACGAGCGTACGGGTCACCTGATGGTAAGTGATCACCGCCGCACACGACCCTGTGTAATACTAGAGGAACTACAGGTACGTTTCCTACCTTTAAGGTAGAGATAGACGCGTTTGTTTAATTATTTTGCCACTAGCACTCAGCTTCTCATCATATAGTGACATATGTATTTATTATAGTTATAGCATAAATACACATAAACAAAAGAATACAGTACAGTCGACGACTTTTATATTAGTTTTTTTTACTTTTCATTCTCCTTCCTGAATGTACAGTACGCAAAAGTAAAAAACGCTAAATCCAAAACGGCCACGACACATCCGCCCCACTATACAATGAATTACCTTCAATTTCTGCCACTGCAGTTCATTCCTCGCTCTCTGCGTATCGTAAATGCGCCTTCTCATCATATAGTTGGTGACGTCAGTCTGTGCGCGCAGAGCGTTCCTGGCTTTGCCTCTAGCTACGAATAGGGATTCCCTCAAACGTAAGGTATCTTGAAGCTCGTCCGTTGCCATTTTTTTCGTTGCTTCGCATTTCTCCAGCCATTGCTCGTATGTTATCATTCTACGAAATTATTAAGCATCAGCAATATGTATTTTATTCCTGTTTATTCGTAATTTTTGAAGTGAAAAACTTCAATAAAAAATATTTACACTATTGATACCTTCATAGCACAGGGGCACTAGCCTGTGACTGTAAACGCGACGGCTGTGGGTTCGATTCCACTTCGTAAATGAAATATTTAATATTTTCATTTTTTCGCTCTGGTGTCGAAGTTGAAACATTGCGTGTTGAGTGGTGGGATTTAATAGAACAAAGCTATAAAACTACCAAACTTATTATACAAAAACTCGACAAAAGTAATTTTAAAAATTACTCAGGGTATCATCGACTCCAAAATAAATATAATAAATAGTAAAGAGATATACAAGCATGAAGCATTAATAATTTAGTTACTTGTTATTTTATTATTATCTTTTTCTTTGAAACAATTTAACAAAAAATATTTATATCTATTTATTATATTGTACTCTAAAAGAATATTTTTCACTTAAAATGGAAATTATTAAAAAAAGTATATACTTCGACCCTGCCAGGATTCGAACCTGGAATCTTCTGATCCGTAGTCAGACGCGTTATCCGTTGCGCCACAGGGCCAGGTGAAGAAGCTTTTAAATAAACAGTACACAAATATACTAAACATTTTTTTACTTGGTAAGTTTCTTTTAGTGTTTACTTACTTAATTTTAACGAGATAACCTAAATACCCTGGCACTTAATTAACTTTTCGACAAATAACGTCTATTATATAAAAACATATTATAATAAATTGTATTCTTTTTGATATAGATATTGTGATTAATAATTTTAAATATTTTTTTTTATTTTATAAACTGACATTATTTCACTATCCAATATTTCCAATGAGTGTAATATTAGGTAGCAATTTAGAAGCTGAAAGTAAAAAAATACAGACTATATTTTTCTTAGATGAATGATAATATCTAATGCCAATATCATTCCAAACAAGCAAATATGGCGTCTCTATTAGTCTCTAACAATTATATTTTTTTATTTCTACTCAGTAATCAATATAAAGCACTTCAGTCAATATAAAGCACTTTCTGCTGATTGTAGATTTTAATCTTTAAAACTAAGCCGATTTTAATACGGTTTTCACATATTTTATATAAAAATAAAGTCGATAATATCATAGATTGAATATAATAACACTAGATGATTTTGTAAAAGTATATTTTTGCGCCTACCCGCCAAAACGCAAAATTATAACATAGCTATTCTTGTATTCTGACCTTATAGAAGTAGACGAAACCCCGAGTGCAATGTTAGTACTATTATAAATATAAAGAAAGTAAATATTTTACTTTGATGCAACTTGGCGCAATGGAACAGCGTCGGAATTTAAACGCAATGGTAGTGGGTTCGACCTCCACTCGGAGAAACGAATATATTTCAATCATTTTCATCTCTCCACACACCTAATACCTCAAGAACTTGCAAAACCTTCCGTTACAATAGGAAAAAGAGCACGAAACTGTAAAATGTAAAAACTTTATATAATTTTCCATTAAAACATTTACCTATTAGGAGTCTTCAGAGAATCCGTCTTATAAGTGATGTTAGCGCAATCCTTGTCCAAGTTCAGCATGTCCTTGTCTATTTGCAGTGTCTCGTTCTTGTCGTTCAAGTCGAGTTGCAGTTTGAACTTCACCACCTCCAACTTGTTGATCTTCTCCCACGCGGACTGACATCGATCTATTAATAACTTCTTATTGCTTTCCGTTACGCAGAGTTCCTGAAGTTGGTCATGTATTTCAATTGTAATTTTCAATTAACTTAAAATATATATTAATTATTAATATATTAATTTTATTTCCTTATTCCAAACTAAATATTTTTAGTAAATAAAACAAATAAAAAAAACCTTTTCCAACTAACCTTTTTCAACTCGGTATCAGCCAAATCGTACGTCAGCTCAGAACTGCGTCTACCGTCCCTGTTGGACAGGCATTCCGAGCAAACCAATAAAGGCATATTGAGTTGTTCCAATTCCCTCTCGGTGGATGCCTTCTCCTCTTTTAAAGCGTTCATCTCACGATCTAGCCGATCTAATAGCTCCTGGAGCGTGGACTTCCATTGTTCTATTTCGTATACCCTAGAAGAAATCGTGTAGATTTAAAATTATACTCGTTAAAATTGTATTGAAGTTTCTTTTGGATGCTGAATTAATTTATTTATAACATGAACTGACATACATAATAAGTATATAATTTTATTTTATAAAAGTTTCTTATTTACGTTTCTAATTTTAATGTGGTTAGTTTTACGTATTTTTATTTTGTTTTCATGAACCTAATTTCTATGTAGATTTTACCAAAATCGACATTTAAGTCTAATAACAAATTTATGTTTCTATTTGTTTTAGCATATTTAACATGAGAACGTTCAAATAATAATTCTAGGTTTTTTAGCTTCGCGCTGAATTCTGCACATATCAGGGTAGGCAGAGGAAACCTGGGAACCTAGCATTAAAACAATTCGTTCCATATTAACACTCTGCCTACCCTACTACATACGGTATACAACTTGAAGCTGAAAAAAAAGGAAAAAGAAGATAAAAAAGATTATATACCCCTATATTATAGCCTTAGATAAGTATCTATAACAAATTACTATAACACTAACATAACACACACACATACACACACACACACACAATCAGTAACCACATAATCATCACTAATCTCCATTGTTCAATTACACTTAACACGTATTAAACAATTATAACTAACGTGACCAGACGTCCCGTATTGAACGGGACTGTCCCGTTTTTCGCTTTTGTGTCCCGGCGTCCCGAAACATGTCCCGTTCTTTCGGAATGGCATGTAAATTTTGTCGGTCGAAACAAGTTTCTCCGAGATTATAGCAGTATGTCAATTTAAAAATGATTATTTTTTTTATTAAAGTGTCAATTATAATTAAATGAAACGAAAACATCATCAGACGTCGAGAAAATTAAATTAAAAAAAAAAAAAACAACGAAATTACCTTTAAAAACACGAGAGCCACCCTACAAAGTCCCGTTATGAGTAATGTGACCGAATACCTCTAAAAAACGAAACCCACCCTATGATATCCCGTTTTGAGCCTACCGAAAAATGGTCACATTACTCATAACTGGTGTTAGCTATTACTATAATATTAGCCGCCTCGTTTATTACTCTGACATCGTTTACCTGGCTCTCAAACGGTTATTGTTATGGTAACTGTCCCATTGGGTCTTGATCCTGGTCTCGTTTCGTAACTGGTGGGCACCGTGGCGGAGGTCGAAGGCGTCTGCTCTTCTGGTGTCTGCTGTGACCTGGTGGAATATTGGAGTTTAGTTTTTGTTATTGCGATCCCAACTCGAGGGAATGAACTTAATAATATTAATATTAACTTAATAATATTAATATTTAATAATATTTTCATTTCTTCGCTCTGGTTAGGCAAATGCGCGGCGTTGAAAAATTCGCCGAAAGGTGGGAGAGAGTGTCTTAACACTAAGTTTCGATTGGAACAGATGCCAAATATTCATAACAGTAAAAAAACGTGCATAAAAATAAATATTTTAATATAAATTTTAAAATTACAGTAGCATAATAACAACATTTCTTAGCACAAAATATATCTAATATTAATTCGCACATAATAATTAAAAAGTTATTTAAGCAATATAAAAGTAATTTAACTCGAATTTCACAATGTAAACGATATTGATATTCTTTACTGCGTGAAAATTAAGCTGGTCGGTCCCTTATAATAACCCCCCATGAGAAGCTTAGAACCCAATTAAGAATTACGACAGGTAAAAGTTCCGTAATTTATTACGGAACTGGTCAATTTTAAATTATTAAATGTAATTTTGTAAATTGGGAACACCTCAAATATAACAACTTTGGTAATATATACAAAGCTGTGAAAAGCGAAGAATGATAAATTTTTGAAAGATTTTCATTTAATTGGTTTCATATTATATTTTCTTCTTTTTCTTCTCTTATTGGAGTTGATATAATTAAAATCCTGCATATATTGTTGTGTACTTGAAAAGTGACAACAAAATAATTCAGAATTTAAACGAATTGTTTTAGATTTAGACATATACATACGAGTATATTTGTTGTGTACCATAATCGTACTAAATTACACAAATCTTAATATAAATGGCTGCCTCTCTGTTATTCTGACATATAAGCTATATTACTGTAAAATTTTATCATAATCTGTTCAGTAGATTTTGCTTGAAAGTGGAACAAACATCCATTCTACAAACTCTTATTAAAAATATTAGTAAGACCTATAAATACGTAAATACGTATATGCCTACAAATACCAATGCATATAGCTAAGCCTCAAAATCTAAATACCTACATACGAATAAACAGATATAACAAATAATCGAAGAACATTCGCATTCCAATACGACCTCAGATAACAAAGCGTATTTAATCGTTTTCGAGTTCCGTATTCAGAATTAGTGCTACATTTAGAAATATCCTTTGAACGAATGAATCTCTCTCTCTCTCTCTGTTTATCCACTTACCTGTAAGCCGTACAGCCGGCCGTCCCAGTCCGGCAGGCTCAAGTGAGGTAATGGCTTCTCAAATGTTACCACTGATTGCATGTTTAGATTTGGTATTTACTTCTATATTATAAAACAGTATAATATAATATATTAAATATAATAAATAACTATTTTTAGTATAAAAATGTGTAATTTAGTATTGTCAAAACATCTGCGGTAGTGACGGCTTGTCAGTAAACGATAGTGTGAGTTCTTAATTTGAATATTTATGCCAGTGTTATAATTTTATCGGTTATTTTCATTAAATAGGTAATAGATTCGGATAAAAATATTTTTTCTAGTTCAGCTTTCAAAAATATTGAAATGTAATTATAGAACAAAGTTAAGTCATTAAAAATCTATCAAATTAGCAAAAATAAGAAAGAAAACGCAAGACCAAACTTCATCATCATCATTGCCATCATGATTATATTAAAATTATTCTTTTTCCCCACCATGTGAACACGAAATGTCTTGAATTCAGGGGGAAAATGAAGAACGGAGTGTAAGTCTTAACTTAAAATTCTAACTGCCTCCGTGTTGCTAATCAAAGCATGAAGATGGAAAAAAAGTATATCCTAATTTGGCCAGGGCATTCCATTAGCTTAAAAAACCACAAGCCGGATAAAATTCGTCTAAGCCATTTAAAATAAAAAAGTTAATTTGGTAAAATCACAAAGTATAAGCGTAGTATAACAAAACATTATTCATTGGAGTACTAAAGAAAATCTACGCTCACTGGCTCCACTTAGCGTAACTACTGTTTTCCTCAGTTTCCGACCCTTTCCGTTTTCATTGTCCGCGCCTCGTACACTTACTTGTATTGAGGCTAATTAATGGCTTGAAAAATCTTAAAAAAACTGTTTTTTAACTAGGAACTGCTATTTTTATGATATTTTCTGAGGTTGCCTTTAGACTTTCATAAAAGCTTTAAAAATATGGCTATTTTTAGTGTTATTGAGTGCTATATTCACGTTGAATTGGCGCACTCAGCAGGCGTTAGCCTTATTTCTGACACATGTCAATTGGGAAGTCCCAAGTTCAATATAGAATTGGGAAATATATTCTTTCTTATTTTTCCAGTTTTGGAAAGAGAAAGCATATTGTAGAGATAATTCACCCAGCATGGTAAAATTGGTAAAAATTGAGTGGCAGAAAGAAAGCAACCATAGCAACCGTTTTCCTCTCCTAACTTATTTCAGAAACGACTGTAGTGGCACAGATTCAACTGATGAATTCTACATGAGTATAATTTATAGTAATCATATAATATTTAATAAACCGTGTTAAAGAAAAATAACTCGCCTGTCAAATTATTTTTTTACTTATATTTTAGTGCGCAAATGCTATTTCTACTTTTATAATTGCAAGAATTATGCTGTCAATATGCCCAAATTAATGTTTTCAACTACAATATTCTACCGCACACGCTAAGCTTTAAAGCTCTCTAAATAATAATAGTCGTATATATTTAACCTAAATCAGGAACAGTTTCCAGAACAACGCTTTGATGACCACATCGCTATGGTATGGCGCGGTATTGTTTATTTTAATTTCTCTAATCTTATTGCAGCTTTGCAACTAATGTTTGCTGTTTAACTGATTTATTCTGCTTATATCCTTACATGCTTAATAAATAATAATAAAAAGTCTCAAGTGCTGCAAAAAGAGATGATTACTGGGAAATATATTTATTTTTTTATTATATATCTTGTACAGATTTGGGGTTTCTCATTGTGCATCATAATCAAACCAACATTAGTAGTTTTAAGGCAGAGCTACATGACTTTCACTTTTTAATAACACCATTAGAAAAGCATATTACTTACACATGAAAAATCAGCTTCACGCTGTATCTCGCACACAGCAGGGTAGGAAGAGGAACCTAGTGTTAAGACACTGCGTTCCTTACTTTCTGACGAATTCTGGAGGCATTTCGTCTTAAGTGGCGGAACTCAACGCCGCACTTTGCCTTGACACCGGAGCGAAGGAATGGAAATATAAATTTAAATAAACATTTCATCTCCTCGAGTGGGGATCGAACCCACAACCAATCGATTTTATAGTCACAAATAAGTGACAATATTGTTTACAAATTACATATATATTTCCTTAAGTTTATACCTATAGCTTCGGCCGAAGCTCTTAAATGGAAACAATCAATGCTTGTGGATGACACAGAACATATTCCAGGTGCCCGAGATAACTGGAGGTAACTGGATTGTAGTCACAGCGGTTAACATCGCAACAATTAACGTGAACCATCCTTGAATTTGGACCATATGGGTATAGCAGTCTCAACCAAACACACTGGTCAGTTTCATAATATATAGAAGAGTATCTATATAGGTATATAAAATCGAAAGGTCACTCACTCAACACGAAATCTCAGAAACTACAAGTGCTAGGAATTTCAAATTTTGCATAGGAGTTACTTATAGGACGTAGGTGCTTGCTAAGACGGGAATTTGCAATATTCGACTCCTAAGGGGTTGTTTTTGGGGTTGAGGGTTTGTATGAAACTTTGTTACTATAAATGCTAGGAGTCTCAAATTTTCTATGGACGTTACTTATAGGACGTAGGTATTCATGGAGACAGAAATTAATAATAGCGTAGTTCACGCAGGCAAAGCCGCGAGCGGGCCGCTAGTAATAGTATAAATGTAAGAGAGCCAGGAATGGTTCTGAATATAAAAGATTTTGTATAAAAAAATTAATTGCAAATACAAGTCTAGAAATCAATGTCAGCATTAGAATAAACAAATTTCTTCTTCTATGCTTAATTAAATTTTTGCAATACGGCACCACAAAGATGTGTGGAAAAAAATCAAATTTTAGAAGCATTGTGTTGCCACGAACTATCTGAATACATGAATACTGAGACACGAGTCTCCTATCTATAACAGTGTAATATGAATGTCAATAGGATCATTTCAACTTTTCATTGAAAACAAACTTCGCACCAAATGAATATTTACGACGTAGCGTCCAACTTTGAATAAAAATCACAATTTCCTTTCCGAAACAAAAGTTTAGGAATTCGGGACGAGCTGCGCTTAGTAAGATTTATAAGAAGAATCCTTAGATACGTCTAGACCGATAGACTTCTTGGATTTTAAAATTTATGATCGTTTTAATATCTGATTTATGCCATTCTTCTTGTACGATTCTAGTCGTATGAATCTTTCATGAGGTTCAAATATTTTTTAGATTAAATGTTTGATTTGTAAATGTATTATTATTAATACAATGATTTTTAGGTTTTTCTCATAAATGAGATAAATTCTAAGCTTGCATAAAAAAGTTATCACTATCATTTTAAATTATTATGACACTTTTAAATATATTTTACTTACAAATTGCAATAAATCTACTATTACAAAAAATTAACTCTACGTCAAAAATAACCATTGCGTCATTAAACATCAAATATAGACGACTAAAGAAAATAACTAACTAACCTTTAATACAAAGTGAAAATTTTGGACCATTCCTTGCGAAATCTTCCTTCAAAGGCTTACCAGGCAATTTGGAATTACAAGGGGCAGGTGAAAGTTTTCTAATTTGCCAGTAGACCAGACCAGCCCTAAACTTATTAAGGGCAATTCGCGAAATCAGTCTACAACATAATTGTGGTATTATGTACAAAGATGGATCTAATAAAGTTACCTTTGGGATTTCAACGCGGACTAATTTGTTGGCCTCTTTGAAGCTCGTTTATATATTTTAAGGCTTCTAGTCTGGCTGGAACATAACATTACGTTTAATAATGATAATAAAGTGGATAAGAAAAGAAACGTGTTTCAGTAGAATCTTTAGTTAGCGTGGATTATTTGAAATGGTGGTATGATATTTTATTATAATTATAAAGATTATTCAAGAAGACCAAAACCATAGATATTTTAATATACTGTATAAACTGTAACAAACTGTAAAGAACAGAAAATAAATCTGCAAAATTTATTTGTAACAGCTTAGGGCTTAGTTTATTTTATTTTGTCTAAAACTAAAGGAATTACGTCGTAAAAAACAAAGTTCCTACACTTTGTTCATTGCTTTTTGAATCCAATACAAGAACTGTTTGTAGTTTCTGAGTGCATTTACAGAACTATCTACTGCAATAGTGATA
This sequence comes from Heliconius numata, assembly GCA_016802625.1. Classification (NCBI taxonomy): domain Eukaryota; kingdom Metazoa; phylum Arthropoda; class Insecta; order Lepidoptera; family Nymphalidae; genus Heliconius; species Heliconius numata. Next base: position 430,286 of record JAEBDU010000090.1, read on the forward strand.
TGTTGTAAATTTGTACCAAAGTTTTATATTTACTCTGTAGAGTGTAAATTTGGAAGACAAGAGTTGTTTTATATGTTTATCTCATAGACTCTCGATGTCTATTTTATGGAAAACGAAAAATCTTATTCGAAATAGTTCTCCTACTAGTAAACTAATGGTGGTACGATTGAGTGCTAAGTTTTCTTAGACAATCTGCACTCAATGCCTATTTATGTTTACAAAACGGAGAGTGCATCATTATTTATTAATATTATATGTAAAAATACAAAAATATATATTTTTTCTTAAATTTCTTATTGTACATTCAATTGAACGACACTTTATCAAAACTAAAAGTTAAATACTAATCAAAGATTTGGTTTAACCAAAATAATGAAATACTAAGTATAATAAAAAAAAATGTAGAACCATTTTAGAAAGAATAAAAATCTATAGTATATGCTTAGGTGTAAGCTAGCTATAAAACAAACTGAATCACCTGATAGATACTCGTATACTAGAGAATTCCAATCCTAGACTAAATGCAATAATGGTTTCTCCAGTATTAGTACAAACTGCATTCTGGAAAGTTATAGCTTAACTGATTGTAATAAATTTTGGTAAAGGTACGTAGAATATTTTAAAAATAATATAATATTTAATATTCTTATGTCTCGCCTGGAAGTGTCTCAACTGGGAATGGAATGTATTAATCAGATTCCCAGGTTCCCAAGTGAGAGTCGGATACGTGCATAAAAACGGCAAAATACTCACATTTGTTCTAAGGGAGCCCTCTTAAATATTTATTTTATTCTGTTTTTCAGGCAACAGAAATGTGAAAACTGTGAAAACTTAAAATGTCTTATTACGGTTCATGAGATACAGCCTGCTGACAGACAGACAAACAAACAGAGGACTTCAGAATTCCTTCCGTTATGCGGAACGCAAAAAATATATTATAATATTCATCTTTCTACCAAAACCACGTCAATCAATGTTTCTTACACAAACATGTACACAACAAGTTAAAATACACAAAATTGTTTTCAAACGAAGACAAAATAATATACCCTCACATCATTAGAATCACCCACCCTTTTCCACCTCCTCAACTTCCACCACCTTCCCTTTACATGTTTGTAAAAGAATTAACAGCGGCACACGCCCTGTTTTCCGAATATGAGGAAGTCGATCTAATTCCCAGTTATCTAAGATTGACCTACTTTTATAAGGTCGAAATTTAACACTTCGAGAATGGTCATTCGTGAAAAACTATTGTGCGTGGTAATAAATTTTCTTTCTTATACTTTTGGACTTCTGCCAGTTGTTCTACTTGATACTGGTTGAGGATAACCAAAGCTATTTGTATTCTGTGAGAAAATGTATAATTTACAAGATATTAATGATTATTGGCAACTAGTAAAAGATATTTTATTATATTGTGAGTTCAATGCCTTATTGGTTTGGTAAAATTCAATTTGTAAAGGGCAACCAAAGGTCCATATAATTAAAATGTGAAATAGGAAGACAGAAACAAAATTTAAGCTTTAATATAGCTAAAAAAAATTGTTACGATTAAGATTTTCTACTAAAATTCGTTATAATTATTTTTACGACTATATACCGTTTTATGTTCTAGGCTATTAATGTAAAATAGGAATAACAAGAATACTGAAAATATTTTTTAAAACAATTATAAAAACCTTTTCAAAGTAAATATACTCATAACATTTTATTGTGGACTTCTCCAAAACCCAACATAAAATAGTACTTAGCTCTATTTTTTGTTCGTTTACGTTTATTTAGAAGATTTAATTAATTTTGTCAGTATTTTAATTTATTTTTTGTTTTTTTATATGCTCAAAAGTGGGCAATGGAGTGTCTTAACACTAGGTTATCTCTGCCTACCCTGCTATATGCGGGATAAAGCGTGAATTTAATTATTTTTTCATAAATCTTGAGACCTTGTGTGCTATGCAGGATATCATTAAAGAGTTATATAATACTATTTCTTATGGAAAAGTATAAAGTAGGGTTGGATAATAAAAATGTAGTAAACTAATATAAGAGACTTTATTACTGAGCTTCGAGTTTAATTTAGTCCAATATAAAATTTTAGGTCAAGATATTGACCTAACACAAGTAAAATTATATAGAACTATGATTGACTTGCTATGAATTTTATCATATTTCTACGTTGAATACAAAGAAGTCATTAACATGTGAAAAGTAGAAGCAAAATGATGAAAATAAATCAATTTTCCGCGTGGGACTCGAACCCACTACCACCGCGCTTACACTACTAAGTACATTGTCTCACAGTGCCATAATTTATAGAAATGTTTGATTAAATCCCTACTGTACTATTCATTTCCCTTACTGAAATGTATTGGTTTTCTTTTCTTAATAGTCTTAATAGCGAAACCGTGTTGCTAATAGATGATTAATTTAACTTACTTATGTAATAAGATTTCGTTTTGTAATTTGTGGATATAGGCTTTAATTTTCAGTACTATCAATGAAAAAAATCATCTGTAATTGTCTCCTAAATGTATTCTTAAAGTTTCAATATATCAACGTGATTATGAACAGAAATAGCAAACATTTTGAATTTGTATAAAACAATAATAGAAAATGTATTTTTTTTTATAGTACAGCCAAGTACCTAACAATTTATATAATACTTATGTTTAAAAGTTGTATTAATCAAGTCCACCAAGTAACGTAACATAAACTTAAAAACATTTACAATCTAAATCTAAAGTACTAATTTTAATATACTTATAAAATTCTGTACAAGTATATAATATTATAATTTTAATTTCACAATAAATTATATTATTTCAATAATTAAAATGAGTAATCAAAATTTCAACAAATTTAATCATGTAAATAAACGCATTATTAACATTATTAATTTCGCCTGTTAAATAAATATAGCATGTGGACAAATATGATTGGAGTGGATTTCTATAGGTGCAGTGGTCGATTTAATGTTTAAAAATTTGAGTTTTAATTCACTTTAATATATATTTAAATTCAGTTGTCGTTCCTACTGAGGAAGTTAGTTTAAAATAGAATAAAATAGGATATTTGAATAAAGACTCATATAAAAGAAAATCTACCGATTTGTGCTCATTTACTCATAACATGAAGGAATCCAACCAAAATATTTGTAATTACACTGAGGATTAAAAAACTGTAAATATAAGTTTTTTCAGCTTCACGCTGTATCCCGCGCGTAACGGGATAGGCATAGGGATTTTTTATTCAGTTTCACGGATATTTCGCATATAGCAGGATAGACTTAGATAACTTGATGACAACAATAGCGGATTTACCAGCATCTTGAGTATAGCTTATTGCGGCAGACTTTGGAGATCGGCCAATTTGTTGACCAATTTCTTATTTATCACAATCAACGTACATAGGCGTATCGAGATATATTTTCTAGATAAATTTCTGGGGTGGGTCCAACAGTATTTTGGTGTGGGCACAGACCCCCCCTCTATTTCTACCATGCCCACGCATTTGCAATTAAATCCTCCACCAGTTCTCTGTAAGGTAGTTACTTAACTTCCTTGTACCATTTAAATCTTAAGATAGCCTTTAAAGTTCGTATTTATAATTATTATTATTCAACTATTGCTCTCTAGTCTGAGATCGATCTTGAGTTGCCGTTTTAATTGTTAGATATATAGTTTATGAATGAATGTTGTTAGATACCTACATAGGTATCTAATAACACAACACATGTTGTGTTTATATTTTTACTGGTCCCAAAATAATCATTTTCTTAAACATTTTACATATTTTATTTCTTTAAATTCCGTTCAAACATTTATTTTTTATACTTTATTACTCATAATATCGTAAAATTACTTTGCTGATATATGAAATATTGGTATATGCTTTTTAAGCCTTAAGGAGGATGCTTATCAGAGCCATTTGATCGCGGGTTCATCCGAGCGCGCCCTAGAAAGAATAAGATAAATATTGTCATGGATTACAAAGTTATATACGTGGCTCTATGAAATTTACAAACTTTGTATGAAATGGTACCTATTTTAAAGAAGTTTGTACATTTTTTCTGACCTAGACCTCCTTTTGTTGGTAAGCTAGAACTTTTTGAAAAATTGATACCCTTATATAATGAGATAGCTCTTCAGATTATCCATTGAATTAAACTTTTCTTATTGGCTAAATTTAATTTTTTTTTTTCTAAAGAAATTAACCATTTTTTATATTTAAATTATGTATTTCAATAACATACATATGTACTTGTATATATTTAGGTGAATTAGTTAATATTTATAGGACAGAGTGTCTTCACACTAAGTTCTCTCAGGGTGATCTTCCATTATAGTAATTTGACTGAGCATTTGGAGCTGAAACATGTACACTGCCGCATTACGTATGATCTCGTACATCCTAACCGTGACTACAAACAATAGAAATTAGATAGAGCGTGGTCTGTCTGCTGATATGTGTAATTTAATTATACGCTTTATGTCCAAATTTAAAATTATACTTAAACAGAAATTGAATTTTAGAAAATACTATTATGATTCTTTCAGAGTAGGGGAAATTTAATGATAATAGGTGAAAATGTTGATATTTAAATACCTATTTACTATTTAATATCCGTTAAGTAATAAGTTAGCTAGGCTAAATATTAGGCTAACTAATAAGTTAGCCTTCTATAAGACCCTGTAATGCTTAAAGATGAGGGATATCTCAATTCCTAATCTGTGAGTTGTGTCTATCATCAATCATTATGACCAGCCACCACCACCAATATATTATCGACGGCGTTCCTCGATTTCCATGGGATTTCATCATCAATTCCTGACTTGGTGATAATAGGAATGGTAGAAATAAAATAGAGTTAACGAATATAGAACCTCCTGCTTTTTGAAATAAGCAGTAGGTTACAAACACATTTAATTTGCCAAATAAATTTATTATCATTGTGTTTCATGTTATTAATTCCATGCAGTTTAAACTTGAAGCATTGCGTTGAGCGGCGAAACTCAACGCCGCGCTTCGCCTCGACACCAGAACGAAGAAACGAAAATATAAATTTAATGAAATATTTAATGAATTCCATATACATTTAATATGAACATGAAATAGAATTACAAATGATTGTTCAACTCACCACGCAAAGTTATGACGGTAGGGGGAGCGTGACGTACACGCGTCACGGTCCGCTCGTTGTGGTTGGCTGTCACGCGTTGCGGTGTCAAGTTTTTATTTAATCTATTGTTTGGTGTTATTTGGCACTAATTTATTATGTCTTTAGGTGAAATTTGTTTTAGTTTATCTTGATTATTTTCTGAGACCTAATATATATGGTAATCGATACCTATATCGTTTCCTACCTTGCAATTTTTTTTGTTAGGTTCACGCCGTATCCCTCACTTAGCAGCGACCTGGGAACGTAGTGTTAAAACACTCCTTACCCATTATGGCATTACGTATTGGGCTGCGGAACTCAACGCCGCGCTTTATCTGATTATTGGATTGAGAAAATTCATATAAAATATACTAAACATTTCATTTCCTGAAATATGGGCCATTGAAATAAGAGGTAAATGCCGAACTATATCGATAATAACACCCAAATATAGCGAAACTCATATACAAATCCATACATAAATTAGCGTTCGTAAATTCGCATTAAAACTGCCATTCTGGTTCGCCCAGGAACGCTAATTGCTTATTAGCTGTGGGAATTTGTACTCACATTTTCAAGATAATACATTAAGTAAGTTATTATTAAAATAGGTCACATCCCAGTAGTGCTTTTCGACGAACAAAGGTATACTTTTGATGTTAAATTTATTTTTTCCGTCTCTAGTTTTTCTGTTATAACGTTTAGCGTTTGGATTGGTATTTTTTTAATAGTAATAGTAGGATAATTTAAATAATTTTCTGATTTTTTATATTATTAGGTTTCCAGAAGCAACAAAACAAATGACTGAGTTGGAACTTGAACGAAAAATAAAAAGTTTGAACAAATAATAAAAAATTGAAATGAGAATTTTATTTTTTATTAAGGATTTATTTGTTAAAAAAGTCTGGAGGGCGTCATAGCGCAATGGTGCCAGCATGTGATTGTAAGCGCGTTGATTGGAGGTTTGATTTCTACTCAGATAAATGAATTATTATTTATTAAAATTATCATTTCTTCGCTCTGGTACAAGAAAATTCAGTGAAAAGTGGAGAATAGAATGTCATAACACTAAGTATTTCTACCTATCCTGTTATAACAGCATGAATCTGAAAAAAAAGAGTCTATTAAGGCATCGTTAGAGATCCCATCCATAGCTAATTAAAGGAACCACACATTCAATTATAGTGTAAATACACATAACTGGCTCCTAATAAATGGTAAACTACGTGTCACTGGCTCTCAATATCGATTATAGGACCCCATTATAACAAAATGAAGAATCTATAGAGATATCAGTATACAGATAATATCTGTGAGAAAAGAGCTTTCGCTCATTAAAAGTTTCGCCTTCACTGAAAGTAATTATTGATTTTCCTAATTTTGATACTAACTGTTAACTGATTCTCTTTGAATGGTTCTTATTAGTAGAGTTTTGTTCGAAATTTTATCTATAGACTATAATTTTATAAGTACTTATGATTGTAATTTATAATTTTGTTTAAGAAATTTAACATTAAATTATTACAGTTTACGTATAAAGTTTGACAGTTTGTATTGAAAACTCAAATAAGTGTTTTAGTTATGTAATTATATTATTAAGCAAAATTATATTTAATTTTGAAGCGGAATATAGATTGGAAATTAACATTTAATCAACCATGGAACGTGAAATTCTAACACAGGAATATGCTAATATATTCTAAGGGTACCTAGAGCCGAATTTTCGAAGCATTGCATGTTGACTGGCGGAGTTCAACGCAATGCTTTTACCAGAGCGAACAATAATATAATCAATTCCCCCGAGGGGTGTCGAACCCACAAACGTCGCGTTAAAGTTATACACTTCTGCGCCTCCACGGTTTCTATAAATAAAGTTATTATATTATTATTAGTGAAGTATAAAAGCGAGCTATACACATAAAGAACTATTCCAAAATTTTACCCATCACCGCTTTTTAGAATCGAAAACACTAAAAGGAAATTGCATTGATAGTCAATTTTATGTGTTTCTATATCGTAAAAGCATAGCATATATGAATATTTACGACCTATATAAATTTTCGTTTATTATTATTCTTCTAAATCTCTCTTAAATCTCTATTCTTCTTCTTATAAGAAGTTTGTAATGAGAGCTCATTGAGGCACTCTGTTCTTACTTTCTGCCTATTTTGGAGATATGACGTAGTTATTAGATGATAAATATAAATACGAACGAAAACAGAATTTAGCATTGAATTTCCTCGTTTCGCTATGATTCCTCGGTTTGAAAAGAAGAGAAAACATGGCGATGAGAAAGCCACTAAACACGCAATGCCTCGAGTATTTGGAAAATTAGCGTATTTAGCATCTGACTACAGTTTTTTCATAAATACTATCTTCAAAATATTCTCTTATTCCTGTCTTCTGAAACATTTCGCCGCGTTGGGTCCCACCATTTTTTAAGTAAAATCCCTAAAAGTACTAGAAAATTGTAAAATGCAGTGTTTTAATATTTATTTGTTTTTGTTTAACTTGGATATGATAGTGAACAAATATTTTTATGAAATAAGATAGCTCGGAATGTACTTACCTGATGTTGACAGTAACGTATGACTGCTTTTACCATATTTTCAATATCGTACTTCGACCTACATTTATAAATTTAGATATTTTATTTTATATGCTCAGATTAAATTAAAATTGAATCAGATTAAAAAAAATAAAATATACAGGACGACTCAGCTATGAAATATATTTTTAAAGTATTACTTATTAGTGTTTTATTTAATCTCTCCTTATTTCATGCGTTAAGAATATATTTGTTTAAATTTAACTGTAATATTTATCATGAGACTAGCAGGAGATTAATACACATATATTTAAGATATATTGAGTTCTGCCACTCAACACGCAATGCTTCCAGAATTCGGCAGAAAGTGGGGAACAGTGTTTTAACACTAGGTTCCCTTTGCCTACCCTGCTCTGTGCGGGATACATCGTGAGGCTGATTTGATTTTTTTTGAAGATATACTAAAATTATTAAAAATTAAAAACGCATGGTTACTTATACTTTTGTTTCGGTACAATAAATATTTTCATAAGACAAAGCCAAAATGAGTGTCAAACGTCATGACGTAAGTTAGACCTTTTGTAGTAAGTACGTCGAGTTGTGGCCGCTCTGAAAATGATTGCTTAGACTTGATTTCAGATTTCTTTTTACTTTCGACTATTTTCTTCCTTAGTACAAAATACGCAATCGTTAAAAGAAACATCCACCATACTTTACAAAGCTTACATCAAATATAATATACAAAATCCCATGCCCACCCCATAACCAACCGCAAACTCAAACTACCCTCATTAAATGCTTATACTGCATTATTCAGTGCACACGTGCGTTGCACTCGCTGCTCATTATTTGAAACTCGAACGGCCGTAGTCAATGGGCACTTGTTATATCAATGGACGTTACTCCGAAATGCTATGGAGTTTGGGATGGAATCTAATAGGAATTATTATCAATACGGCTAACAGAACCGAATCTACTATACAGTGAGTGCTTGTTTTAGCACTATCAGTACTTTGGGTGAGATTTTTATGGCAATGTAATTCAAAATCATATAAAAAAGACAAATCATATTTGATGGTATGTGGGTTTGAGACAAAGATTATGAGTGGGTCCCAGGTGGTAGAAAGTTTCCAGCAGTTCTCTCTATTGAAATTAAGATGTTTTTGTACCTAATTCAATAGTCGCGGCGATCATTCTAGGAATTTTTGGTTTTCTTTAGCGAGAATGTGGGGTTTATCAAGCCTGGTGTAATGACTGATTTATTCCGTAGTAAGCTAATAAGTTAATTTCTTCGCTTTGGTGTCAAGGCAAAACGTGGCGTGAAATTCCACCACACAATACGCAACGCTTCCAGAATTCGACAGAAAGTGGGGAATGAAGTGTTTTAACACTGAGTTCCCTCTGCCTACCCTGCTGTTTGCAGGATACAGGGCAACGGGATGAAGCTGATTTAATTTGATTAATAGTAATGTCTACTATGTTTATATTAATAGTATGTAAACTAAAATATGAAAAATTGCAAAATTCCTTCCGTTATAATATTTCATAACTAAACACGTTTATATCTTAACAGTATACAGCTAGTCCGTAGCTCCATATGTTTTACTTACACTCCAGACAGTTCAGAGTCGGTTATGATTAATGCGCCAGCTCTAAATCTATGTGAAAGTTCACCTTAAATATACTAAATTTTAAAATATATAACGTCTTGATGTGAAATAAATTATCTATTTATATTTTGATGCTGTTTATGCAATTAAGCGAAGCAAGGAGAGCTTAGTGCTAAGTTCTCCTCTTTCTGAGATGTATTACATATCCTCATTTAGAACCATCGTGGCAGCCTCAGTATGACAGAATTTACTGATATGTGACTGTAAATATGAAGGCTGCAGGTTCAATTCCCAATTCGGTGAAAAGAAGTACTTTCATTTTTTTGCTCTATTTACAATACGATGCGCGAGTACCACCATACAACCCCTAATTTCTGGAAAATTGAGCAGAAATTAAGAAACAGCATGTTTTAATTTAAACACTAGGTTCCCTCTGGTTACCCTGCACATATGAGAGAAAAGCGTAAAGCTAAGAAAAAAAACCTGAGTTGGGATCGAACCTACAACCCCTCGTGTACATTTCACTGCCACTTGAAGATGACGTCAAAAAACAATATCTAAAAGTCAAAATAATCAACACTCATACAACATAAGTATTTTATAATACTTAAGACCTGTAACAGCTCGATAGCACCTGCAACTGAAGTTTGCAAGAACAGCGCCACTGCGTTTACCGGAGTCCGGATTTGGTCAGTGGTTTGGATTATTGCATTTTATATTGCACATGATAGTTCAAATCTTTTACAACCGTTCATGTGAATTTAACTGTTAAATATATATTTAGTTATTGTTTTTAAAGCTTTACATGGTTTCCTATATAACAAAGACCTAACTAGTGTAAGATATTTAAAAATATAGAAGATGGAGAATGAAGTGTCTCATCTCTAAGACTAAGACTTTTTAAGTAAAGAATGTCAATATTAGGATGATTTCCATGATTTGGTAGATATTATTTACAATTTTCACCTATTAATATACTTGCTATTATATTCCAAATATAGCACTTAACAGTACGCAATGGTTGTGAGTTTGAAATTCATTTAGTAAAGAAATAGTTTAAAAATATTTTTGCATTTTTATAGAGTCACCCACAGCCCTTTAATTTCACATAGCAATCTTAAGACATGTAAATAAATTTTGTTACACCAATTTCTCCACTTATAAGTAAAAATTTAATCAGCTTCACGCTAGTGTTAAAACACTTCGTTCCCCACTTTCCGCTGATTTTTTCGAGGCATTGCGTGTCGAGTAGCGGAACTCGACGCCGGGCTTTTGCCTTGGTGCCAGAGTGAAAAAATTTAAATATTAATAAATAATAATTCATTCCATCGAGTGTGAATCGAATCAACAACCGCCACGACGTTTTTTTATAACTATAACTATCAAATAATATTTATATAAACGACGATACTATACGATGGAGTCTATTAGTTCAACAAAGAGTTTTGCGCTCCCAAAAGGTTTAGAGCCTGCAGCATTAGCTGGTTCACGGCTCGTTGGCTGCAAATAATGATTGCCTCAATTGTCGACGAAAGGAATTTCTATTAACTCCTTTTTGGTAACAGGAATTTTCGTTTTAACGCTTCTTCTGACTTTTACATGGTTAATTGCGGAAATCAATGGCGTAGAAAGAAGAATTACGTTGTTTCGAATGACTTTGAGATATCATGATTTAATGATGCTGGCGATTATTTTGATGTTATGATCTTTTGGGGATTTTTTGTTTACAGTTTATGAGATATGAGAAACGTTAAGGTGCGAATGCCGTTAAATTGGAATATAGTAAAGTCTTCATAGAATATTATATAACAATTCAGTGAACTGATAAGGAAATACTATGTTACCTTATCTCGTCTTATCCAGTGGAAGAAAAATTTATTCTGTTAGTATTTATTATGTAAGAATTTTAACTACCAAAAAAAACATAGCTATTACGACGATTAACGAACATACAATACGTATGTACGTTATGATAATGATATTTACTGGAGATAGCCAAAGGTAACCCGGTTTCCCCTGAACAAAGGGAATAATAAAAATAATCAAATAGGAATCGAATTCACGCCTAACTTAAAGAACCTACATATCTAACAATTACACAATGAGAGATAAAATTAAAATAAACATACTTACTGCTTTATAAATATTAATAAGCCAAAATCATGTTAGCATTGTACACACTATGACGTTAGTTAGAAGCCAGCCCTTTTGATCATAGGAAATTCAATAGCTGCCGCCTGCCTTGTAATCCTCTACATTAAGGCCAAATTAAGCTTTGGCGGTCACTCGTGTAAATACCATAGTCTTAAGACGATTCTATTTAATTTAATTTTTGATATATTATTTTTTTACAATGGTATCAAAGCATATATGACATTTCATGGTCAAGGATTCAAATTATTCTCTATATCTCTATTTATTTTTCTCTGTGCTAAAGATTGATGAAACTAAAAAAAAAACGTTCACTCCAAAATTTTTAGTATAAGTTCAGAATAAAATTTGATTATTTATATTATTCATATTTACCTACTCCTTCTTTCGTATCTTTTAATTTAGTACGTACCTACACTCAAGTAAATATACAAAGTTGCGGACAGCGTCTAGTAAATAATAAATAACCCTGCAATGGCTTCGCCCGGGTAAAATGAGTTATATTATGTAATCGTACTGGTATAGCGGTGAAGTTTCCTCATAACCGGGTCAATGGTTTCCGAAGTTAGTGCTCGTCCGTACGAATTTCTGGCGCCTAATCTATTAGGTCGTCTAAGATGTTTGGGTTTGGCATCTCTTCATAACTGTCTTCTTTTCCGTCGTCAACATTTTCTTTTCAAGGTCTAAAAATGTATATGTAATTTTTTTTTAAAAAAAAGTCTTTTACGTACGCAGATAATCTATTTATATGCCTCGATAAGAATATTATTATTCTTAATTTTAAGTTAAACCACAGATAAAATATCACTATAAATTATACTATGTAAATCTTATTATAAAATCTTTTAAACATAAATAAATATAACATTAGGTAAACGAATAAATATGTAAAAATATTTGCAAATAAAATATTTAGTTTTTTGCTCAGTCACGAATCTTGATTTAAGATTCCAATTCCATTCATTCAACTCTCGACTTTGACTTCAGTCAGCGTCTGCGAGTGATCGCGGCATAACGTGTTTACGTACGCGTGTACTGCGTTGCCGTATTCCCGCAAATCGAAAATTTAAAACTTTTAATTTCACAAGTGGAGTGTTATAGTGAATAATGACAAAATATAGTGCTTAATCTATGTGATTATGAAACTAATTGTTTGATATTTAAGTGTTTTCAAAGTTTGTAGGTTGTTCAAACAGGCCACGAGTGGATTTAAAACGTACCGGCATTTTGTTTTACGACGTAACTCGTAAGTACCGATTTGTGTAATCTACAAGTATGGAATTAAGATTACGCTTATATTTGAATAAATTAATTTTGCATTATAATTTCTACCTTGTATTTATTATATTAGCTGTAATAATAATTTATCTGTGATATAATGTTTATAACCATGTAGGCATTATACAAAATAAATGTGCTTACTGACTTTTATTAACGGTTATGTTTTATTGCATATAAAATTAATATTTATTGCAAAAGGTTAATATTATAATAGTACTTATCTTATTCTTTAACATGGTTTGACGAAATACAAAAGGAAAATTATAAATATTTCTTAACACATAAGTATTTTACATGTCATATATACGTCATATACCAAGAATATGCAAATAGTTACATACAAAAAATATGTAAAAACATTATTATTATAAAAATCGGTGAATATTAAGTTTAGAATAAGGTAGGTAAAGTAAGGTTAAGGCGGTCATGGCTGTTTCTTCTTTTTTTCATATATTTTGTATTATATAAAGAAGGTTCATTAATACATACAAATGATTATTTTTATTTAAAAGAGCAAAGCGGAGTAGGTTGAGTAGGAAGGCAGACCCTGGCAATAGCCGGGATTAATGCCAGGAGGAAGAAGAAGAAGAAGAAGATTATTATTATTTAAAAGAAAAAAAGAATTAATCAAGACCTGTCGATCTTGTGTGAGAGACATCGAATATGTACTATCGCTTACAGTTATTGTAACTGTGTCACAATGGTGTCAAATTATATTTAAAAGTTAATTGAAAAAAATGGCCTTGAAACAACCTTCCATTACGAAATACGTAATAAACAAAAAATATATACTTGGAATGAACGTATTTTTTGTCATTTTAAAGTAAAAACCTGAATTAAGTACATTTATCATATAAAAAGTAGCTTTACGCTTTTTTATATAACTTACAGTAACGTAAGTAAACGCGAATACGTATTGAATGGTGGAATTAAACGCCGAACTTTGTCTTTTAGATAGGGGAAAGAATAATAATTTGATTAATATGTAGGTATGCCCCATAGGCACAAGCGTGTGTCTGTAAATGCCACGATTGAGGGTCGATTCCCGTTCGGGGTAATGGAATGTGTAATATTTTCACGTCCTCTCTCTCAAGTAGAGAAGGAGGTGCCTTGATGGGGAACGGAGTATCTTAATACTAAGTTTCCTATATTCCCTCAGCCTACCCAGCTATGTCGAACACAACGAGGTAAAGTAACGACATTTTTAATTGTTTTATCCTATATTTATGTTTTTACATAAGAATAATAATAATTAGCTTTAAGTATCACTGACATAAAGTAATTAGTTCAACTACTAACTATTCATAATATAAAGTAGGCTAGAAGGTTAAATGGGGTTCTTTTAGTTCTTGTATTATGTTGAGAAAATTAAATGGCTTGAGAAATCACGGTAGATTATCAAACACAATGGTTTATATATATATATATATATATATATTTTACATATACTCTATATAACATAATATTTTTTATTTCTGAGTGATTGACAAACAACCCACAGTTGAAAGTACAAGGGAGGGTACAGAAATACGAAGAAAGGATCTCTTGACATTTCTATGAGAACGGAAAAATTAAGATTTTCTATTTTAAGTCTTAAAACCCACGCAAGCAAAGTTTCCAACGAGGTCTTCTATGCATAATATTGTACTTATCTGGTAAGACACCTTAAGTTTCCGGTATTTAACACGTAATATTTCAAGAAACGTATGAAAGTTGGTGTTATATATAACACATACCTTTTCCACGTTATAAAAACTGAATTCGATCCATTTTCTATGTTTCTTAATTACAACTTTTCTATGTTTTTTAGTTTCACTCTTTAATTAATTATCAAACCTACAATCATTACGTTTACGGTAATACTTGTTCCACTGCGCCACACTGGCTTAAATTTGATATATTTTATGATTTCAAAGGGAAGAGTCTGCAAATCGCTTCTAATGTTTCACCACCGATCGCCTCGCGTTCAATAAGTTTAAAATGGAAATAGTTGTTGGAATTTTAATTATTTTTTTTCTCAATGAACATTCATTCAACAAGAAAACAAAGTCATTGAATCTATTAAAACAAGTGTAATTCAAATCGTATCTACATTTACTCATCAGGAATTTGTTTATTTTTACGCTCTGTGGTATATTAGATAGAGGGTAGGCAGGAAGAATCCACTGAGGGGACTCAGTTCTTTGCTTTCCGCTCGATACCGATGTAATACGTGTAACTGAAAACTGAATAAAACAATATAATTTCCCCGAACAGGAATCGAATCCATAATGAACGTAACCCTACGATACTGCACTACGATAGTCTCATAAATATATTTCATAATCCTGCTAAGCAATTTTATAAATGTGAAAGCTTGAAGATGGATGCTTGTTCTATTTTCACGCAAACACTACTGTACTGATTTACTCGTAGATGAAAGTTAACAATAATATAGACGTCAGAATAACAGGCTGAAATTTTAGTTAACATTTTGTATGATTTAGATATAATAATATAATAAGTTTTAGCGGGCGAAGCCGCGTTGATCGCTAGTATACAATAAAACATTGCAAACTCAAAATCCCCACCCAAAAGGTAATAAGGCCATGTTTCACTATCACCACTATTCAACAAATAACTGTCAACTCACTTGATGGATCTGTGATGCTGTCACATTCTGTCTCCCATACAAAGAAAACCACCATTCTATAAATTAATGGGCGTGATTTAACCGTTTGTGGCTTGTACAAATATATTTTCTGAATTGAATAAGACCATATATCTTGATAGTAAATAAGATGGCTCAAGAGAAAAGAAAGAGAGAAACCTTTGACTTTTTTTTCATTACAAAGAATTTGGGGCATAGTTCCATTTGTCAGACACGTGAGGCTTTTAATCAAATGCTTACATCTAGTTCTACTTAGTGCTTAACCTTGATAATAGCTGGCTTGGAAGGCCATTAATTTTATATACTGTATGATTTTTTTATGAAAAACATTATCTTTTTTTTTGTATTGTGACAAGATAAAGTGATGCCAACTCCAGCATTTAAGATTTAAGAGCCTAAATTTCAAGGTAACAAGCATTTACAGAGGCAATATGTTTATTTTATTGTTCATTTTACGCGTTTTGTATATTTTACTATAAAAATGTAACATGTTTTTTTGCAACGAAATTTTCGCTTATTTTTATTAATATCTACATCTTGACTGATTTTAATATATTTTGGGACTATGTGACTGTTAACGCGAAGATAGTGGGGTTTGATACCGTTTCAGAGCAATGTTTTTTTTTCGTTTATCTCCCTATCGCGCAACAAGACTTAGTTCGGTGTTGAGTTCCGCCACTCAATGCAATATCTCACAATTGGATGTAAAGTGAACGGAGAATCTTGATACTAGGGTGTCTCTCCCCTACTTCTCCTATGTGTAAAATACAGTATGAAGCTAAAGAATATAATTTAATTACTTTTCATTTAAGTTACTCTCGGTTTCGTCTACACCGTGTGGTTTGTCGTAACGTTGTAAATACGTTTGTATGTTATCACTCGAAGGCAGAGGGCAATATTGTCGATTTACATTTCCTTTTGATACGCCTCTGTTATATAATTAGAATGGAATTTCCATTGATATTATACTTAGCAGTAGGTAAATCGATTTTTTATTTATTCTATGTTAAATTCATTTTTCTCTTATGCCTTAATTTCTGCCTCGTCTTACATTATATAGACATAGACAATAGACACATCTTTCTTGCATACTAATGATAGAAAATTAACCTCGAACTTGGCCTTGGCCGGAGACATTAACTGCAATACATCTATTACTTAACAATTCCCAGTTAATATTATCAATTATTATTTTTTATCTATATCAAAATGAAAATACATGATCAATTTAAATTTATTATATACATTAGATAATGTGCTCATATAATTATTTAATTTCTCCTAAATCGTAATATAATCAAGATAACAAAAATTGTAACAAAATATTAAATGCTTTTCAAATTAAAACAACCCTTTTGACTTTGATCTTTTACAATTTAAAGCTTATATTTAATTGTAGTCCAACAAGAGATATCACCAAAACATTCGGCCTCGTTTGTGATTAAAATGTAGCTTGTCGGGAACAAATAACCCAAGTTTCTGTTGGAATTCAATAGTAACCTTCTGAATTCCAACACAAAACTTAAGTTTAACTTATGTATGTAAATTTGGAGGAACATGTAAATTAATAAGGGTCACTGCGGCTTGGACGGTCCTCGATTTTGTGAATAATGTATGTGCGTTCGTTTGTTCTGTATTTAGGTTAGAATAAAAATGTATTAACATTTATGGAAATTCTGTTATTTTCATACACCATTAATTTTACTTAAATTAAAAAAACTCTAAAACAAATCTGACATAGAATAGAAATATTATGAAAATTTCACATTTTACTTTTTATTTTCATACATAAAAAGATTAATTCATACATTAATTCAACTTACCTTTGAAAGCAACGAAATTTTCCATGCAATATTGACCTAGAACTGAAAAAATAATAAGTCCAAGCAAACTACGAACGCACAGTATGCCCTCAAAGCGGAGTTTAATTTCATATATGTGATTTTTAATTGCTCTCTGACGTGAAAAGTAAAAGCTATTGTGCACCAGCCTTTGCCATTTTTATAGAGAATATAAAAAAAATATATATAAATATATTATACAACTAAATATATAAGCAAATTTCCATTTCAATTGAGTTCCGTCCACTTAACACGCATTGCCTCTAGTATTCGGCGGAGAGTGGAGAGCGGAGTGTGTCAGTGTCTTAACACTAGGCTGTCTGTCTGTCTGTATCGTACGTGTGTATCTCGTGAAGCTAAAAAACATAAAAGTAATTGACAATATGGATTAATAATATAACATTTGAAAAAATTATAGTGATTAAAAATTTGAATTTGAATTTGAACAGTATTCGTTTAACAACTGTGACAATTTATGAAAAAAATCTTTTTATTTTTATTAATATAACGTTGATTGTTTTCATTTCGTATTGTAAATCGTACCTATATCGAATTTACGATAGTAAATTAAAAATGAAATATTGTAGGTATCATTTGATTGAATCATCTTTGTCAATATTTTTTATTAAACGTGAACAATAAGGGAAATTTATTTTATTTTCAACAGCAAATAAAAATTTGAATACGCCAAATAAACCTACCTAACTGCTCACTACACTGCAGAAAGGCCAGAAAGGCTTCATTTCAAAAATATAAATATTTTATGAAATTTTGATAGTAAAAAATAATAGCTAAAATAAAAGCTAATAACTAAACTAATATTTTATTTCTCATATGGTGATAACATCACGGTTTGTTGAGCTTTTAGAGCGATAATATTTGGCAAACCTATACATATGTATTGATTTTTGTCTCTTGTTTTTTTAATTTTACCTATTTTTATTTTTTATGAGATTTATTTACTTATATATTTTTGAAATTAATTTTTAAGGTTAAATCATTAGCTTAAAAATAAAAAAAATGTATTAAATAATTACTAAAATATAATTAGGGAGGTATTTACAATTTCCTAAAAACGGTTTTATTATTAATTGATTCAGTTGGATTCAATTACGTTGTTGTATTTATGTGGGTATATTGCATTTATTTTGAAAACAAAGAAGTTCCTATAAGTACCTATGACGCCGAGTTGACGCATTTTACTTATACCTAGGGAAATGCATTGAATATGGAAATCTCTTTGGACAAATTTATTCATATTTAAAATATACAATGGAGGCCATCGCGGCGCTATGCGACTGTTTTGAAAGTCACAAAAATATGAGTATGGGTTCGATGTTCATATGTGGGGAAAGGTTGAAAATGTGGCGTAGAGTCCTAATACTACCCACTACATAGCGTTTAGCTACAAAAAATAGAACTAAATATGACGTCTATTGCTTACATTTACGTTAATTCAAAATAAACTCGCATCTAAAGACCCGGCGCGCATAATTTCATACAAATTCTCCATACATTCTCATTCTTGAGAAAATCATACCGTAACCCCTTAACCCCTTCTAACTTCCATAGAACATAATATAAAATTATTTATTACTTGCTTGCACTTTATAACTGTAATAAGCAACCATGGCAAGTCAAAGAAACTTCCGCCAAGTAAACCTCGTGGGTCCGCCGTTTAATAATGCACTAGTTACTCGATAACCTCAAATGATTGACGGCAGAAGTTGGTTTAAATTAATTAAGAGGAATGGCTTGATCCCCTACTTTGAGACGTCTTTGAGTTTACGTTTCATTTTATGTATTAAATTTTAGTTTGATTAAATATTGAATTGGTTGTACTATTATAGGTACTGATTAATTAATATATGAATATTTAATGGTTATATACTTAATCCGTAATAAGGGAAGTCGTGGCGAAGGGGCACAAAGTGTGACTAAAAGCGATTGGTTGTGAGTTCGATCCGCACTCGAGGATATGAAATATTTACTTAAATTTATATTAATACACGCAATGCCTTGAATTTGGCAGAAAGTGGGGTATGGAGTGTTTTAACACTAGGCCTACTCTGCTGTATGCGGGAATAAAAATATATCCAGGTCTACCACTGATGTGCAATATCGATGTTTATAGATTTTATATAAATTAAGTAGCTTCCTAAATGTTTTCGAGGAACATTTTAACATGTATAGGAATTAATAAAATTTACATAAGTACTATTATGTTAAATTGGAAGCTTAAATAAAAAAAAACAAATCAAAAGCAATGATTTTGCTTACGTATACAAACGAAAATCTGAAATCACCAAGAGACTAACAACCTATAGTCTATAGTATACACGTCGAGGCGGTTAAGCGATGAAAGTCAGGTAGAACACAATCTTCCTTTCACCCACCACTTTCTAAGCCCGAAATAGATCTAGTTAGCGTATACGTTTTAAAATTCTCTTTGTCGTTTCATTTGCCATTCAAAATTTCTCAACGTAAAATTCCAACTGAAATTTCAAAATAAACCGGTATAAAAGCTTAAAATTATTTTTAAATCATGAAAACGGTCCACCAATTCTGTTTTCTAACTTAATAAAACGGCTTTTATACCGCCACATTAACTCGATGCTAAATGAACGCTGTAAATTCAAGTCACAGGGAAAATTAATAATATGCGTTGCGGGTTTCCGCGTGAAATGTACGAGAAATGTACAATTGTCGGTCTGAGTCATATGAAAGACGTTCCTTTCATAACTCTCATGCCTAAAATACCTTTCGATATAAGTGGGAAAACACACCTTTTCTTTCGTTCATTTTACTTTTAAAAGCTTGCTTGCTGTTTAACAGAGTTTAGTATGAAATATTATATCTTTTATAGTTGTTTAAGTTATTAAAAAAATTAAAAGTATTTTAATTAAATATAGTACTTTTTTAAAACTAATTTTAATAAAATGTATACGCTAATCGGATTACTTATCTGTCTTCGCGCATGTATCATATTTTGATAAGCAAATTGTGAGAATCCGGATAGTGATAAATCACTAATCACTTGGGTATACGACATAAGAGCGGAGAAATGAAAATAATAAATAATTCATTTTCTCGGATGGAAATCAAACACTGGGCCACGACTGGCTTTACTCTGCTACTGCCCTTTTAATATACATTTAAACGTAATAGAAGTATGTAATAATTAAGTTAACCTTAAGGATATACTTTTCCACACAAACGGCACTAAAGTTTCATCTCGAATAAAGGCAATCATGTTTCAGTCTGTTTGCATACATTTCTAGCTTTTGCTCTACTAACTTTTTGATCACCTGTTCTCCCAAGTTTGTTATCTGGTCACAAAGGTACTAGGGCTAGGAAAATTCAATTTTCAAATACTAGTCTAGAATACAAACGATCTAATTAAATGTATAATTTAATTTACATTAGAATGTAACGTTGTAGTAAGAAGATAAAATAAACATAAGGTACATAGGTACATCTAGGTACAAGTTTTTGCTTCAAAGGCCGCATGTTCGAATTCAGCTGGTTTAAAGCACTTATAAAAAATATTAATACCTTTTTATACGTAAAATTAAATAGAGTGTTCCTTCTACCTTAATTATTGATAAAATTAAAGAAAAAAAATCAGGTCGTAATGGCACAAGGTTGCGACTGTAAACGTATCAGTTGGGGTTTCAATCCTCACTCGGGGGAATTAAATATGTAATATAATATACATTTCTTCGCTATGGTAACGAGGCAAAGCGCTGCGTTAAATTCCACCACTTACAACGCAAACAGAATTAGGCGGATAATATATCAGGTTCCATCATGTGCTATATGCGGGATACAACGTGAAACTAAAAAAAAAAACATTTTATACACGCTGCAGTCTACTTTCTATCCATATCACTTTAAACATGAATAATGGAGGAAATATTCTCTCAAAATTGTCAATCACGTGGATTTTGGCGTGACTATTATACTTGAAATATTATTTCCCCAATTTAACACAACACTGTGAAAGAGAACGTGTTAAGCGACATCATTTATATTATAAAGCGGACAATTTAAATTGTCGGTTTTATCAAAGCCTTGTTAACTGCAATATCTTCTGAACGTTCTTTTGTACGGCGAAAACACTCTACTTTAATTGCGCCAGTCCTTAATGAGATCACTATGGAAGGTTTAAACGATATTATACGATACGGTTAAAGTTGTTTAATGATTTCCTAGTTTTTCTATAAAACTTTCTTGGATATGGACATTTTAATTTTAAGCCTTTTTAAGTGATTTAATGTATTTAGATAATTGTTTACTGACGATATTTAAATAATTACTATTAACAGTCAGAGGTCCGTCGTGGCGTGGAGGCACAAGCGACGGTAAACGCGACACGTGTGGGTTTGATTCCCAGTCGAGGAAATGTAATTTAATATTTTCATTTTTTCCCTCTGCTAACAAGGCAAAATGCAACGGTGAGTTACGTCGCTCGAAACACAACGAATCCAGAATTCAGCGGAAACTGGGGAACGGATATGTCTTTATGCGAAGGGAAGTGTCTTAACACTAGGTTCCTTATGTACCCCTACTACCACAGCTGTTAGGATACAGGTTATAAACTTCGTGTACTTACAAGTATAATAATAACTTTCTGCAACTTGTCTAAGTTGTAGAATGTTTTTGAGCAGTGTTGCCTTGAAGATACTTTTAGATAGAACATATTAAAACTCCAAACATAAAGTAGGGGGTGATCTTGAGGAGGTTTTTATCTTTTTTTATAATGGTTCTGTTAATTTATGAGGCTGTTACAGCGCAGTAGCACAAGCGTATGATTATAAACGCGATGATTATGGGTTCGATTTCCACTCATTAATATTTTCATTTCTTCGCTCTGGTAACAAGGCAAAAAAACACCTACAGCTTGTTTTAGTAAAGACTTCCTTTTACTAAACTAGTCTCCTATCAACATATATATAGAAATTTTCGTTTATGTATCTCATATATAAAGCTATATAGCTATTTTACCTGTACACCTGTAGTAGTTCTGAACTATATGCAAAATAAAACTTCTCTTTTTAATTTATACTCTCAAGACGCATACACATAAACTATTGTCTAACTTTCTTAATATATTCTTCTATACATTCTTCTAACTTTTCCTACTAGATTGCTAAGAATTTTTTATGGCGTTCTCTAGATTATTTTTATAAGTGTTTACTTGGAAATTCTTTATTTAATTCAATATATTAAGAAACATAAGATGTTAAAAAAACCCAATATATCCCGCACACAACAGCAGCAGCCGCAGGGGGAACCTAGTGTTAAGACACTCCGCTACCCACTTTCTACCGAATTCTGGAGGCATTGCGTGTTGAGTGGCAGAACTTAACGTCACATCGGCCTCGAAACTAGTGATTTAAAACTAGTGACATAAAATATTTCAAATATTCCCTCTAGTTAAAATCGAACCCAGAACCACTCTGTTTCTGCAATCAGGCACCTAATGTATACTACAAGGGAACTAACAAAAAAAACATAGTATTAAGCAACTAATATTAAATTTAACTTCGATATCTTTTATTTCGAGGAAATATTATTACACCATAGTATTTTATAGAGGCCGCTCGCGGCGAACCGTGACGCTGTGACGATTAGTGGAATTCAACTAATTTATTATAGTACCTGTTGGTAAAATTAGAAGTTAAAAGTTAAAAATTCAAGTAACTTTGTAAAATAAATATTCATTGTGGCATTATGTTAATATTGTTTTTTTTTTATTTCCATGCTGTATACCACACATACCGGGTAAAGGGAACCTGGGAAACTAGTCTTAGGACACTTTGTTTTCATTAAGACATATTTCATTTCCTGGAGTGGGAATCGAACTCACAACCTATCGCATTTACAGTCACACTTATGTCCCTATATTCTCACTTGGAAACCTAAACAATGGATATCTAAAATATTAAAACGAATTGTTACAAAAGACACAGTTACAAACGCCTTTATCTATCTAAGAAATTAAACAAGTGATATCCTACAAGCAGATAAGAAATGATAAGAAGAAACACGTGTGATGACATTCTAGACTACGGACACAGCTAAAGTAAGCAAATAAATGGTGCAAGTAAGGTGTCTAAAGTACCTAGGTACTTGCGGCACTACTATGTATGTAAACAAATGTTTGCTTTGCCGTCGTAAGTCGTGGGTTTGAATAATGGGTAGGGCGTAATGCTATTGTTGGAAGTGCAAAGTTAGCTGTTGCTAAGATATATGATCGTATATTGGGAAAGGATTTGACTGACTATCGTGTTCTATAGGTTATAACTAACAATGAGAACTATGCGATATTATTAGGAATTGTTCTTATTAATACAGACACGGGTACTTGGCTTGGCTCGAAGAAGTAGGGAATTTTCTTAGAAGTTAAGAAGTAACCTTATATAATTAGTTTTTCAAAATTTGTATTAGATATTTGAGTAAATAATTGTTCAGATCAATAATTTCTTGTTTAAAATTTTCTTATTATATTTTAAGAATTATTAACTCGTTCTCATCGACGAAATGACGTCAATTGTACAAACCGATGGCATTGACCTATTAACGCATTACTCTCAGAAATTCCTATGAAATATTTCAAATATAACGTAAACAACATTAAAATATTGTAATTTTAACCATAACCTAAATTATTTAAATACGTAAGCAAAATAAAATTAGCTATATAGGCCTCCTTGTCCTAATTTACCCAAGTACGCTCCAAACAAAGGGTTATTGTATTGAAAAGTACCGAATAATTATGCAGTAATTTGTGTTTGATGAAGTAAAGGAAAATAGTTAATAATGATAGAAGATTGTTCAATTAAATTATTATTAATGTGAAGATTGTTCAATTAAATTATTTTGTACAAAATCAGCTTCACGATGTATCATATAGGGTAAACAGAAGGAACCTAGTGTTAAGATACTAGGTTTCCCACCTTCCACAGAATTTTTTGAGTGTCGAGTGGCGGAACTCAACGCCGAGTGCCAGAGCGAAGAAATAAAATCAGTAATTAATAATTAAAT
The DNA here is from genome assembly GCA_016802625.1 of Heliconius numata. Lineage (NCBI taxonomy): Eukaryota > Metazoa > Arthropoda > Insecta > Lepidoptera > Nymphalidae > Heliconius > Heliconius numata. Next base: position 454,575 of record JAEBDU010000090.1, read on the forward strand.
AATTTATTCCTTCGAGTGGGGATCGAACCCACAACCGTCGCGCTTACACTCACACACTTGTGCCACTACGCCATAACTGGCTCCAAAATGTTTCCAACACCTGTGTAAATATCACTTCATTAATTAAATAAATGAAATTAAGCAACATAACTCAACGACCATTTCGTCATAGCAATATAAGTATTCTTTTATTTCACAAGTTCTTTCTTTGCTTTTGCGAGTGCGCCAACATTAAATTATGTCAAAACAATTAAAACTTAAACACTGGGTCAAGTTAAACTTATCTTTATAGTAGTAGTTTGTGTTGAAATAACCAATTTCGTAACAATGAGATAAAAAATTATCATTGTTAACAGTACCTAATTGAATTTATTTTTTTATCCTCACGCTGTATCACACAGATAGCAGGATAGGCAAAGGAACCTGGGAACCTAGTGTTAATACATTCCATTCCCGGATACTTTCGGGCCCCATTTTTCATATTGCGTGTTGAGCGGGAACTCGTTACCAGAGCAAGGAAATGAAAATACGAAATATTTAGTTTTATCGAGTGAGAATCAAATCCAATACCCTTCGCGTTTCCAGTCGCATGCTTGTGCTTCAGAGCCAAGGCTGGCATCAACTATTGAATATGTTAATATAAATAATAATTATAGCCTCTGTGGGGCAGTTGCGTTAGCTTGTGTTCTGGAAATTATTGTCAGTTCAGTTGGGGTAATATGGCTTTATAGCATACTAGCGGCCCGCCCGCGGCTTCGCCTGCGTGAACTACGTTATTATTAATTTCTGTCTCCATGAGTATCTACGTCCTATAAGTGACGTCCATGTAAAATTTGAGATTCCTAGCACATGTAGTTTCTGAGATTTCGTGATGAGTGAGTGACCTTTCGATTTTATATATATAGATATGTACCTATTTCAGTTTGAAGGAAAACACGTCAAAATGATAACACATAAAATATGTATAATATAAGTATAAATAACAATATATTTGGCTTAAAAAACTTTTAACTTGGTAGTTTTACTTTCTCGTCGTATAAAACTGTCGAACCTTCGTCTGTTTTCTCTTCTATGCTGTTGGATAGCTGTCCCATCGGATTCGAAAACTTCAAGACATGTAGAACATATGTATATCCGGGCACACCACTACTAGGAACTTCTACGAAGTTGAGTATTCCCAGTGAGACCTCTAACTACTTGACTGGAACTTACTTAGACTGAAGTATTTGAAAAGAGAAAATATGAAATTGAATAAAATAGTAGTTAATATATCTATTTCTTGCGTAGTTGTTATGTGTATGATTTTTTTTTTAATATAATTAGTTAAATAAGCAAAAAACTTACTAACTACTAACTTTATATACTATATTTTCTGTCTGTAACAATATAATTTGAATTTTGCTATAAATATCATTACTCTTTAAAGCTAAAATTAAATTTAATAAGAATATTTATTATGTAATACCTGTAAAATATTACCAAATTTTAATTTTAAAAACAATTTCAAAACAAACGAAATAAGACATTTACCCACATCAGCCATTAACACAGCATGAGATCGCTCATATGCATTTTTTTTTCATTTTCTTCTTCACTTTATGAAACGAAATTTTCCTCTTAAATATATATAACAAGAGAAAGAATAAAAGAAACTGTCTAGAGAACTAAAGCCATAACGAAAGCGATTTAGACGCTCCGTCATTTGACCTGTATTGCAGTTCTAGGAACGTTCCCGGGAGCATTGCGGCTTATAAACGTGTGTATATTGAACCATTGTCTTTTTCTACATGTATTTATTCTATATATAGATTTCATATAGGAATAGTTTTATTGAATTAAATAATGTTACATATATGTACATTTGTATATAATTTAAACGTATGTAAATAGCGAACTCGTTTTGGCTTTGGCGGCTTGAAAGTAATTACATAATCAAAGTAGGTATATCTATGTTTTTAGTATAGTTTTTTATTGAGTTTAGGTTTTGCCACCTAGTATTCAATATCTAGGCGCCTGCAAATTTAAGAATATAGTGACTTATTTCTGTGATATAAGAATCTGAAATGATAAAGGTAGATTATTTTGTTATTTCATATTAAACGCTACATTGCAAGATGTGCGAAGATAACCTAGATAATAGGACACTCCGTTCACCACTAATTTTAATTAGAGACATTGAATATTGATGGGCGGAATATAATACGGAAATAGAAAAGAAGTACATAGAATTGAATTATTAATAATTCCTTCCATAACTAGGAATTGAATCCACAACTACTGCGCCACTAAAGCTACTAATAGTACAAGGATGTCTATTTAAAATTTCCAAAAAAAATGTAATAACATTAGGTATTTGGCAAATAAAGCGTTGCGTTGGGTCAAAGATAGCACTATCTTATCGTACTTAAACTGTGATAAGGAAATTTATTGAATTCTCGCATCGCCAGCAATTAGTTTGAACTGAATACTATTTGGATTTTAACAAAAAAATCTTCTCGATTACCATATAAAACGGACGGCTATCTCTCAAAATCCAGTTCATAAATTAAACCTGTCACTTGCAATACCAACTGACTGCTGACGAGGGCTCAACCGTTTTCACCTCGTCTTCCAAACGTCAACCTCTCGTTTTGGTGGTGCTTGTGTTATAATTATGTACTTTAATTAACAATGATTTTTGTAAGGGTAATGTCACCTAATATAGGTATTGGGGTTACTATTCATATTTTGGGATATTCTATGGTCAATTTTTTTTAAGTGCGATTTAGCATGTTGCTTTATTTTAAGGTTCCGGACCTCAAAATGTAAGAACGGAACCCTTACAGGATCACTGTGTTGTCGGTCAAGACCTGGGTCTCAAGATCGCGTGTACCTAATTGCGTGAAAGTGGAACTACCTATACCTATCTTTACAAACTTTCACATTATTAATATTAGTAAGATTTGGTGATAGTTCACTAACTAGTAAATTTATATTTTAAATCTATATATATAAAATCGAAAGGTCACTCACTCATCACGAAATCTAAGAAACTACAAGTGCTAGGAATCTCAAATTTTGCATAGGAGTTATTTATAGGAGGTAGGTGCTCGCTTAGACGGGAATTTGCAATATTTGACTCCTAGGGGGTTGTTTTTGGGGTTGAAATTGTGTATGAAACTTCGTTATTACAAATGCTAGGAGTCTCAAATTTTGCATGGACGTCATTTATTGGACGTAGGTACTCATGGAGACAGAAATTAATGATAACGGAGTTCACGCGGGAGGAGCCGCGGGCGGGCCGCTAGTAATCAATAAAGGTTAAACAGTTTAATTTAAAACACAATTTAGAATTTTAATATTCAAACTTGTATTGTAATATTCCTTCTGTCTGTTTTCCTATAGTCCTATTATGAATTTATAGTACAAATTCGCCATTCATTGTTAAACCCATTGAACTTAGCACATCCGTTTCCGTATATCATAAAATATCTTTAATTGGCTACAAAATGAAACGTGAATCTAGCGATTAATTGTGTAGGTAGATAGATAGTGATTCATATCTTTCGCCTTGTACTTTGACCGGTATGTTAAAACGGTATTTGTTTGTTGTCAACTAGGTATAAATTTTTATCACTTCTTTTGTATTTGCATATAATTTGTCTAATAATATATTTGTTTTTCAAAAATAATCAGCTTCACGCTGTATCCCGCACACAGCAGGGTAGGCAGAGGGAACTTAGTGTTAAGACACTCGGTTTCCCGCTTTCTGCCAAATTCTGGAGGCATTGCGTGTTGAGTGGCAGAACTCAACGCCGCGCTTTGCCTCGACACCAGAGCGAAGAAATGGAAATATAAACGTAAGTAAATATTTCACTTCCTCGAGTGGGGATCTAACCCACAACCGTCGCGTTACGGCCTCTAACATTTGTTTTTCTTCCTTCTTATTTCATATCTATGGTATTTAGTATAGAGATAACTTAGATAAAACTGGCTAAGCTAAATTCAGTTGACGTAACTTAACACCGCATCAACTTATCAAATTCAAATAAACATGCAATCTGTCTGTTTTGGTATTCATTGAAGCGTAGCTAAACTCCACAGACCTATAATCACAACACTAACTAACATAAGTGACAAAATTAAATTTTATTATTCACCCAAATCCCTTTGTTCCTATGTTGATTCCGTTCCAATAATACGATATAATTAACCTGATACAACAATGCCAGCCAGGTTGGGTTAAATTAATAAGTATGTGGATTATTACTATAGCAATTGCAATTGTTAGCTTGTGATTGCCGCTCTAATAAAAATAGGTCGCTTTTGCCAAATGAGAATCTCAAAAGTATAATAAAAAATTGAAGTATGTAACCTATTTGACATTTATAAAAGGTGTATTTTACAATTTTTGAATTTAATTATATGTTTTTTAAATGACTTCTGTAATAGGATATCAATTCGACTGTATTTTTTTAGGTTTGTGTTAGGTACTTCAATTTTTTTTACTGGCTGAACCGATTTTGATGTTTCTTTTTTGATTGTTAAGCTGATGCTTCGCGGATGATTCATTTTTGATAATATTATCTATACTAATGAAAGATCATAAATATTTATCAAAAACTACATAAATCGTGTGCAATAGTGTTTATCAAAAATTGCTTAATGGTTTAAGGTCGTCATAGCATAAAAGCGTGCATACGCGTAAATATTGAATATTTTCATTTCTTGCTTTCGTTGCTCTAGTGTCGAAGGAAAGCGCGGCGTTGAATTCCGACGTTCAACATGCAATGTCTCAAAAATTTTAAGTAGAGAATTGAAGTGTCTTAATATTTTCAGAGTATCTTATTATAAGGTTCCCAAGTTCCCTCTAGTTACCCTGCTACGTACAGGATACAGCGTAAAGCTAAAAAGAAAGTAAAGAAATAGAATACGTAAATAAATTATCTACAAACAGACAAGCTGTCAAACTAACTGCAATAGTTAGTTTCATATTTACAAACCGGGTTTAAAGTTTCGCTTATCGTGCGATTTAATTAAATCCGTTGTTGATGAGTGTCTTAACAAATGGATTATTCTGAACCCATCTTAAGTCTTCATTAGTGGTGTAATCAAAGAACGGGATTTCCGTTGAAGGTATTAATGTGAACACCTCTTACAATTTGGTACGCAAGTATTTACGTGTTTTGTTTTTCCTATATTGAGGCCAGTGGAGGGCATGGGCTCTAGCGTGTGGCTGTTAACGGGATAGGTTGTGAGTTCGTTCTTCTTTTAATGCAATAGCGTTTAATTATGAAGAAATGTAATATTTCTATTACTTGTACGAGTCGTTTTTGGGGTACCGTACCCAAAGGGTGAAACGGGACTCTAACAGTTAGATTCTTTTTTTCCTAGTTATTACTAAGACTTCGCTGTCTGTCTCTTCGTCTGTCACCAGGCTGTACCTCATGAACCGTGGTAGTCAGTGGAGATTTTAAAGAGTCGAATAAAACGCGTACTTAATTTTGGGACAATTTAAACTGTACTTATATCTAGAGCTTATACTAGAGGGGTTGGATGAGACCCCTACCGACAATTTTTTTTTTTAATGTTATTAACATATATAACTTATTTAACATATATTATTATAGTACATTACATATCTTTTATATAATTACTTTATACTACATGTACCTTTTATATATCATTTGTCTATCTATATATATAAAATCGAAAGGTCACTCACTCATCACGAAATCTCAGAAACTACATGTGCTAGGAATCTCAAATTTTGCATAAGAGTTATTTATAGGACGTAGGTGCTCGCTAAGACAGGAATTTGCAATTTTCGATTTCTAAGATGTTGTTTTTGGGGTCGAAAGTTTGTATGAAACTTCGTTACTACAAATGCTAGGAGTGTCAAATTTTGCATAGACGTCACTAGGACGTAGTCATGGAGACAGAAATTGATAATAACATAGTTCACGCGGGTGAAACCGCGAGCGGGCCGCTAGTATGTTATAAAAATAAAGGATATGTTGACATTTATACTCAGTTTTGCTACGGTTGTTTTTCCAATATTTCATAGATATTTTTTCAACAAAAACAACATACAATTAGAAGACTTAGAAGCAAAACAATTATGAGCAAGATACGTAAGTCAAGCAATGACACTCGAGAGCATTGCATCCGCCGATCAATAGACTCGAATGATCATCAATTCCGATCAATTGAGCTTCTTTATTATGCTCATGTGATGTATGAGATAGTAGAACGTTGTTCAAGAACTAGGTAAATTAGAGAATCAGATTCAACCTGTATTTCGTATGTAGCAGGGTAGGCAGAGGGAACTAAGTGGAGAACGGAGTGTCTTAACACTAGGTCCCTCTGTCTACAGTGCTGTGTGTGCGATACAGCGTGTAGCTGATTTTTATTTTAATTTATATAAAAAAAAAACTAGCCACGGTCTCCATTAAATGGTTGTAGGTTAACCCCCACTTTATATACTATACTAAATTCACTGTAGTGCTATAACCGTTTTTTGGGGGTGCTAAAATCGAACGACAGCAATTAATTTTCGCTACCACGTTCGAATTTCATGTATCGCACAACTCAGCAGACCGTGGCCTATATGTCAATTAGGGGAAATGAGTCGATCGTTTTTGGTTTTTCTCACGTATCGGTGAAATATAGATTTTATTGCTGCGAATGTTGTATGTGAACAATATATTATTAGTAAATAAGTTTTTTGTATATTTCTTAGTTAATTACTTTAATCTACTCGTACATCTACTTATAATAAAGCCCTCGTAGCGCTTGTACAAGGGTGTGACTGTAACGCGACGGTTGTGAGTCCGATCGATTATGTTTTCATTTCTTAGTTCTAGCACCAAGGCAAAATCTCGGCGTTGAGTTACACCACTCGATATGCAATGACTCGAAAAACTCGGAAAGAGGGAAAACGTTAGGTTACCTCTGTCTATCCTGATATGTGTGAGACACAGTGTGAACTTTATATTATATTTATATTAAAATCGTATATTATACTGATCTGTACGTGGAAGATATATTAGAAAAAATAATTTGTACAAATATTTTTAAATTAAAAATAAATGAAATATATAATATTCCTAAGTTCTAAAGTCAAAATAACTATAATGAAACAGTGAAAGGACAAAGTCAAGCTTTTGAGTTCAAGCACTTCTAATTGTTGATTAATTAACCAAAGTTCGTAGACGGCCCAATAACTTGGCCAAAAACCTTTTGATCTGTGAAATTGTTGTCTAATACGATGTTTGCTTAATTCTACATAGTATGAGGTATTTGGTGTAAGTTTTCGTAGAATATTGTATAATAATGTCCAATAAGTGTTGGAATTTCCAGAAGACTATACAAATATATATGGATATTAGTATCTATATATAATAACTAGTGGACGCGCGCAGCTTCGCCTGCCTATTCGCATCCTTAGAGGGTGAATTCTAATAAACCATGAAACACGTTTTCAATGAAATATTTTTAAGTCTGAATTTAAAATTAAGTGTTAAAAGTGCCGATTTAAAAAAAAATCCATATAAACTTTCAACCTCTATTTCATCACTTCAGGGTTAAAATTTTTCAAAACCCTTAGTGGATGTCCAGATTACAAAAGTAAACATCTGACCACATTACACGTTTCTATCAGCAGTCAATGAAAACAAGTCCTTTTATATTATTTAAAATAGATTATATGTTTTAATAGATTATTTGAAAAATAGATATGGCACTATAATAACTTTGTCAGGTACTCAACATTTGCGTGACCAGTTTAATTCAGTCGTTTGTTTAAATACAGCAAATTAAACAAACTGCTAAGCGGATAACTCAGCAATTGTATGAACACGACAATTTACTATCGACCTTGGCGCTAAACTATTTGCTGTTACATAAGTGATTGCATTCTTTCCATTTATGTATGATGTATATCTCAATTGTTATTTATTAGAGGTATTTATATAGTTATTTTGTTATTTGTAATTGTTATTAATTGTTCTGTATATAATTCCTTGTTTGGATTTTAAAATTCTGTTCTATTAATATTAATATTTAATAATGTTTTATTATATTAACTTTATCTATATTTATTAGGCTATTGTGGCTCAGTGCGACTTGAATTATTTACATTTTTCCGATTTATTTAAAACAGAAAAGACCGTCGCGATACAGGGGGAAAAGCTTCTAAAACAAGAAAGTCTAGAAAAAAAGCGGCAAAATTAGTCTTTATATTGAAATTATTGTTCATATTCATTTGGTATGAAAACGGTTAAACGAATCAAATCTGTCATAATATTTATCCCGTCAAATGACAGGGCTTATCGACTGTTATAAATTTATATTGAAACTTTTTTTCTCCCTTTTATTTAAACAATTCCGATATTCATTCATTATTGATGTATTGTAGTTAATTGAATAACCAATAATAATATACGTTTTTTATACTAAAATAAATGTTAGTAAATCTAAATGGCTTTTTGTATCTTTTTCAATACTTTTTTTTTTTACCTTCACGCTGTATCCCGTATTTAGCAAGTAGGCAAAGGGAACCTAGTCTTCGGGACACTTCTTTTCCCGGTTTCCACCTCTCCAGGCAGTGCGTGTTGCCTTTGCCTTGTTACCAGAGCAAAGATATTAAAATTTCAAATATACCTTGTGCTACTACGCCATAACGGCGTGAAAATCTAGAATATATTAAGATTTTACCTAAGTTATATGTCAAAAGTGGTTTAGCAAGAAGATAGAACAGTTTAAAACTATAGACTCGGTCATTTTCACGTGTTTTTTCATGTGGAAAACGCAGACATGACTAGACAGTAAGAGCTACTTTTAAGCTTTAAGATACTCTGTATTATTTCTTTGCTATTTTTGCAATTTAATTTTGTATTAGATGCCGTCGTAGCGGAGGGGCATAAAAATGTGGCTGAACGGCGACGGTTGTGGGTTCGATCTCCACTCGAGGGGATCGAATATTTATTATTATCTATTAATATTATTTCTTCGCTCTGGCACCAAGGTAAAAAAAGCCCAGAGTTGAGTTCTGCGATTCAACACGCAATGCGTCGAAAAATTCAGCGGAAAATGGGTGAAGGTGTCTTAACACTAGGTTCCCTCTACCTACCCTACTGTATGCGGGATATAGCGTGAAGCTCATTTTTTGGTCTCAAAATATCTCGGACTCATATTGAACATGTCGATTTACTACCTAAATGACTTAGTTGCACCCAGGTACATAATAAAAGGTAAATATAAACACGACAGTGTTTTCATTAAAAAATAATATCTTTTATATCCTTTAAGATAATATAACCTTTTATATTATTTTAAAAGATACTTTATACGTGAAATATGTGTATATCCACAAAGAGAACGTTCCGCCTTGGAGCAAAAGCGATTGGTTTGAGCCTACAATCGACCCACACTTATCGCATTCGTACTAGATTGCATTTACATAAGCTTTCAAAGGACCAATGCACGAACACGTATGTCGAGAACTCGATCATTTTCAATCAAAATGCATTTTCTTTGTGGAAATATAATATAAGAATAAATAGAAATTTTTACAAAAGATTTTGTATTGGAAGCAGTAAAATGTACCCCTTTTAAGAATAACCGTGAAATGTTAAGCTTTTAGGTTCCTTCGCGGACTTTTATTAATGTTTTAGGAGGAATAGGCTAGGGTTTGCCAAAAGTACACACGTTTTACGGTGATTCCAAAATTTGGCTGCGTTCCAACAAGATTTACGATTTATAGATCGGCAAATGTAATTGCGGTCACCATTCAACTCTACCTGCTTCTTACAATTCGAAAAACTGGTTTACGATTTCGTATACCTTTCGGGGCAGAGTGTCTCTCTATTTTATCTGCAAATTCATGAATTATTGGTAAAGATGATAGAAACATGAATCAAAGTTATCCATAAATGTATCTATCAGTTAAATCTAAAGTCCAAATTATATGATATAATATTTCTAATACTTTAGTTAAACTTGCTCAGTGGATCCATTAAAGGATAAAATTTGAATGTGGTTAAATTAGAATTTCTGCGTAGTTTCACAGCTGTTGACAGATTAAAGGGAGACCTTGAGTAAAGTCCTTAAAGCCAGTAACTTCAGAGAGCACGCTATCTCGTGATGAAGCATAAAATTCCGTACATCGTTTACGAAACTTATCGGCTTTTCCACGATTTATTCTTTTCTACACGAAAACTCTTATTGTTCAGTAAGACATCTGTCTCGGGCTCCGCTATTATGACCACGTAATTTTGGGTGGGTGGGTTTTATGCTGATAGGTCATTTTCAACAAAAGAGGTGATAAAACTGTTATTTTTATACTAAAGTCGTTATTTTTAAGTAAAGTTTTTGCATTTTAAGTAAAAAAATAAAATAATTTAATTAAAACATACTGTAAGTAAATATACGTAATTGCTTCACTTTACATACAAGGCGGAATCACGTGAGCGGTTCCTTGAACTTTGTAATTAACTCGAGTGTTCTTAATTATCACTGTATTCTGTGGTCACTTTGAAGCTCGGCAATTATGGGATTTCAGGAATGAAAATGAAATTGTTTTTTTATAAGGAAATATAGATACACATATGTATAGAAAAACATAATCCACTATATATCAACCGCTATAGGCTGCTGGGTAGGCTGGAGGCATTGCGTGTTGTTTAACGCCGCGTTTTGCCCTAACACCAGAGCGAAGGAAATTAAAATAGTATTAAGTTTTCCAGAGAAAATTCAACCCACGACTAGGGCATGTCGTTTCAAATTCTTATCAACGACGTCGCAAAATACTAAATTACGTTATTTAGAACTGGAATAAGATCTTGATTTAAAATCTAATTTATTATTAGGATTTAAAAACATGTTACTTTAAACCAAAACGTAGATATAGTTAGGTATTTTGTGAGTGACTATATTTCACAAGCGATATTTGGTTCAGAATCAGCTTCAAAATTTTACTAAACAGAAGAGAACAAAAACTTTCATTGTATTTTCATTGTGCTGCCCTGAATCATAAAGTCTCGAAGCTCTATTCAGTACAGTGAAATGACTTATGAGTGTGCTCTTTTCAAGTTTAAAAAAAACTTGTTTTACAAGTTACTTAGTGCTTATTTACCTACTTTTTAGCTTATTAAAATTACTGAATGACGTCGGTCAACAACAATTACTGTTTATTTTTTTTAGCTTCATTCTATATGTCTTGCACATAGCAGGATACGCAGAGGGAACCTAGTGTTAAGGCACTTCGTTCTCCATTTTTCACTGAATTTTTCGAGGTATTGCGTGGTGAGTCGTAGAACTCCACGCCGGGCTTTTGTCTTGATGCTAGAATAAAGACAATGAAAATATTAATAAACAATATTTGATTTCCCAAAGTGGTAATCGAACCCACACGAACGAACCACACATATAATTTCCTTATACGACTTATATATAGAAGACGTAGATATCATCACTGCTTAAATAAATACAGATTTTCCTACTTTTACTTTTATTTAATGTTTCGTCATAAAAATCTCTTCTAATGAACTGTGCGCCTAGAGGCACCATAACATTTTCTTCGAATAAATTCCCTAAATAAGGGAGAAGTGGCATGAAAGAGCCAGTTTACTAAATGAAGCAAAAAAATATACTTTTAATTAAAGAAATTAAGATTTTTTTTCCTCAAATTATTATTTATTTATTAAACTAGGTAATTTCGTACGAAATAACCCTTAAATACAATAATTAATCAATAAAATATTCATTTTAAGAAAATGTGTCATTTGGCTCTTTCATAACATTTCGGTATTGAAAGAGCCATTAAAAGTTATGAAAGAGCCAGTCTTATATTATGAGGTATAACAGTGAAAATTATGGTAAACAATATTAAATAAAAACGATTTAATAATTCTTATTAAAAAGTAATGTTTTTTTTTAATTCTATCAGTCATTTTAAGTAGATAATTCTAACAAACTTTTTAATCTTACATTATTCAGACCAATAACATTATATGAATCCTTTGAGCCAATCATCACTCGCATTTTCAATTTCTTTCCACTTATCTACGCAGAAACCATTGGCCATGGCCAATTTAATTCTTCAATTACTGATTTCTCGGGCCTTTTTCGTTTTTTCTTTCGGCTCTTTCAAGGCCCGTCCACCCGGCTCTTTCATAACTTATTCTATAAAAAAATGTAACCTCCAAAATGACAACGATATCAAAACTTTTCAAACTCAATTTTAATGCAGTTACAAGGCCAAATATATACATAAACTCAATCTATATTCCAATTACCCGTATTTGTTTACAATGAAATACTAAAAAACAACTCAAAGGAGTTAAAATATTTACTTTGGAATGCCAAAAACTTCAACTCGACGTATCGGCGTCCGTTGGTTCCGATGAACTGTAAAATTTTTGTGGGTGGCGGGAAATCAATATTGCCATTTAAAAATAAAATATTCTAACGAATCCGTTCCTAAACTACTATAATATTGCAAGTGGCTCTTTCAAAACCTGGCTCCTTCATGCCACTTCTCCCTTATATATCTTAATTTAGTGATTTTTGTTATATATTAAAGTATTAAAGATATACGGAGTAAATAATATACCAATTTTGCTATTTTTAGCTGGAAATAAGTTAATTTTCATACTAAATCTTGCTACGTTATAATTAAAGAAGGTATGGACATCTTAAATAAATTAACATTATAGCTAAGAACGTCGTGATAATATTGTTAAGTCGTCAAGATCCAATGGCATAATTAATTCAATTTCCTTCTATTTGCGCTTCTCGAAATTCCGTTAAATTGAGAATTAAACGCCTAATAGCTAGTGCTGAAGCGGACGAATATTAAAAATGGAAGCCTATTACGTCATTATGTTATATATTTCTATCTATATTATATATATAGAAATATATAATATATGTAAATAATATACTTTATTAATGGTTTCTATAAAACGTGTAGGGGTCTTCACTAAAATATCTTTCCGTTCCTTAGTGACTTTATAAATAACTTTGTTTAAATGAAAATTGTTATTATATCTATTAGCTAGCACAACTACTTAATTGTATATAATTATTTAATGTTTACTTACAATACAAACAACACTTAACGCTAAAAGAAACAACTTAAAGGTAATAATAATATACCTAGTTATTACCTATTTAATTCCGTTTACTTAGAATATAAACGTGACAAAGTATCTTCGTAACACGCCATTATTAAATGTTATAAACGTAATATTTCTTATAAAAAGGAAAATTAAAATCTTACGATTTGCGAACTTTATTTTTGTATGAATGATGTTCAGTAATATATATTTTAGAAACTGCATATTGCCTATTCATCCAGAATTCGGCAAAAATGGAAAACGGAGTGTCGTAACACTAGGTTCCCTCTGCCCTGAAGTATGTTAAAAAGTAAAAAAAAAATTGAAACACAAAAACAAAAAAAATATATTCTTAGAGTACGTAATTTTTCATTCACACCAAGTAAAGAGTAATTATATGTAATTTAAATTAACAAGTGTTACATTAGACCTTCGTCGCTAAATACTTTAGTGCTTTACGCATCAATTAGCACTATTCTATCTAACCTTTTAGTATAGTTATACCTTTTCAGTGGTTGTAGTAAGGTCACCTTATTCTTGTGATTGTGAAATTTATGATTTGATTTATTTAGTTTTTTTCTTTCTTCTTCGTTTTCTCCACATTCCGCCTAATAAATGTTGAAAGGAGTATACTGTATTTTAAAAGACTCGGGGAAATATAATGATTTAAATAATAAAATCTGTTAATCTATTCAGTGTGTCAGAATATAATTATGTTTAAATTCGTAATTAACACCTCACAAATGAACAAAAAATTAAACAAATTAATCATTTAAATTGATAATTAATTTCTGTATATTTCATTTAAACATATAAATAGTGTGAAAATTCCAATAATATTTCTCATAATATTTCAAATGAAAAGCAAAATTTTACATTTGAACGCAATCATAAATTGAAATTTGCGTTTATTACGCTCATTACCATATATAAACACTTGCTTCGTATGTTATTTCATGGTTCGCTTCACTTACGCGCCTAGATTTTTGTTCGTGATCTTTTAAGACGCGAAGCGAAGCGAAGTTATTTTATTTAACCTATAGAATTAATAAATAACTTAAATATATGATTAAAAATATATTTTTTGTTACAAAAAAGTTTATTTAAAATTAATAAATTAATTTCTTGCAAAAGTACTTTCAACATCTCTAAAATCAGTATAATTTCAAAATTTTATAATGAACGTATTATAAGTATGCTACGTACACACATACAATGTTTGTTCCAGATAAAAAAAACCCTGATAAAATTATTGCTTGCATACTAAAGAACAAATTTATATAGCATTGATAAGATATTAAGAAGACTTTTAAGATTTAGGATACCTACTGCATGGATTTTGTGATGAAAGTGCCACATACATCAATAAATAATTGATTCTAAATATTCATATTTCTTTAGCTTCACGCTTTTATAGGCAAGGACAACTTTAGACCCTAGTGCTATGACACTCCGATACTATTAAGGCAGTTCTGTTCCCTACTTTTTATGTTGGTGGAGGACCTCAACGACTCGTTGTATCACGTCACCAGTCTATGGGAATCGAACCCACAACCTGTCGCTTTTACAGCCGAGCTCCTGCACCAAAACTGGCCTCAGTGTATTATTATAAAAAAAATCTTTTTACCTATTTTCTGAATCTGGTCATGACTCGTATTCTCTTAGAAATACGCCACAAGAAACAGCAAATCGTATAGAAATCACACGTCCAATTTTCTCCAGTAAAATAAAATAAAATACAAGCGTGAACCACACTAACAATAAGGAAAGGAAAATTACCGGAAATAAGATATAACTTCATCTTTCCGTGTCAGCGCAAATTGTCCACAGAAAAGTTTAATTTACTCTCATAGGCCGCGAGGCTTTATTTTTCTTGTAAACTTTTTACCAGCTATTATATTAGAAGGAGAGTTAGTAAAGTAATCACAAACAAAAAGCTCTGGCTTGTCGAGTGTTAAAGCTTACCTGATACTGGACTTTTTATTTTATTAAGAGGGTTCATTATATTTTTTTGTAGTTCTAAGTACTTTATTCAAATTATGAATTTGTTTCAAAACAACAATGATAATACAATTGGGGTAAGGAAATTATTCTTTTTAAGGTTTTTCTCTCTTTTTTGTCTTGTTACTTTTAAGCTTAAAGTGACAGGTATATGGAAATTTGCAAGGTCTCAACATACATTTGATTTTGATCAAGTATCAATACCCAAAGGAGGCAAGAACTCGTCGACTCTCTTTTTATTATAATAACTTAAATAAATAAAATATTTAGAAGTAATCTAAATTTTCATGTTTAAATATTAAGATTGTTAGTGTTCTCGAAATTTTAAAATACTTAGTAAGCTATATAAAAGTAAGATATTTAGTTAATGCAATATTCTGTTGTATATGAACGAATATTACACGAACTGGTTAATTCACATGTGGCTTTAATTAAAATACACATCTTTTTATCTTCTCATCGCATGCCACATATGAAGATAGACAAAAAGAACCATGTTCAAGATATTGCATGTTGAGTGGCGGAACTCTATGCCGGGCTTTGTCTTGTTATCAGAATGAGAAATTTAAAATAAGTTATTCCCTGTGTGGGAATCGAATCCACAACTATCGCGCTTAGAGTGAAACGCTGAGCTTTTGCGACACGACTGCCTCTTAACATACCCATTTATAATATAAAATAACTTGGGTATAGCAAATACAATTTCATTATACAAAAATACTTTACGGTTATTCACCCAAATATAGAAATCCAAATATAATTTAATATAATTCACATATGAAATATTCCATACAGAAATGCTAGGCAAAGGAAGGCAAAATCAATAATTCATACAAATCTCATTTAGGCAACCGTTAAATATGACTAATGCTAGAACAAAAGGCCCCCGTAGCAATATATCGAAATTATATTACCTTTGACGATTCGACAAGAAATGTGGGTACTTACTAAATAAACGAATCAGAAGTACATTAGGGTGGAAGATCTACTTCATTACGCGTAAACGGTTATGGTTATTCTTCTCAAAGATAACGTCTATTGCTTAACATTTTCTTTAACGTTCGAAGGAGTGGGAAATTGATGTGGGTAATTTATAGAATATTTGTGTATAGGGAATCTTCTTCTTCCTTGCCTCTTTATTTTATTTGGGGTCAGCTCTCCCGCCAGTACCAAGTCAGATCATCTTGGGTTGTTCCTATATGATGTTTGTCCACCACGTGGACTGTGGTCTTCTAATACAATTACAATAAAACATAATTGAAATAACATATTAAAAATATTAAAACTAAACCACAAAGCAGGCTTATAATATAGTCCGACCAAGTATAATATGTATGAATTATTTCATTAAGCCTATTAACGTTAACAAACAACCCTTAGCGATTACAACGTGATCCGACCAGTGGCAATATGTTGAGTGATATTGTAATTTACTTGTAAAACGTGTACATGCATGAACATGTATATGTGTAATATAATTTGAGAGCTTATGTCTAGTCATTAGGACAAATTGTCACATTTAGCTCTCGTTACGAGCTTATGAAGCTGTCGTACAATAATTACTAATGTTAATTTTGACTGCGATGCTCGGGAAACGCAAATTAATTTTAAAATTATGTATGGCAGAGAGTCACGAACTCTCACTCTATCATTGCGTTCTCCATGTTTTAAAAAACATTATGTTCTGGTCAGAATACAAAGAATTTTCTGAAAGTTTAATCTTCCATTCTTCAGACTTTGAACCTTTACCTATAGCGCTTAATCAGACTAGCTAACTGCGTGTTGTTTAGAAAAACAAGTTAAATTTAAGTAAATTTGGTTGTTACGTTAAATGAATGTCACAAACGTGCCACTTTACTTCAAAGAAAATACATACTAATAATTAACTTTATTTATTTCAGGTACGTGCCAGGTTTTTATCAAAAATTTTATTGTAAGAAGTGCGGTAAGCTCTACCTAACTAATAAATATTAATATTTATAAGAAATTCTTATTAAGGAACATTATTATTAATAATAAGTCTTGGGAACACAACCTAAATGTTCTTGTTTTATTATTCTATCGACTCAAAGCAATAAATTGACAAGCCTAATAAAACAGCCAATATCCCACTCAAGTACTAGTTTTATCATTGGCCAATATAGTGCCGCTTAATAGCAGCTTCTGGTCTATTTTACGTAGCAATTTATACGGTTCAGCCATCTAAATATTTATTTATCGCTCAATATTTCTTCAGGCCATCATGGTGCAGTTAGGCAGTCTCACAGTAAACGCTATGGTTATGGGTTCAATTCCTACTTCGATGGTCGAATTAATTTCAGTTTCTTCCTTTGGTGAGAGAAAATGCGGCTTTAAAGGTCTACTTCTATATGCAAGATAAGGCATAGAGCTCAAAATATATAGACTTAACCGAATTTCATA
The DNA here is from genome assembly GCA_016802625.1 of Heliconius numata. Taxonomy (NCBI): domain Eukaryota; kingdom Metazoa; phylum Arthropoda; class Insecta; order Lepidoptera; family Nymphalidae; genus Heliconius; species Heliconius numata. Next base: position 472,097 of record JAEBDU010000090.1, read on the forward strand.
AAGTTAAGCTTCACACTGTTTCCCGCATACGGCATAAGCAGAAGAAACCTTGGAAGGAAGGGAGCTAGTTAAAAAAAAATAATCTGTCTCTGTCTGAAGCAAGAAGAAAAAAAAAGTAGTATCTATATTTAAATTAAACCTTTGATTATGTCATATTTTATTTCGGGAACAAGGTGCCTATTCTGAATGCTCATTTGGGTTTATCGTAATTCGATATTATTTAGGTTAATGTATCGATGTGTGCGGTGCCGATATGGGATTAAGAAAGAAGTTTGACCTCCTTGATAAGTATTTTTTCAATCAAAGCTATGAATGCTTATCTTATTAGGGCATAGGAAGTTTTAAGAGCATGAGATTTCTTAACAGATTTGTTCTGGTGTGGTTTTTTTAGACATAATATATATACAATGTCATAAAAATCCAATTAGCTTCGTGATGTATCCTGAACGCGACGAGGTAGGAAGAGAGAACCTAGTGTTAAGACATTCCGTCCCTCCATTTCCGCCAAATTTTTCGAGGCATTGCGTGTTGAGTAGCGGAATTCAACGCCAGGCTGGCCAGAGCGAAGAAATGAAAATATTAATAAATAGGGAATACTCAAGGGAATGTCTATATGGACTCGTATATACCTACATTGAAAAAGTAGTTGCTTTTAATTTAATTTTCTAAATTAAATTGAATAGTAACCAAAAATAATACAAAACAAATGCATTGAGATATCTAATATCTAACTCATTTACTATATTCATAGTTTACCAAGCCATTTCACCTCTGATTAGACTAACTCCCTAGACTATTTCGCCTTGTTTTAACCGTGGTCTGCGGGTTAGTTGAAACTCGTTTTACGTAAAATATTAATTATAATAACAAATAACAGACTAGAACTAAGCTGGAATGTTGGAAAAGCGAACAAACAAAAGTGGTATTATTTTCTAACGATGTGCATATATTGCAATTTGAATTTTAGTTCGACGGATTCTGCAATATTCTAATTGTTAGGTATCTTTATAATTTTCACTTTTGTTATTTCTGTAAACAGAAATTATACGTATATTTATATATATGATTTGATATATGGTTTTAGAAAATATATTTTCTTATTAAGAAATACATTTCTTACATTAATTAGTATGTTACATATTTTAAATAATGATGCAAAAACGTAGCAACTCTACAGTAGGCTTCGTAATTATGGAGATGGATTTTCCAGGGGCATTACTCCGGATGAAATTACGTGATACCTACTCTGTTTTTATTTAATTAACATCTCATTATAAGAACCAGAATATACTTCTATGTTTTATTAATATGGAATAAAATATAATTAATTTTGCTTGTTGACACAATTTATTGCTTTAAAAACAATTGAAACAAAGCGCGTAAAAATGTACAAGATCCAAGAGTCCAACTTGGTGATGGTTGTGGGTTCCATCTCCACTCGAGAAAATTAAATACTTTTGGGTAAACCCAAGTATTCGTTACTATTGTAAATCATCCTGAAAACCCAACTATTGTAATGTTTGCGACATAAACATCAAAAAAGAGAAAATTTTATTTAAATGAAATCAATGAAAATATAAATATAAATAACATCGTTTACGATTTCAGACAAAGATATAAGCTATATCGGCAAAATTCTTAAACAGTTTATCCACGTGGTACTTACTGGTAGATTATACAAATGTATGAGTAAACACAACTGCACTCTCTATTTCATCACTGATTGCCCAATGAGAATATAATGAAACGCGTTTATATTCGTATTATTGAGGTTATCCTACAAAATTCAGTATTTTCTTGAAAAATACGCAATGCAAACTATTTTTATTTTTCTTCTGCCGTCCTTTAACCTGATTTTTTAGCGGGGAAAAAAAGAAGTGCGTGTCTTAACACTTAATTCTCTCTGCATACACTGCTATATGGAACGAAGCATCCAGTTATGTAGAATTTTATCTTGTTCTGAAAATTTTATATCACTTGTTTTGTTAAACACAATTTCTTTTCAGCTTTACGCTGTATTTCGCATATAGCAGAGTATACAGAGAGAAACTGGGAATCCAGTGGTAAGACACTCCGTACCCCATTATCCGCTAAATTCTGGAATTATTATGTCGAGTGGCGGAATTCAACGCCGAATAAGTATCAAACCCACAGCCAGTCACACGCCTCCGCCACGAATGTGGAAATGAGTGTGGAATGGCCACAAATATTTGAATTTAATAATAAGAGCAAATTAAACTTAAAAGTATAATATAATATGCAATAAACATAGTAAAGTAGGACAGTAAAAAAGTCCCATGTTCGATTCCGCTACTTTTTACTAAACAAGGCGGCGTATCTCATTTACTGGAGGCAACTTTTTTGTTCCATACAAATTGGGTCAGAACGGTTGTTTACTCAATTTAGTAAAACCGGTGCTTTAGAATACCGACGCGTACTTCGTGTTTGCGAGAATCGTTACGGATACTATATTCTAATTTGTATCTGGATATTACCTTAAATTGAAGACATTCAATGTCTTAGTGCGGTTAATTAACATTTTACTTCAATTCTGTGGCACAAAGAAATTAATTTGGATTTTAGTGTTTAATTTTATTCGTTTTGGCTATGTTTTTGTATTGTTACGTTCCGAATCTAGAATCAGGTTTAAAGCTTCCTAAATAATTTGTTAGATCAATTTACAATGAAATGGTTGCAGTATTTCCTGGATAGTGGTTGTAGAATTTTCAATCAACCTCGTATCTTCTTTGCAACCGAGTTCTACAGATTAGCTTTTAATATTTAATTATATAAGCTGTATTTTCTTTGATTGGGTTTCATGTGGATGATGCTTATATAGTTAAAAATTACAAGTTTAATCGTAAGCTCAATTTGACCTACTTTCCAATGTTCCATTGAGCTGAAATTTGTATTACGATTTCAGTTTTTATGACAATAGAATTACATATAATCAATATTGTTCTTAATACAAAAGGCCGCAACAAAAAATAATAAAATTTCCTTATGTTCTTGTTAGGAAAGAATTAAAACATTTATTATTAAACATTCATAATGTGTGATGTTTTTGAATTCAAAACCTATGTATATGAAGAGTTTAAGTAAATTATATTATGATATAAGTTTCTTTTCTTTTTGTAGTTTGTATTAATATATTTATTCACTGAACTATGAGGAGACAGAGGGAACCTAGCGTCAAGAATGTCTATCTGTTTCTCATTTGTTGCTGGATTCTGGAGGCATTGCGTGTTGAGTAGCGTAACTCAACGCTACACTTTAATGTGTAAAATGTCTAAAATGATTAAATATGTTTATTTTAGCTTAATTTTGCTGTATGCATATTTATGAATAAAAATAATAACCAGTCTTAGCAACATAGATATATAAACATTTCTATTTTAATTGTAAAAGTTATTTAATTAGCAATGTTTATATAATAATTATATTCCTGAATAATTCAGGTAATAAATAGAATATTCTATTTTGTTTATTTCAATTTCATTAGGAAGAGTGTTGTTTGCCGAGTTTGTTTTTTTAATTTTCGTACTTGGTTCCTCTAGGGCTTCGTAGCCTTAAATACACAAAGTAACTCATTCCACTTCGCTTGCTTCCCAATATTTACATTTTATATTTGATTTATTGTGTTAGAAAGAAATGTAGCTAAAAGAATACGAATCACTGGGGTTTATTAGATGATTTTATGTCTACAAAATAAAAAAAAGTTTTATTTTTTTCTTACATAGTAGGAGAGACAAAGAAAACCTAGGATGATGACTTTTGCCACTTACCGTCAGATTTATGAGATATTGCATGTTGAGTGCTAGAACTCAATGTCATCTTTGTGGTTAAATAGGTCTCTGTCTGTCTGTTTAACTGTTGTTACCATTGTGAAAAAAGTGAAGAATACAGTGATATTTTTTATTATTATACATATACTATTGTATTCTCTTTTACAACCACTAGAATATTACTCTAATATTAGAGAAGTAATGTTCACGCAGCAGGTTAGGCAAAGGAAGCTTAGTGTTAAGACATTCCGTTCCCCATTTTCCGAATTCTGAAGGCATTTGCATATTGACTGGCGGAACATAACGCCGTAAATATAATACTAAAGGTTAAATATTCAAAAAATTATAATCAAAATATAAAACTAATCTGCATTTCTCATATAAAACAATAAAAAAATGCTAAATACATATTTATAACAATATCGTACTCATCAAAAGTTGTTCTAAAGTATTTATGGCTGGTAATAAAGCTACAGTAAGCTCATAATCCCAGTACAGTGTTCAAAGATGTGGCGTCTACAGTCTAGCCTTATAACAACCAATATTGGGCGCTATAACGTGTTTGGAGAAGCTACTAAATTATGTTTTATTAAGACTGAAATGTTGCTATTATATATTATTATTTTAGTGAAAAGTGGGTAGTGTGTTGAAAAATTGGGGAAATTGATAGTATTTTTCTATTTGGTTCTTTAGAATATGTTTCATTTTAAAGCGCTTTTCATTTCATTTACTTGCTAAAATCAGAATCAGCTAAAAATTTTAAATATTTCATTTCCTCGAGTGAGAATTGAACTCACAACCTTCTGTGTCACGACTGGCCTTATAAATAAAAAAATCAGCTTCACGCTGTATCACACACACAGCAGGGAAAACAGGGAAGATAGTGTTAAGACACTTCGTTCCCCTATTTCCGTCGAAATTTGGAGGCATTGCGTGTTGAGTGGCGGAACTCAACGCCGCGCCTTAACAGTGGCCTTATATTTTATAGTTTTCTTAGATAAAAAGAGTCACTCAAATTTAATAGGCGGGCAGTGAATGATAAAGAACAGTATTTAATATGGCACTAATGAAAAAGTAATCACAGATATATCTGCGATGCGGAGGATTTTTTCTAAGAGATCTTTTCTATTCCGCAAATTGCCTTTTTGGCGATACAGTAAACCAAATTAGAAAAGACGTCAAGAACTAATAAAATCCACTTAGCTCTTAATTAAATAAATATCCTGTTGGTTCGTCCACTAGATATATGTATATGTTAGATTGAAAGTGCGGGTTCAAATTTTGCTACGTTTAAATTTTTTAATAAAAAAAATTACATCAGCTTCACGCTGTATCCCGCACACAGCAAGATAGGCAGAGGGAACCTAGTGTTAAGACATTCCGTTCCCCACTTTCTGCCGAATTCTGGAAGCATTGCGTGTTGTGTGGCAGAACTCAACGCCGCGCTTTGTCTCGACACCAAAGCGAAGAAATGAAAATATAAACGTAAATAAATATTTCACTTCCTCGAGTGGGGATCGAACCCACAACGCGTTGCGTTACAGTCACACCCTTGTACCGCTGCGCCAAGACGGTTTAAATTTATTAATCAAAATTTTTATTAATTAAATTAGGCTTAAAAGTCAGTAGTCCTACAGGAATCTACCACCAACATTCCTTTCAACAATATCAACATACTATATTTATGTAATATATTGCAGTAAAATTTTGGCTGACGTACAACGGTATTTAATACTATAAATCAAATATATGTACAAAATAGCCCATATATGTGCCCATATATGTATAATATATGTACCCTACGTCGTAAGGCGTAAACCAATGTTTAATTATTAAGGCATAAATCTGGAAAGATGAATTTGTAGAGTAGAATATTTGGCATACTGCAGTATGGTGCCTTCCACATATTACGATGCAGTTGTATCGTTTCAACAAATTCGTTTTAGTGATTATTTGTTGAATCTTCCATGTTTAGCTTCATGCTGTATATACTGCATGTAGCAGAGTAAGAAGAAGAAGCCTAGTGTTAGGACACTCCCCACTTTCCGTCGAATGCTTGATTGCTGTGTGTTAAGTGGCGGAACTAAACGCCGCGTTTTGCTTTGACGCCAGAGCGAAAAAATAAAAAAATATGTATATTTCCTTATTCTAGTCAAAACGAAGCAAACCAAGATGTTCAATTCTGCCACTCAACACGCAATGTCTCCAATATTTGGCGGAAAGTGGGAAACGGAAGTGACTTAATGAGAACGCAGTCTTAACTCTAGGTTCCATGGTTCCCTCTGCATACCCTGCTATATACGGAATATAGCGTGAAAAAAATATAACTGGTAAAATATAACATTACCAAAAGTTATAATAATAAAAATTTTAATAATAACCAAAGTTTTAGCCTATTTAATGTCAACCGATACCATTTGGAATCTAAGCTAAACACTGAGTTTCAGTAGTTTCAGTAACATGCACTACATATTTCCTTATACACATTGGCAGGATTTCAACAGTATGATATCTCTTGCAAAGGCATCTTCAAAATACAATCACATCCAAGTTCTGGTATCTACTGCGTTTTCTATATAGATATTTTGAGTTAACAATTGTCCTATTCTTTTGTTACTTGTATTAAAAATGAAAATATAAAGTATATGGAAACAATGAGGTCGTCGTAAAGTAGTAGAACAATGTATGTCTGTAAACGCAACGTGTTGTGGGTTCGATCCTCATTCGGAAAAATAAGTTTATTTAATTTATTTTCCACTCTCTCCCTCCCTCTGCTTACACAGCTACATATGGCATACTTCATAAAGCTGAAAAAAGAAACTAAAAGAACAAATCTACCTAAGCAATGCATTTTAAACTAGACCATGAAATAAATAATGAATCCTTAATAGTTATTTGATGAAAGCTTAATTCAGTCTTGTGAAAAGCTTCTGAGCTGCGAGCCATTAGGAAAGTTAAGTATTCGTAAAATCCATCGTACTAGCACTTACGTACCAGTTATATACTTTTTATACTAAAGAGGTATTGTTATATGGACTTCGTATGTGTTAATAAATTTATTTTCAGTATCACGCTGTATCCCGCACACAGCAGGGTAGCAGAGATAACCTAGTGCTAAAACATTCCGTTCTCCATTTTTCGCTGATTTCTGGAGTTATTCCGTGTTGAGTGACGGAATATTATGTAATTGCAAATTTTATTATCAGGGCCACGACTGGCCTTATAATAAAATTTGCAATTATATAATATTTTATTTAAATATGTAAAATTAAGTACATCATCGTACACTCGTAATTTTAAAGTTTCTTTAGGAACAGATCATACTTTTTCTAAGTCTTGAAATAAATTGAAGGAATTTTCTGCTACGGCAGAGTAAGGAAAGCTAGAAATATATTTTTTAAAGAATTCCTTCTTGGCTGGGAGCCTTATCTTTGTGTCATATAAAGTGAAGTTATATTTAAGTGGCTTTTCAAGTTTTATATGACAGTAAACGGTAACGGGCAAGGGCTTAAAAATTTTAGTAACCAACGCCGTTACTTATTTTTGGGTAATATAACTTTTTTTTTCTACGTTTATGAAGCATATAACGAACCTGTAAACCTTGTATTAAGACACTTCCGTTTCCCACTTTCCACCGAATTCCTAATAGCGTGTTAGGTGGCGGAAATCACCGCGCTTTGCCGTAACCACATACCATATTTCATTTCCTGGATTGAGAATCGAATCCACAACCTACGCGCTTACACACGCACGTTTTATCAATTAGGACATACCTATAAACTATACCACGCTTCATCACTAACAGTTTAATAAAACAATATATAAAAGTAGTTATAATTAATTGCTACACCTTGTAGTTACCTATTAAACGCCTTTGAGGCTGCTTTAGTGTTTAAATACATACAATTTCTACTAAGTTTACAGTTCCTTCGTAAACTACTAATTAATGGAATTAGTCTCTATAGACGACTCGATGGTTAACTTTTAGTTCTTTAGTTATAGTCGCTAACTTATGGCCAAATTTATATTTACTCATAGTTTTTATTCTACATTCCTTATGTTTCTGTACACTGTTTAAAAACATATGAAATTTAGTAAATAATTTAAAAGTTTTCCGTACTAATATTAAGCTACATGCAGACGGCAGAACAGCGCCAAACGTTACGGTCTCTCTCCTCTTTCGCCTCGTCCACTGTCATCAAACTCTTCATACATGTCTTTCTAGGAGTCATGAGGGCTTTTTACGTGACCTTCCTCTAGTACCTTTGATACTGTATTTTTTAAGGTCTACCGAGGTTTCCCCATATCTCTCTTACAACACACTTTCCTTTCTTAAATATTTTTTGCCATTTTTTCATCACTCATTCCCGTAACGTGCTCAATCCAACTGAGTATGTTCTTCTTCATTCTCACCGAGACGTCTATGCTAATACCTGCCATTCTCTGTACCTCTTAGCAGATTTAATCAGCTACATTGACTCCACATATCCTAACGAAGAGAACGCATCGCCACAACATTCAGTATTTTAATATTATTCATTAAATGAAACCCCACCAAATAATAATACAATAAAACGAAGTAGATCAAATTCCAAGACAAGTCCTTCATCTAAATTCTACTTTATAGAAATATACATGACGGAACAATAACATAACGGAACTCTCTAGCTGGCCAGTTGCCAGATATGTGGATGATACTCCTAAGAAATTTTGTGTAACTTTACTTGTGTTTCATATTTCGGGATTTATTCGTACATTCTGTGTTTGTTTAACAAAAACATTTACCTACACGTGTCCAACATGACGTGGCCTAAAAACTAACAATGGCTTTGAATGTGTATGAAGAATTCTAATTGTACCAATTACATACTTAGATGTAAGATAAGGCATGATTAACTTATTGTATTTAGTTTTTGCTATATTCCGCCGTACCAGGGTAGGGAAAGTTAACCTGGGAACCTAGTGTTAAGACACTCCGTTCCCATTAAATTAAGTTACTATTTACTTGCTACATTTTATCTGCTGGCAGCTAGTCCTAACGAAGTCAGATAGAGAGAATCAAGTTTTAAATCTCTATCCTATTTATACATTTGATTGATTAATAAGACGTAAGACATAATGTTTATTACACTTGACATGTAAATCCCTTCTAGGATTCCTTTGAACGGTACAAATTCTTTTCTGCAATTGTTTCCGTACTCAATCTTCGACTAAACATGAAAGAAGATTTTCTACTTTCCTGTGAATATGTCACATTGATTTTTATAGAATCAAAAGTATTCAAATGGAAGACTTTAAACTGTCACATAGATTTTACAACAAAATTCTTTGTTAGAAATGGTAACTTAAAGTATTTCTATAAAGTTTATATGATCAAATTAAATGCATTTTAAAATTTTTACTTTTATTTAACAATGCTGTCTTCTAAATCATTCTTGAGGAGTATTGAGGAGCACTAAGAAATTTAAGATTTTCTAGAGCTTATGGGGCTGTGGTAAACTAAACATATTTTACAAACGAAACAACGAAAATCCTCCTCAGTCCTCCTACCCCGCTATACGCGGGATACAGCATAAAGATAAAAAAACTTCCTTAATAAACGAAATCAGATCTTCGCGTATTTAAGAATTCAAAACTTTAAATCAAATTCAAACATCCTCAAATAAACACAACGACTGCATCTATTTTGAGAATGTTTAATGTATTTTGATAGTGCATTGATTGGGATTCTTAGAAACAATCCCACAATTCAATGTCTATATAGACATAGGAGTAAAATGTATTAGATGACCCTGGGATCAGCGCGGACGCGATAACGCTTGGAAACAGAACGCCGCTGTTAATTTGACGTTCGACCTCATTCATTAGTGGAATCGTTATTTAAACTGATGTCACTACAATCTGTGTCAAGTTTTATTTTAATTTATTTATTTATTTACTAACATGTTTAACTATTGAATATCAATTGAGTTTGTATTGATGAACTGATATTTATTTTTAGAACAGAATCAGAATCTTCAGAATCTAAGGCATTGTGAAAGTCTCTCTATAGTGTCTAGTAATGCTTAATGGGTGATGGATAACAGCCGTGCTTCGTCTAGCCAAACTGTCATAACAAAAATATTTTGGAAAGAATAAACAACCTTCAAAATTCATTTTCGGTTAAACTCCTCAGAATTGAAACAAAAACCATCGCTCAAATGTATAACGAAGACGTATTTGATGAATAAACGTTTGAAGATTTCTATCAAAACTACATATTTGAAACCACAATTAATAGAACAAACTATAACAAATTAATTTTAATTGCTTTTGATTGTAATCAGTCTTGCTTAAGACTATCACTAGTTATTAACGTATCAAATTAAGTGGTGCATCAGTTGTTCGTACAGCATGGTGGACTCGTAATATAAAATATATATTCTTCAGTTACTCGCAAATTGGGGATGGGATAGAGGGAACCTAGTATTACGAACGTACTTCCAAATTTTGAAATATTGCGTATAGAGTGGTCGACGGAGCGAAAAAGTAATTGGGTCCCCTAAATAGAATCGAACTTAACAACCGCCACGCTTGCGGCCATACGCTGTCCCAAAAATATTTTGTTATGAAAATAATGATAATCAAACACAAAACTTGCCTTAAGATGATGAATTCACATTTTTTTAAGTAGTTGTCCTTGTCAAAAGTAATCATAGCGGAAGTATTACAACTATAACCTTGACCCTGAATTATTATACGAATACCGAATACTTGTCAAATTTAGTAAAAAAATATTTCTCCCCTAGTCTTAAAGTTGGCACCATACCAATCGCCCTATAAAGCCAGTGACGAAGTCAACAAAAAGAATTTATTCGACAGTAAAACGGAGAATTACAACACACTCCCCCTTTTGTTTACGTCATCCTACTATTGTTCTCCAAAACGTATTTGCTATTAAAATAGAAAAGGTTCATACAAATGTTATTTTTATAGTCGATTCAGCGTGTTGGGTTTTGTGGCTTAGTTTTATGGTGATATGTTACATAAACGTAAACCTCTCATCCTTAGATAATATTTTTAACATAATCTTCTCCAACGATCTGAGCTTATATTTTTGTTTAATTTAAAAGCAATTTTAATATAAAATAACGCTATCAATGTTTGATATTTTATCTTTAAGTGTACCTAGATTTGTTTTTGATTTTATCCTAGGATATATTAAATTTATTTTTATTTTCTTGGAGTGTCTTATCACTTTTTTTTCTCTACTCCGTACAATGGGTGATTAGTTTTATTTGCTGCTATTTTATTTACAACAGCAGATAATCAAATAAACTATAACAAAAAAATATTGTATTGGAAGGTTTGAAATAAAACTATAAAAATGCGGAACTGAAAAAACTTAAAACCACTTCTCTCTTTGGTTCTAAGCGTTATTCTATGTCACAGCGCTATGAAAACTCCATTCACACTCCTAGAAGTTACAAAAGAGAACGGAAATGAGTTCGACGATTGGTATTCACCCATTTTTTGCTGCGATTTATCTGATCTCTGGTTTGCGGATATGAGATTTTTCTCAATAATGCATCTTAAATTGTTTTCTGTTTGTTGTTCAAATGATTTTAACGCTTTTAGCGAGGTATACCTATTATTATAGGCTATAGGCTATTTGGCTAGGCTAGACTATTTGGCTATTTATTATATTATAGGCTTATTGCTATGAGATGAAGTGATGCATTGCTCCGTTCTCCGCTTTCCGCTTATTTAAGAGATATTTCGTATGAACAAACATTACCCTCGGGGAGATTTATTTACAACTATTATGTTAAAGAAGTTATACGATCAAACAACTGTGCCAAGTGGCTGTGTCCTTTGACTTGGTTTTTACAGAAAATTCTGTATGTACTTTTAACTCACCTATTTTCAGCATTTTTGTAAGCTTCATTTACCTAAGCTCTAAATGTAAAATTCATTTCAAGCGGTAAAAATTTCAAAAAAATGTACTTACTCAATGAAAACTTCCGCACAATTTCAGCCTTTGCACTTCCCGTCCATTGAAATAGACGGTTGAAGTTTTTCTATTCGCGAGTACAATAGGGCAATTAAATTCAGAATTTTTTATCGTTTTTGGCAGCGACATGAACTCAATATCCGTGATTTAGTACTAAATGCTATTCATTTTTTTTATAAATTGGCATTTATGAGTGTCAGCATAGCTTAAAAATATACTTGAATGAGCGGTGCTGCGTTAAGCTCCGCCACTCAACAGTCTATGACTTGAAATTACGCGGAAAGTGAAGAACTAGCCTATTGTTAACTAGGTTCCTACGGGAAAAAGCATGAAGCTGACTAAATGTACCATAATTAATATATTTAAATTAAAACTTAATTAAATAATTTCATTATAGCAAGTGGTACTTATCTTTAATTATTATTATTATTATACTATCTAAAAAAGAAAGAAAATGCTTCTATTTAAAGTAAGAAAATTAAATAGAATTTTTATTTTATTCTTTACAGCAAAAAGCAGCTCTTAAAACCTTGTTTATTTTTGAAATTTAATACAAATAAAAGTCTTCTGAGACATCGTTAAGCAAATGACACTCTAGGGTAAAATTCCTCTAGTAATCTATTACAGATTATTTAGTCCCTAGCGATAATACTAAACATTTGTTAATACGATTTAGTACCTAGCGGCCCTAGAGCACTTGGCACTTGTCTGAATTGCCAACCTCTTAACACGATGACTTTATGAAGAGGACTAGAATTATAAATAGTTTTGGTATTCCCTATTCATGGGATATCTTTGAAGGTTAAATATCGTGGTGCAGGTTCACAAAGTGTGCTGCAAAATCGACTGGTTGTGGGTTCGATCCCACTCGAGGAAAGGAATTATTTATTTAAATTTATATTTTAATTTCTTCGCTCTGGTGTCAAGGAAAAGCGCGGAGTTGACTTCCGCCACTCAATACATAATGCCTCCAGAATTCGGTGGAAAGTGGACAACGGAGTGTCTTAACACTAGCTCGCCTCTGCTTGCCCTGCTGTGTGCGTGTTATAGCGTGAAACTATAAAAAATGTACATACCTACATCCTGTCATCGAAGAATTTAATACACCAGAAGCACTACCGCTTTTTATTTCAAACATCGTCCTTTCAATTTAAATGAAAAAGTATCTTCATTTAATTCAATGGATGAAAGCCACTGCTCGCCGCTTTGTGTTCTCGTTTACTTTCTTTGTTATTTAGTTTGCTTAAATAAATATTTCCATGAACTTTCTTGTAACTTATATATTAAATGTATTAGAGAGTATTTAAAAAAAAATGTTAATTAAATATTTCTCTTCTTATATCTGCACTAATACCTTTAAAAAATAATTATTATACCTTCTAGTTTTTAGGGTTCTGTGCCTCGAAAGGGAAAACGGAACCCTTATAAGATCACCTTATTGTCCATCCGTCCGTCTTTTAGTCAAGATCCTTTTTCTCAGGAACGCGTTGAAGTATCAATTGAAGTATTTATACTCACGTCTACTGTCCCTTGGAGATGTAAAAAATAAACTTCTGAGGCAACTCAATCATAAGATACAACTGTTTATAAACCTACAGAGACTTTCCGTGAACTCAGAATCTTGAAATTTGGTACGAAGCAACGTCTTACTCGTATATTCCATTCTTTGTGAATTGCCAACCTGTTAACAAAATAGCTTTAGGAAAAGAAATAGAGAGAATAGAGAGAATTGCGATAAGTCAAAATTTTTAGGTATTTAATTGAAAAAAATCATTACAAACTTACATTTGCAGTTCATTGCATACAAAATGAGTACATATGTCCGCATACTCAAGCTTGTCAACTTAAATTGTACTTCCTTTTCCTAGTTGACGTACGATCCTAAAATTTTTCCGACTCGCACTTATCTGGTTTTTATTTTTTTAGGTTCACTCATACTAACTATCTCGCACATAACAGGTTAAACAGAGGGAACCTGGGAACCTAGTGTTAAGATACTCAATTTCTTTTAAACTCTAACCACACCACTATCGTACCACATCTAAACAGTCATCATTTTAGCTATCAAAGCGAATAACGGATATAATGTATTGGCATTGCAAGAAATATTGAAAACCTATATTTACTTAATACTCGCGCAAATAATTTGCATTTGATAAATGACTAAAGTCTGAAAAGAGTCATTTTATTTGAATAATCGATTGGAATTATGGTGGATGCTTTGTTCTAATATTTTCGTTACAAATGTTAAATTATTATTTTTTATTTATAGCTTCACGCTCGGCGGGGGCGTAGTGTTTAGACACTTTGCTCCTAGTTATCCGCTAAAGGCGTGCTTGAGTTGCATTTAAATCATATAGGTAAAATTATGTTAATTTTAAATTGCCTTCTTATAAATTTGAATATTTTCATAATCAAATTATCTGTTACAAATAACCTACAAATAAAAAGCAATAACGAAAACTTGTGGCTACATCTATTGTATAGAAGTGAGATAAGTTGTACGCCAAACACAAATAAGTTAACCGAGTACAACTACGTTATTGAAAATAACTTTGGAGTTAGTTAACTACAATTCGTATTCTATATTTTATTCCAATACTATTGTGCGGGACAAAAATGATACTCGTATAATAATATTTGGAACTATTTTTGTAAGTAATAATTTTTATCATACTTCATATTTTCCTTGTGGAAGTGTTGAAATAGTTTACTAATTAATTTTTAATTAACACTTGTTAGTTTATACTTATCACTTACACAGTTGTTTCATAAAAAATAAAGGAATATTATTTAATAAATATAGCATTGGCCTATCCAATCTCTAGTTAGTAGTTAATACCTAATTACCTTGCTTACTTCCTTTTACGTTGTGAAAGATAAAATTAAAAAATCGAATTCACAATAGGGAAAAGGAAGTTAAATCGTTAATTTATTATGTTGCAAATTAGCTTTAGAAAAAAAGTACATAGATATATTTTTAGCTTAATTTCGTTCAGAGAACCTAGTGTTGAGACACTCTGATCTTGGCATACCTTTCGAATTTGAAACATTATGTGTTAATGAAAAATAATTCCCTCGAATAAGGATCGAACCCATAACCGTCGCGCATATACGCAACCTTCATCTCAAAAGAATAAAAATTGAAAAAGACCAAAAGCGTAGGTAAGCTAAATTTGATTACATAAGAATATCATGTCCTGAAAATAATTTTTGTTTGTGCTTAGAAGAATACATAATGTTTGACTTTAAAATTGTTCTCTCCGGAAATTGTTTCTGCTTTTAAGAAAATATGAGACGATATTAAATTTAGTGCTTGTTGGTTTTGGTGCGGTATATCGCTATTATGTTTAGGTGCCTTAAAACAAAATACTCGTATATCTACAGAAATGTTGAAGATTTTCAAAGAAGTTTTACTTTATGTATTATTTATTTTATTACTTGATTGTGAACATATGTATTTCTTCTTTAGGTAGCATATGTTACAAATTACCCGACAATTTTTAATGCAGTTTTCAGTAATAGATAGAATAATTTTAGAGGAAGATTTAAACAGTTATATAACTTTCCGATTACATTCATCCCGTATCCCCAATATCAAAGATAAAATAAGATTTAAAAGTCTCACTTTAGAATGCACATAACATATTTTATTTAGTTCAAACTGTAAACAGGGAAATTAAAAAATTATATCGACCTCGCAAGCGAAACCGTGAGTCGTACGCTAGTTAAAAAATTTTATAAGGTTTAATAAAATTCACAATACTTCTCGACATGCGAGAAACTGTTGATTTGGCAGAGATTTACGCAATTTCCGTTATGTCCTGTGTGACAGAGACTGAGTGACATAGACTGAGTGTCTGTAGATTATATTGTGTGGGTACTTGAAGTATATTTCTTTACATAAAATATTATTTCCCAGATATTTAATATATTATGTTTCCTGTCAATTTGTTGTTATGACCGTTAAGGCGTAGTGGGACAGCGCCTGATTGTAAAAATGTTATAGTCAAAAAAAGCGGCGTTGAGTTCCGCCACTCAATTCGCAACCTCTAACAATAGGTTCCCTGTGCCGACTTTGCTATATTATTTTAAAACTTCAATAAATACAGTAAATAATCAAATCATACTTAACTAGCGGACGCGCGCAGCTTCGCTTGCGTAATTAGGGGTGAATTCTAATAAACCACGAAACATGTGTTCAATGAAATATTTTTAAGAGTCTAAATTTCAAATTTTATAAAAATGGGTGGCGATTTAAAGATTATTCCATACAAACTTTCAACCCCTTATTTGCACCCTTAGGGGAAGAATTCTAGAAAACCATGAAACATGTATTCAATTAAATACTTTTAAGAGTCTGAATTTCAAATTTTATAAAAATTGGTGCCGATTTAAAAAAAATCCTATACTAACTTTCAACCCCTTATTTGCACCCTTAGGGAGAGAATTCTAGAAAACGATGAAACACGTGTTCAATTAAATACTTTTAAAAATCTAAATTTCAAATTTTATAAAAATCGGTGCCGATTTAAATTTTTTTCCATACAAACTTTCAACCCCTATTTCACCCCCTTAGGGTTCAAATTTTTCAAAATCCCTTCTTAGTGGATGTCCAGATTACGAAAGTAAACATTTGTTCAAATTTCACGTTTCTACCATCAGCGGTTTCGGCTGTGCGTGCGTCTTACCTCAGTCAGTGAGGACAAGTCCTTTTATATATATAGATAATAAACACGAAAACGACTCCGTTAAATAAAATTACTGACACAGAAATAACAATCTAGCCCTTTACTATGTTCCAGTAATAAATTAATTCAATTTTTACTTTTATATCCATAGTAAAATATCGTTTTCAATAAATCTCTACGACCTACAAGTTCCTTTGCCCGACCGTTCGGAGTTGTAAAATGTAATAAGTTATTTCTAGCCTCATAAAAATGATCGTAACATTTGTTTACCGTGTCCGGAAGCAATTGTGATAGTTTAAATGGTACTGTCTTAAGTGAATATCGATAGCTTTGATAATAAAAAGGTGTAAGAAAACATATAAATAATTCCTATAGGCTCTAAAGATCATGATCGACTTCCGTAAGGTGGTTATCAATTCGACTGTGTTTTTATGTTTGTTACCTCAGAAGTTTTGACTGGGTGAACCTTTGAAAGCTGATGCTTCCGTTGTGGTCTCATAAGTCTTAAATTTGCATTAGGTATGAGCGCGACAAATGGATTTTTCATGGAAAGGACATGGTAAACTAGCGCAGGAGTCACCTAAGTCAGGTGGTAAGTGAACTCCGTTGCCTAAAACCTCATGTAACATCAGAGGATCTACAGGTGCGTTGCCGGCCTTGAAGGTGAAGATAGATGAGCTTTTTAAAGGTGCCATATCGTACCAACCCAGAAACACTGCCTCTCCGTTGTAAATTGTGGAACTGCCGTAGTATAAGTTTCTGGTATATTAAATGTGAATTGTGAACGATGGTAATCTTTCCTGTACCAAAGGAAATGCAAATTCTTACAGACAATATAAAAATTTGCTTGAAGCAATAATATTGCGTTTGCATACATTTCATATGAAAGTTTTTTTATTATTTATTTTTTTCGTTGTATGCGCATTAAAGAGCATCCGTCGTGGCGTAGTGACATGGCGTCTCTAGCAGACGTGACGGTCGTGGATTCGATTCAGTCTTAAATACATTCCTGCCAGTTTAAGTATTAAGTATAATTTCCTCCACCTTTTTTGAAGGTTCAAGTCTCTCTAGCTTCAATTTTTTATACGTTTTCTAAAAATAAGATTAGTAGGTACTTATACTGACGTAACGTCAAAAGAAAATTGAGATATTTTTAATACCAAGTTAAGAAGCCGTAGCGGAAACATGTTACCGACCCTTGAAGGCATATGATATTGTGACGTTAAAGAAGTCGTATAAATGAAAGCAATCTAGCCTGTGGTTTCTTGAAAGCCGTCTTGATTTTATTTATTTTTTATGTTCCTTACGCTTAAATAAACTTAGGTTCAAGTTCCTATATTAAATTACCAAATTATTTAATTTATCAATTTGAGAAACTTTTTATAGGTACTTAAATAATAGATACCTGCCTTGATTATACATGTATTTTTTAGGTATATATAACATGCACTTGTTTTACAAAAATATTTTACAAATTCATTTGTATATCCTCACGAATGTGGCACATACATACATACACCTGGTTAGTAGTTTTTTTTTATTATTGTTGTTTTTTTTTTAAATTTAAATGTGAGCAACAGCTTTACTATACATGCAAAGTGAGCCTATAATTGAGACATAATTTGTATCAATATATTTAAAAATGTTTGTAACCATTGTAGTCTTAGTATGTAACGTCGTTAGCTTCCTAATAAATAAATAAATAAATAAATAACCCTTAGTACCTACAGGTATACTTTCCCAACATGACGCTGTCCATACCTAAAAAAAATAAAAAATATATAAAATATACAAATTTATAAAACTTTTGAAGCAATGACACAAAAAGGAAGCATAATATTTTTGCTTACTTGAAGTATATTCCTCTCGGGCGCTGTTTCCGCTAAACTTTAAACATGAATTCCGACCATCGCTGGTTTTCAGTGTAACTCGGGTTTATTTATAGTATACGAATTATGTACTTTAAAATTTACAACTGAACGAACGGTACGCGCAGTTACTGCAGATCAATAAATTGTCTTATAAAAACGATATATTTCTTTTTTCTTTAGTTTCATGCTGTATTACCCGACTAGTGTTGTGACACTCCGTTCCCCACTCTCCGCTGAATTCTTGCATAATTGCGTTTTGAGTGGCGAAATTCAACGCCGCACTTTGCCTTGGAGAAAAGCCAGAGCGAAGATTATAAAACTATTAACAAACAAAAACTATATAACACGACTTGATATGAAAACCTGTTAAAGCGATAGAAAGCATCTGCCGTATAAATGTCGCCGTGAAAATGAAATCACGTCGAGATAATATCCTGGATATTAGCTACGCTTTCCCTGAACAGGGTACGCAAAGGGAACCTAGTATCCTGACACTGCCTTCCCCACTTAACGCCGAGTTTTTGAGGTTTTTGCGTGTTGAGTGGCAGAACTGGTGGGTGGTTTGTCTTCGTAGGTACCAGAGCGAAGAAAAGAAAAGAAGCAGAGGTACGCAGAGGGAACCTAGTATAAAACATTCCATTGCCCATTTTCCGCCAGTAAGAAAATGAAAATACATATTAACAAACAATAAAAACTATAATACCACTTGATATCAAAACCGGTTAAAGCGATAGAAACCATCTGCCGTATAAACGTCGCTGTGAAAATGAGATCACGCCGAGATAATATCGTGGATAATAGATACGCATTTCCTAGCAATATCGGTGGCGACGGTAGACTCGGAAGACTCGGTAGATGTGGTATACAGTAATAAGTTATGCCCCATAAACGTCTCACATATGACGATATATGACGAACTTCGGTATTTCCATACAAAAATAGTATGGCTCATTTCAGCTTCGTAAGAGCTGTATTGAGAAGTTATGTTCATGGATTTTATGCTTTGTATTGTTGAGATTTTTTTACATTTATTTTTTTAAAAAATCTGCTTTACGCTGTATCCCGCACACAGCGGGATAGGCATAGATCCTAAGAAATTTTCCTGATGTAAGAATCGAACCCACAACCAGTCGAATATACGGCCACACTCTTGTGCCCCTGCGCCATAACTGGCCTCACATTTATTACTAAAGAAATATTTTATACGCTTACTTTGCTATAATGAGCGAAAGTTAAATATCATCATCAAGTCTTATCATCAATAAAACATTTATGTGAAGTTTGTTCTGTAAGTATATGGAATGTTATGCAATAAAATTCCTCTTACAAATACAGTGTGTTATTTTTCCCCCCTTATAGTTAGATAGGCAGAAGGAACCTGAGAGCTTAGTGTTCAGATACTCCGTTCCTATTAAGACACTTCCGTTCCGTTTTCCCCGGAATTCTGAAGGCATCCCGTGTTGAGTGACGGAATTCAACACAGCACTTTTCCTCGATGCCAGAGCGGGGAAACAAAAATATTAAATACTTCATTTCCTCGAATGAGAATCGAACCCACATACTCATCGGGGTTAGACTTGCATGCTTGTGCTCCTGCGTCGCGACAGAGCTCAATTATTATTTTTTAACATATTTTTATAAAGCTGCATAATTATTTCACATTAATTTTTCGAAATGCTTTCAGAAACTGAAGTACATATATTTTCCATATTGCTACAAACAGTAATTTTAATAATAAGAGTTAAAGAGTAGTAATTATGGTAGTAAAAGTCAATGAAGCGTGGTAGTAAAAGCGGAATGCATTCAATATATTAATAAAAAGTTAACATATTTTCAGATATTTTATTTTGTTAATAATAAAAGTTATTTACAGTTATTTTTCTGTTGATAAAACTTACTTATTTTAGACTAGCCTTACTTCATTAGTGGTGGAAATGTGTAGGAAGTGTCATGTCATGTCTATGACATCTCAGTGTCTGAGGTACCTAGGGTTATCGACACCTGCCCCGATTAATACATCGTCAAACACAAAAAAAAAAAATCCAATCAGTAGTTTCTGAGATTAGCAGGTACGACTCATAAAGAATCTAAGTTCATTATTAAAACAAAAACATATTTAATTAAC
>JAEBDU010000090.1:492571-510551 GCA_016802625.1 Heliconius numata
ATAAAGAATCTAAGTTCATTATTAAAACAAAAACATATTTAATTAACTTTCACTCTAGCTCTCTTCGTCTTAAACGTCTTACTATACTCATATACTCGTATGTAAGCAATTTACTTTGAACCTTACCTGTGCTCGACATATCAATCTGGAGAAATAACTCGGTTGGTTAGTACAAAGCAAGGAATTGTAATTAAAATTCGTTTTAGTAAATAGCTAGGTGGTTAATTGATTTCTTTTGTTCATGTATTGGTAATTATTTAGTTTCTTTTGTTATTTTAAATTAAGGCATTAAAACAAAGTAGTACTAATCTGATTCAGTAAGTATATTGCTCATTAAATTTGAGAACAATCGATGATTGATTTTGTATTACAATTAGTATGATAATGTGTTTTTTGTGTGTTATTTTTTAGTCTATCTCTTTTTTCTCATAGCACAACACAAAAAATAGCTAGTGTTAAAAGATAGCGTTCTCCACTTTTAACTTTAATTTAAGACATTTCGAGAACGCCGCTCTTTACCTCGCCAGAAAAGCAAAGTCCTAGAAAAGCAAAGAACCCACAACTAACACAATTTCTTTATTTAGCTACCTAAATCGTCCAAATCAAACAGTATTCAACTATAATTTGTTCAACCCTTCGTTTTAGTTCAACCCTTTGCATTGGAAGGGTAAATACAAAATCTTCATAATTATAGATTACTAGTGGACCCGAACGCGGCTACGCCCGCTTGAACTATACGAATATTTATTAAATATATTTATGAAATTATTTTCAGTTTTCAATAGAGAGATGAGTTAAGCTAGCTCATTTTAAGTGACGTTTTCTAACAACAAACTTTGCAAATCGTTGCTTAGCGACGGTTGTTATTAACATGGCAGAATAAATTGCATGTCAAATTAATAAATATTTTAATATATTGGTATATATCGAAAATATTATAAATATGAGAAAAAAAGTATCCTATGTTCATCCCGAGACCCTCAAGTATCTCTATATGAGTATTTCATCACAATTAATTTAGCGGTTTGGCCCTGACAGACAGACAGACAGGCAGAGTTACTTTCGAATTTATAATATAGGTATGGATATAGGCTTGTTATAAATTTTGTCGTTCTCTATCAGATGGACTGTCACAGTGTATCTATCATTTGATCCCTTCGCTTTGTTAGATTATATCATATATTCTATTTATGATCGAAAACCCTTTGGACTTCCGTTACGAGATATACAGATCAAGCTTTGACTTTAAGCTTTACGTTTGTCTATTATGTTATAACTTGTTAAATAAGATTTTAGGGCACAATATTGGTAATATAATGAGATAATTCGTGGCGCAGTGAACGGCTAAACGCGACATATTGTAGGTTCGATTCCCACTCGAGAAAATGAAATAATAGATATTTTGATTTTTTTACCCTAGAGTCAAGGTCAAGCGCGGCGTGGAATGCCCATTCAACATACAACACCTTCTGAATTCGGCGAAAAGCGGGTTGCAGAGTGTCTTAACACTAAGCTCCCTCTGCGTACCACTCTACTGGAATACAGCGTGTAACTGAAAAAAAAAACTAATAAAAAACCTAAGTCCCATTAACAA
Organism: Heliconius numata; assembly: GCA_016802625.1. Lineage (NCBI taxonomy): Eukaryota > Metazoa > Arthropoda > Insecta > Lepidoptera > Nymphalidae > Heliconius > Heliconius numata. The sequence goes on from JAEBDU010000090.1 coordinate 494,166, forward strand.
ACCTCATTTATTAAAGACCACATATTTCATTTTGTATGTATGTATGTATAATGTAATATACATTATTACATACATTGTAGAGATTTTTTGGACAAAAAGTAACGTCGGTCCATTCACTGCAAGGTCGCATTTGCAAGGCTGTGCGGCGCGGCCCGAGTTTATTTATTGCACGCGTCTTGGCGTATATTACCTCCGCACTGGCGTTTTTACTTGACTGATGTAACGTATACGTTATGAAAAAATATGAAAATTTCTACAATGATAACGTAATGGAGCAAGAAAATGAAATGAAATGATAAATTTTACATTTTTCCTCGAAGTTATTAAAAAAAAACGGTTAGGCGCGAGCTGGACTCGTCTGTCGAGGCTTCCGTATAGATTTCAGAATGGTAGGTCGACGGTAAGTAGGTACTTAGTTATATATGAAATGAACTACAAATATAACTTTCTTTTATGAAATACCTATTCTATAAAATTTCACTTTTCGCAATTTTTCAAAGCGCAGCGTTTAGTTCTGTCACAAAACACGTAATGCCTAAAAAATGCAGCGAAAAATGAGAAACAATATTAATTTCTTTCTGCCTAACTTGCTTCATGTGGGACACAGTGATTGTGATTCTCATTTTTTTAAAATCTGTGTATTATATAAAACTGCCTAATGTATTCTTTTCTTTTTCCCTTTAAGTATAATGTTAATAACGATATTCATTTTAAACGAGCTTGCGCATTATGAAAGAGAGTAAAAAAAAATTATAACGATTCCAAATCTTGTTTACGGTAAATTCGTAAAAAAAATTCTTTTCATCGAAATAAAATTGAAGCAGGTAGCCCGCGGTGCTCGGAATATTAATAAATAATTTATTTTCGTAAAACACCGACGGATTTATAAAGATTTTCTCGTATTTACAGATATTTGGTGAATCTTGATAAGTTTATGCCGGTTTTACTGAAGTCCATTTTTTTTTTTCAGCGATTTGTATTGAAAATATTTTGTACTGAATGACTTGAAATTATTAAAATAATAAAATTATTTCTTTTTTCATTCCGTGCTGGAAATCGAATATAGCAGTCATAGGCAGAGAGACACTCGTTTAAGACCGCTTTTCTCTTTCCACCTGAATTCGAGACACTTGTTAAGTGGCGGAACGTCTACGTCGTGTCTTGGTCAGAAAATATGAATTGTGGCGAATGGTATTTATTAAACTATGTAAAGTTTTTGTTAGTTACTTAGTTATTGTGTTAGTTTTTTATTAAACTATGTAAAGTTGTTCATAATCACCATAATCGTCGTAACTTCGATTTTGCGATTAAAATTTTACCAATAACTTAAAGTTAAATATACAATTGGAGTAGATCCAAAGTTAATTAATAGGTTAGTAATAAATAATAAATAATTTCAGAGTTACAAAAATTATTCTATTAATAAATAGCTAATTGGCTGTTTTTGAAAAGAAAACTATTTAAAGAACCTTCAATCCATCAATAAATCAAGGGTATTTTATAGAGCCTATTACATTTATATTAATACAAGACTTACCTATGAATTTATGGATTTCTTTAGAGTTCATCTTCATTTATTCGAGCACTTTTATCTGAATAGAATGTGAATACCATCAGATGCCAAAGCATTCTGGTGACCCGTTTTGCTCGCTTGAATTGACCACAGGTACTCACCCATTTCCCTACTTTGTAACTTCTTTGATCTAACACTATTTTAGCCTAAAACATCTTCCCATTCTTTATATCTATACTAATATAATAAAGCGGAAGAGTTTGTTTGTTTCTTTGAACGCTAAGATCTCTGGATCTACTGGTCCGAATTACTTTGTTTTTGTTTTGTATGAAAGCTGCATTCTTCAGAAGTGCTATAGGCTATATAACATTACATTACACATATAAACTAATATATTTTAAAGAACTTTCTAATTTGACATGCAATTTATTCTGCCATGTTAATAACAACCGTTGCGTCGCTACGCAACCATTACCGCGACATTTTGATATTCATCCTTATGAAAATAAATATAATAGTCACTTTTAGCATTTTATCTAGATTGAAATTATAGTTTACTGTATAACATTCTAATAAATAATTAAGGAGATGTCACTGATTCGAAATGACCTAGCCTTCGGGCGGTATAGTATGAGTATGACCGACGCGAAAATATTCTTATAGTCCGGGTCCACTAGTATATCTATAAGCGAATTAAAATATAAAAGGAACATTTCTAACTTTCTCGTTTTGTACGTGTTTTTAAGACATTTCCGTGCCTCACTTTCCGCGAAATTCTCCAGGCATTGCGTGAGGAGTGGCAGAACTCAACGCGACGCTTTGCCTCGTCACCAGAGCGACGGCAGAGAAACAAAAAAAAAATATATTTCTTACCCCGGCAGTGGGAATCGAACCCACAACCGTCGCCATAACAGTCTCACCCCTGCGCCACGACTGGCTTCAAACTATATTTATGTTATATAAAAAATACTGCGTAGTAATTAATTATCCAGCATTTGTTTTTTATAGCCATTTCCATCTGCTTCGAGATTGTGGTAGTCTTATTAGCTTTTGTCATAATTATTGCGGTCATTAGAACTTTTCTTGTAAGAGTAATTTATAACGTCTTTTGTTAATTTTAATCGCTTCTTCTTCTTCCCTCCATGTTGGATGACTTCAATTAATTTTGACCGCTATTTACGATCGTTTAACTTTTTTGCCCCATAATATAATTAAAAAAATAAATATAAAATATCAGGCCAGGCCATTAACGACGGCCAGGCCGTAAACGCGACAGGTCGTGGGTTTGATTTCCACTCGAGGAAATGCAACGTTCTGATAACGAGGTGAGGGTGACGATAACGTGTTGAGTCCCGCCACTCAACAAGCAAAGCATCCAGAATTCGGCGGAAAGTGGATAACGGAAGTCTCTTAAGAAACAAAAGATTCCCTCTGCCTACCCTGCTGTGTGGGGGATAGAGCGTGAAGCTGATTAGTTTGTTAATTTATTACTTTTTTTGTTTCTCCCATTTTTTTTATTTAGCATTAAATTTTTAGAGAGAATTCTTGGTCGTCAAAACGAAGACTACCAATGTCGCCCTATTAGATCTCTAGTACAATTATCGCAAGCACTATGATTAAGTAGTCCCAAAAGTTTGAACCAGTTTTCGACGCTTAGTTGAAAACTTTATCTATCAGAATGGTTTTGGTACACACCCTGGTGGTTGTTGCAATTCTAAACTTGTAAAGTAACTGCTACCAGCGCCTGGAGACATGCAAATGGAGTTAACCTTTATAGTTTATACATCTAAACTGTTGACTAAAAGCTAGTGTGAACAGGGAGTTTTACGTATAACTAGGATGCAAGTTGATTTAACAATAATTGAAAGTGATGTGGTAATGCCTTATTTGGCATTTTAATATATATACGTAAAAAAATATTTTCTATAGTTTTTTGCATATTTACGAGACATGTATTGAACATTAGGTTAAGTGGTATGCGAAAATCCCATAATGTTTTCCGCTTATGGCGTGTTGGATGCGATATTCCGATAGAAGTATATGGGTACATAGAGTCACATACAATACATTATACTTACTCCACAACTACATATATCGTGGGTAATAAATTACATGGCAATTAATTATTTTCCTTTAAAAAATAAAAATCGTATCTTACAGATTTCAGTATTTTTTTTATTTTACGGAATATCAAAAAACTGAAAATATATAATAAATATTGATTTCTGATACTCGTTTCATTGACATACATTTAAGTCAACAATTTTAAATTAATACAAAAAGCTATCAAAAGGCTCTAGATTCGAGGAAAGGAATATTTTTAACGAATATCATGTTGATGAACGTCAGTCGTGAACAAAGAGTATATAACTAAAAGATTTTTAAAATTTAAATATTCGTATTTATCCTCAGTGGATATTTCTCTTTTGTCATAACGAAAATGTATGAAAAATACCGGTTTAGTGCGAGTCGGACTCACCCACCGAGTCTTCCGTACCAATTTCAGGATTGTAGGTCAAGAAGTACAACCTATAAAAAATTGAAAAACTTAACTTTACGAGTATGTAATCATTTTGTATGAAATAAACCACAAATAATATAAGTTTTTAATTACTTTTTTCTATGAAATACCTAAAACTTTTCACATTTTAGATTTCCTCTTTTATTTGTATTGTAAATTCTTACTTCGTGCTAAATTTTTAATGAAAAATAATAATTCGTGAAAAAAAAACTCGTTTACCTTTTTAAACATTTAAACAAGATATACGGTACGTAATTTAACTTTAATCCAGGGTTATGGGTGAAATAAATACGTGTTCTCGTATCCTTTAAAGCTGCTTAATTATTATAATTAAACATTTCATATACAAAAAATGTCTACAAATTACTTAAATTACTGCAGTAGGTACTGAAATTTCGGACGGAAATTGTTTGGACGAAAAAAGTCATAGTAATTATTTTTTTTAATTAGTAAATGGTCTATGCATGGTATATAATAAAATAATAATAAGGAAATGCAAATTAATAGAAACAAAAAATCTTAAACATCTTCTGTCATCTGCGGAAAGTAGAGAACAGTGTCCTAACACTCCCTGCCTACCTTGCCATGATAAGATTAATTATAAACCTTAAAAAAGAAAAATTAAGTTTAAACACATATTAAGTTCTAAACACTAAAATCAAATACGAACAATGCGAAGATCAAAAAGTGGAAAATTCAAAAATCCTTTCGTTTACATTTTTTTTTAACAAAAAAGCTTGTTTAAAGATGTTTCATCTCCTCAGGGTTTGTCCCTGAGCAGGCAACAATTGTTTTACGAATGCCTGCTCTTTAATTTTCTTTTTATCGCGACCCCTCTAAAGGGAATAAGATTGTAGGAGGGCCAATATTTTGAAGCCCTTTCATTAGTAATCCCTTTTGTCATTATTACAAAGATAATTGCTTGGTTTTGAATGAAAAAATCAACTTGAATACGGCTTCTAATAATAATTGGGGGTTATATCTAATTTATGTAAATTATTTTGGATCTTTTGTTTTCTTTAGTAAGATGTTAAGGGGAACGAATCGTTATTTATTATTGGGGTATTGTAAATAATATTTAATAGAAAATATGGTTGAGTATATAGTTACATTGTTACTATAATTATAAATATATCCTTGCTTCTATTTTTTAGATTAAAATCGCAGAATATTTTCATTAGCCGTTCACATGAAAAATATTTATTAAATTCAACGTTTATTATTGATATTTTCTCATTCTTGTTTGATATCGGCGCGATATGTGTACAAAATGTTTATAGTAAGGTGCATTAGTTCATTCATTTGATCATCTATTTTATTTAATTTACTTTGAACTAATTATTTTTAAGTCAAAATTCGATTAGATTAATTAAAAAAATATATGTGGAGAACATATTAATTAAATAATATACTTTAAAATAATTACTACTTATCTTACAATAGATAGTTTTATATTTATTTTTTTGGCAATTAAATTATTATTTTTCGTTGGCAATTAAAATATAATATAGTTTTCTAAATTTCAAAATTATAACAAAGGGGAAGGCCCAAAAGATAATAAAAATACTATAATAAACTCATACCTATCTTTCTCTACAGTACAATGAGGCCGAGCGTTCCTCTCCTCTGCGTGTGCTTCTACGCTCTCCTATCGAGCGGAACTTCAAGCGACGACGACGATAGACGATGGCTCGTCTCATTATTGGATCTCGTAGAGCTGGAGTACCAGGACCAGTGCGACAAGCGAGCTACAGCTTCATGGGAAGAATTGTTAGGTAGCACTTCAGGATTGTCTACAAAGGTGAATATATGTACAAAACTAACAAACACTAATATAGCAAAAATACAAATATACCTATAGCGCCGATAAACGCAGCGGTTTTGGGTTCTATTAATACTCGGGGAAATTAATTATTGTCATTTATCGCTCTGGTAAAATGAGCCGGCCCTGAGCTCCGCCATTCGTTACATATCTCAAAAATTGAGCGGAAAATACGAAACGAGTGTGTTCAAACTAGGTTCCCTTTGTCTACTCTCCTATATCCGGAGTATAAGTTAAAAATATTGAAAAATATAAGTGATTTATTATAATTTTAAATTACTTTGATTATTATAGAATTGTATTTCTTTTAAGTAGCGCTAATTAATATATAAATAAATTTTCATATAAACCACATTTCTGGTTATAAAATAATATGCATGTTCGTACAATATATATAACAGTACCGCAGTCTGTGGCATTGTTCTTTTAATTACTAGCTGTAGTCAATAAGACAGCGCGAGGCGTTGAAGTTTCTTTAATCATTGCTAACGCCTAGATAAATATGGTGCAGACTGCAGTATTTACAATAGGTTTGAGTTTCAAAGTAACCTAGTGCTTTTTAATTAAAGTGAAAAGAAATACGTCATATTTATTTATTCTTATTCGTTTGTTATGTAATTGATGGGTACGTATTACCTTAACACTGGGTTCCCAGGCTCCCTTTAACAACCGTGTTATGTGCGGGATGCAATTTCAAGATAAAAAAAATCGTTTACACTTTTTATCAGGCTTTTTTTTATTATATATAAGTTAAACGTTAAGTAACTATTTTATCATGCTTGTTATAACTGTAACTTCCCAACCTAAAAAAGAATATGAAATAAAAAATACAGAATTTAAAACAACATTTTTTCTACAGCTGGAAAGCGACAAAGCCTTCGGCATATTCGTACTTAAGCAGAAGACGGATGTAGCCAGCGCGTCTACGGGCCACGCGTTGGGTGCTAACGACGATACCTTGCGTCGCCGCGTCAAGTTGATACTACAGCCTGGTGATGCTTTACTGGATACGCATAATTGGATAAGGGTAAGACTGTTTTGTTAATTATTTGTTTAAAAATATTGAGAAAATGAAATATTAAATATCTTCTATATCTATTTTTATTTCTTTTCTCTGACGAGGTAAAGTGCGGCGTTGAGTTTCGCAACTCAATACACAATACCTCTAGAATTCGGCGAAAAGTGGGAAGCGGAGTGTCTTATCACTATGCTCCCTCTGCTTTCCCTGCTATATGCGGTATACAGCGTGAAGCTAGAAAAAAATAGTTAGCACCCACTTTAAATAGGGAAACGAATGAGAAAAATCGAAAATCCATTTAACCAATTACTACGTGAAACACATTTTCCATACAGCTGTTCGCAATTTGTACTAAGTGCTATGGCTATCCCAAAGAGGGGAGTTTAATGGACCGTGCTGGCTACCTTTGAAGGAAATCCTTTTAGGACACTGACGTTTAGTTAATCCCTAAACCATATTATTTATTGTGAACATTTTTTTATTATATTTATTTTTAATTTTTTCGCTCTGGTACATAAGTTGCAGCGTTAGGCTCCGCCAATCAACATGCTTAAAAAGGTTGCATGGGAACGCTGGATTGAATTGTTTTAACATTGTATTGCTTTATTTAGTGTTATCTTACAGTAAGGGAGTTATAGGGGTTACAACTCTTAACGTTAAAGTTTATATTCCTGACTTAGAGACTACTATATTATATATTAATATTCTTTCGAGTATCATTTTGCCATATTATTTCTTACTTATATAATTTTAGTAAAAAAACTGTTAGTTCTTGACGCCAGTCATGGCGCAGGGGCACAAGGGTGGCTTGGAGTTCCGCCACTCAACACGCAAGGTGTGTAGAATTTAGCAGAAAGTGTGGATGGAAGTGTCTTAACACTAGGTTCCCTTCCTGGGATACAAGGGAAGCTAAAAAACCACTTAGTAAACACATCTTCATAACGACCAACGTATGTTGGTATCCCTAAGAAAAACCCACAAAACCTCCATCAGCCAATTCGTTGTAATTATAATAATTGACGAGGGTTTCCGCAAGGCGAGCACATTCTGCCTACAAGATAGCCTCATTCCGTCGGCTCGGTTTCACTCAATTATCTGATACCATTACATTTAATCATTATTGCCCTTTGAACACGAGACTAACGTACGGACTGACTTTTCATCATGGATTCTCTCCCAATATTTTAAATGTGAAAGTTTCTGAGGAAGGATGTTCGTTCTATATTTACGTAGAAACTGCTTAACAGATTTCTATAAAACTTAACAGTAATGTAGATTATAATATATAGACTACAATTTATGTTTAAATTGTATAATTTGGCTATAACATAACAATAAGTTAAAGCGGGTGAAGCCGCGTTGACGTCGCTAGTAATTTATAATTTCATATCTTGAATGGATGACTATCCATCATGAATAGAAGAAAGATGTAGCAGCTTTATATAGGAATATAGGGCAATTAGGAAAATTCATACATCAAGGAATAAGATATAAAGCTTTCATTTATTATTATAGATGAGCTAGACATGTAAGGAGTGTTCTTATTTAATAAAAACATATGTACTGGATTAGTATTATATATTATTTGGTAATTTAGAGTAAATATTAATGTGAGCTTACAAGTAATCTTAATTTCTCTATAGGGTTTCTAACTAAAAATTGTTAAAAATATTCATATCACTTTGTAATAATACTTCGCACTGAACATTGTGAAATACGCACATAGCAGGGTGGGCAGAGGAAACATGGGAACCTATTGTTAAGGCACTCCGTTCCCGATTTTTCGCCCAATTCTGGAGGAGTGGCGAAACTTTTTCGTTGCCAGAGCGAAGAAATGAAATTATTTAATTTTCCTCAAGTGTGAATCGATCCCACAACTAGTCCCAATGACACTCACAGCATGGACTGGCCTGGCCTCTTGTACCTATTTCCGATATAAAAAAAAAGCTTTTCTAAGCACTTATTTTGTTACAGCTAGTAACGTTCGCTGAAACAGCGTCACATCGCCTACGCTGGGCGAAAGATTACGATTGTGGATCAAACACTACTTGTACATTAAGAGGTAAGAATGTTATATAATTACTTTTTTGAAAAATAATTTTGTAATATACTTTCTAAAGAAATACGCTTAAAGTTATTTCTTTTATTTATATATAACTTCTTGCTAAACATTAAGCACCTATTATATGAGTTATTGAGAAGTTGGCAAGTTAAAAAGAATAATTCTTAAGTACATATAGGTATTTCATATTTAATAGACCAATAAAAAACTTTTATGGGACCGTCGTTGTGCAAGGGCACAAGGGTGTAACCGTAAGGCAGCGGTTGTGGGTTCGAGTCCCACTGAAGGGAACAAATTAATACTTGTTAATATTTTCATTTCGTCGCTCTGGTATCAAGGCAAAAAAAGCCCGGCATTGAGTTACCTCACTCAACACGTGATGCCACGAAAAATTCAACGGAAAGTGGGGAACGGAGTGTTTTATCACTAGGTTCTCTCAGCCTACTCTGCTATATGCAGAATACATGGCGAAACAGGTAATAAAAATAAAAAAAACGGTTTTTTTTTGTATTAAAGCACTGAAAAAAAAACCCAAAACCTTTTTCAACTATCACTTCTTTCTCCACTCTCCATATACTTATGTAGACATTATTTTTCGCTTATCCAGAATCGAAGAGACGAATATATTAAATGCGTTATTGAATGTATGATGATGTATCATCCATGACTTGAATATGAACCTGTAACCCAACGCTGTACAATTTTTTCTTCGAATATCCATTTTATACTTTACTTAAAAATAAATTCACATAGCATATATCTTTAAAACATTCTCGTACATTATTTAGAGCTGCACAATAGCATGGCTAGAGGTCAAGATGAAGATGCACTCCGCCATATGAAACAGTCGTGGGAGAGCCACCTGCCGGATTTGCACGAATATCTAGAGACTATACTGCCTTTGTTGAGGAACGCTACTAAGGAAAATCGTAAGTATTGTTGGTTTGTAAATGTTTTTCTATTTTAGATTTTGTAATAAGAAATAATACAATACGAATACATCGTTGTTTTTAGAAAATTATATATTATATGTAATATTTTAATTAATGACATGAACAGTTTCTTTCAATTTTACGAATTTATCTAACAAATTTGAGGGAAAATAATTTTAATATAAATTATTTTATATTTGGTAATCGAACCCACACTGTTCATTCCACTGTCACAATATGGCTTCCACAAACTAACAATGAATAATAATTAATAACTATTTTAAACGGATTTATCGGATAAAAGAAATATCTATTTACTTTGTAGGCTGTAGACAGCCTGGCTATGACCTCGGATTTACTGTGAAGCGCTCAAGAAAAGGTCAAGTTCTCATAAATATATCTTAAATATCAAATCAAACACAATGAATCCGTTTAAAATAATTTAATTATTCTAAATTATTATAATAACAAAGAAAATACTGCACCAATAATTTCGAGGCTATCGTCGTTCAGTGGCACAAACGTGTGACTCTAAACGTGACGGTTGTAAGTTCTTTTTCCAACAGTGGAAATTAATTATTATTTATTAATATTTTCATTTCTTCGCTCTGGTAATATGGCAAAACCATTGCGGAAAATGCTTCGGCGGGGAACGGAGTGTCTTAACACTAGGTTCCCTTTGCCCACCCGTTTCTATATGTACAGCGTGAAGCTATATTAAAGAAAATATTAATTTAACTCTTCTTTCTTAACAGACCACACATTAGTAGAAGACTATTGGGATGAACTGGCCGAACAAGAAGGTGGTTTATTACTAGCTAAGGAACTGTGGCAGCGCGTTAAGCCGTTATATTTAAAACTGCATAAATATACGGCGTTACGATTACGAGGCGCCGCTGAAGTCGGTAAACCACTTCCGGTACATTTATTGAGTAAGTAGTTTTATATTTTTTCTTTATGATTTTTTTTCTTTCATAGAACCAAAAGGGCCCGATAAGCATGGGAAAGCTGCACTGGCTTCTAATTAATTGTTTTTAATATGATTATATTTAATGTACAATTTATATTTAATTTCATTGTTAAATTAAAATATTTATTTCAGTTTAAGTTAAAGAACTAACTTTAAAGTTAACAAATGTCTTTATTCTAACCTAACCTATGTTGTTTACTAAACATTTTATAATGACGTAAAGTATTCACTAGGTACTTTCGAGATTTTCAGAAATTAAATAGAATTGGTAATGGGCTTGAAATGTTAACTAAATTTGCAACTTACGTCAGACGTAACGCGGTGTAAATCGAACTTGCGTCAAAGTAGCGTTTTTAGGAATATAAAAGCCAAATTTGTTGATATATGCGTAAATTTTTACTGTGAGAAACAAAATATCTCGACAAGTTATTAATAACTAACTATATAAGTAAGAGTATCTGTGTCATAGTAAAGTTAAAATTTCTGAAAAAAAAAACTAAATAGTTAGTATTTAAAAAAAGACATTATTCGTAATAAAATATAATATATTTATATAATATATAATAAAATAATATTTTTCACGTATTCATGCAAAAGTTGTGAATTATTCAGGCTCCCCGGGGCTAATCCCAACATATCGTTGAAACTTTCATAACACTTAATACTGTATTGGATCCCCGGACTTTTATTTGCCAATAAAATTCACGGATGTATGGCAATAAAGATAAAACCTGACAAAGGATTGCCTTTTAATCCTTCGTAGGGAAGTGTTATAACAATTGTTAGTTTGTTCCTTTCGTTATAGGTTTTATATATCTACTATTCTCATATATTCTTTGCTAAAAATATATTAAAAAAGGCATTATAAAAATGTATGTAGCTTTAAGGTATAGGACAGAGAGGGGAAGACAAAGGGTTGAAGTTAAAGAATAAATTTAACAATATTAAAATATTAAATAAAAAAGCGTTTTTGAGAACAAGCTATGTAGATCTTTTTTCATGGTGTTTCTTTTATTTTACAAATCAAGCTTTTTCATTTGATACCCATATTAGGTGGATTATTTTATTTTTGTATTGGATTAACAGTCATATTAGGGCAATAAAAGCCATCATGACACAGGGGCGTGCGACTATAAACACGACGTTTGTGGGCGTGGATGGTCCCATTCGGGGGCTAGGCTATGGCAAGGAGGAGACCAGAAGTGTCTTAATGAGACCGGAGTGTCTCAATACTAGGTTCCCAGGTTCCCCTAGCTACCTTGCTATATGCGGGATACAGCGTGAAGTTAAACAAAGAAAAATATAATACATACAATATGTAAATATAAACTCGGCGAGAAAACGTTTATTTACTATACATTTACGAGAAGATACTCGTAAGTAGATTAATGAATAACAAACGTTTTCACTGTACAACGGTTTCACATGTGCTCACAAACGCTGTAATTTAAATTTCTAAAATGAAGATCATCATACTAATATTTACTTGTTTTAGTTAATACCTTACTAAATACTTTATTAAAATTGTTTATTGGTGATGGCCAACGCTCTATAATAAAAAATTGTATTATAAATGTAATGTAAGTGTAATATTATGTATAGATATGTGTAATTATTAGTTAGAAATAAAAACTTTTTTTGTAATCTCTACTATTTTATTAGCTTCAGATTTATTTTTAAATATTTATTTCAGGATCACTAAAAGGAGACGACTGGTCTAATATAATAGAAAGTCTATTACCAAAACATCCAGATATATATCAAAAAGTACATGCTAATTTACAATTGAAGGTACATATATACTAGAAATATTATAATTATAATAAAAAAATAGGTAAAAAGTAATTTATTAAACTTAAATAGATATATATTTAAAAACGATTTCTTCTAGGACATTGGAGGATTAAACGCTTTTAAAGAGGCGAACAAATTAATAAACCATTTAAATTTGGGGGAAGTCCCTCAGGATATATTTGACCAATCCGCGTTCAATGGTACATGTCCACCAACCATAGTAGATTGGTGCCAACCTAATAAAGTTAAATTTATTTCCTGTCATGACGTCTCGATTCCTAATTACATGGATACTCATGAAGCGATCATGAAAATTAGATTTAAGCTTATTACAGCTTTACATAGCAATAATACGTATATATTGAGGGAGGCACCGCGTTTTTCTGGTGAGTTCTATATATTTTTTATTATATACTTGTGTTTATTATTAAAAAAATGTTTTGCTTAAGTAAAAAGATTTTTTTTTTCTGTTGTCAAAGGAAAAAAAATTGTAAAATAAAGTAACTGTTGACATATTGATCATTTATGTCACAATAAAATATTCTCTACTGCATGGCTATAAATTAATATTAATTTTAATACAAAAACATGAAAAGATAAATTATGCATCAATAGAATGTAATATGAAAAATATAACTTCAAAACGGCCACAACTCGTCGACGGTATTGTAAATATGTATAATTTCATATAACACCAATATTTTACAGCAATTTACGAGGCAGTTCCAGGCTTCGTGTCTCTATTGTCATTGAATCCCCATACATTGAATCGTAGTGGTCTATATCCTTTGGAAAGATTCAAGTACAATCCAAACCACCACCGTTTGATATTGCAACTTATTATAGCTTTACGAGATCTGCCTAAGTAAGGAATTTTACATATTTTTGAATATTTAATAGTTTATATTAACATTTAATTTTAGTTTAATATATTTTTTTTTATTTAGTATTAAATGTTATATGGTAAGAGTTTACTTTCTCAAAATCATTTTTTTTATGACAAAATAAATTATAAATTCTACTAAAATATTTAATTTGATAATATTACCATTCAAACATTTATGTTAAAAATAATGCTTCATAATAATATTAGCGTTAGTTAAAATATCAAATTCAGTATAGGGTTAAATCAAGATATTTTTGGAAACTAATAAAAATAACCTGACTTTTTTTTTATAAAATCTATAATAAATAACTTCATTTTTTATTTATATATTTTTAGACTAAATTACTACATAGCAGCGGACACATGGCGCTTGGATGTCTTAATGGGAAAGATTCCGTACGCCAAAATAGAAGAGAGCTGGAAGGAATTTAGAAGTAACTTTTCAATGTTAGAATCATCAAATGTGGATATCTTAGGAGATCCTTATATTTTATTGAATAAACCTTACGTTGGGTAAGAATTGTTCGTCTTTTACTTGATTCTTCATAAAATAAAAAATGTAATAGATTTTTAGCTTCACACTGTATTTCCTCATTTATTAGGCAGATCAAACCCAAATATTAATCTACATCAGTCCGTATGACAATAATTATATTATTTTCACGCTGTTACTCTTAAGACATTCCGACACGACTTTCTGAGACAGTCACAATTTTAGAGACAGTGTGTTGAGTGACTGAAATCAACGACTTTATCTTCATACATACAGAAAAGATAATAACAAATTTTCCACAATCAAAACTGTGATTTTGATTCCAAATGAAGAAGCTTCGCCGCTGCTTTACGACTTCTATATAATATTCATTTGTGAATATAATTGTCTTATATATTATTTAAATTTCAGAAAATTCTTAGGTCTCATATTAAAATATCAAATTTATCAGTCGTTCGCTGAAGAATTGATGTCAGATGATTCAGATTTAATTCAACATGTGGCTGAAAATAATCAAAGATTGATGTAAGTATATAACTTTTTTTACATTTAATATTACATAAAATGTATGACATTAAGTTAAGTAAAAAATGTACTATTTTCTGACACATTTCCTATTATTTTGAAAAAATAAAAAGAAATAATGGTTTGAAATTTAAGTTTCAAAAATTTGCAACCACATTCACATAAAAAAAATATTTTATATCTTTTCTTATAACATTTTTACAAATTTAAAATAATAGCACTTTTTATATATTTTCATGCAAAATTATATTTTTAGGGATGTAATGATGCAAGGCTTCGCTTCACCCTGGCCTGAATTAATAAACGACTTGTTAGCAAAACGGGAAAATAACTTAGACGATACAGCACTAACAGACTATTTTAGACTGTTAGACGAATATCTCGATAACCAACTCGATCCAACAGGCGATTCATCGATTGACGATTACGTTGAACCACCAATCGAAGTCGAAATCGATAATGATATACCAGAAGAACCGATTAAAGAGAAAGAAACGCACGAGAGCATACAAGAAAACGTCATAGATACCGACGAAGATAAACATATAAAAGATGAAAAAGATAAAAAGGAAGAAAACGATCAATCTGTTGGTGTTTTAGAGATAAAAAATCCAGTGGCCATTGAAAATGAGAAAGAAAATCCTAAAGAAGCATCTTACAATATGTACTGGTGGATCGGCATAGCTGTTGCTTTAGCAGTAGTTGTTATTCTTATAGCAATCATTGCGAGAAAGAGACAGAATCATAGGAAGCAGTTGGAGCGACAGAGAAGGCAAAACTGTGCCTGATCCGAGGAATACCGGTTCTAACCGGTTTTTAGTGCCAAGTACAAAGTGATAAGTGCTTATTATCAGTTGTTTTCGTTTTTTTTAATTAAAAGGTTATAAATTTAAAGTATTGTGTAAATGGGGTGCATAATATTAATTTAATGTTTTAATGATCTAGCCTGTTTGTATGAAGTTAAGTATAGCCTGTATACTACCATAGATGTTTGTTTTCTATTACTGTATGGGTAAATGAAGATTATTTTTTTTGCATTCGTGTCGTTTCCTTGGAATTAAATTAGGAATATCGTTTTTTTTACATGTAACAATTTCTTAAAATTTTTATTTAAAAATTTATACATCTTATAAATTAAATCTGTTATTTTCATTATTTTTTATTAATCTATGTAAATATTAAAAAAATGTATACAAATATACCAATATAAATTATTATGTGCCCTTCTAACTTTGAATGTTGGTTGGTATTCGGTTGAATTTTATTTATTCTATGGTGCTGTTTATTCCATTCTGCATTTAAGTTGTGTGTTTGAGTTTTCTTAGTAAGTTAGATAGTGAAGAGAAAAAAATATTTTTGTACATATCACAATTTAAATAATAAATAATCGTTACCATAGCATAGGGATGGGCGATTACGAGACAATTAATCGATTAAGTATATCAAATCACAATTAAGACTAATAGTTTTATTTATGCAATAAAAATATCTTAATCTTATGTTTAATTTTAACTATCATCACAATTTAAACTAATAAGAAAATCGATTAATATCTCGAAATAGCACATCGATATTAATATAATTAGATATAATTCGCCGTGCCTTAAGCGTTTCAATTTCGTAATATTAAAGGAAACGATCAAATTTATAATGAATTTTTCTAAAAACCGTGTCTCTGACCAACTTGTGTATGTAATAATTTCATACTTCAATGAAATGAATGTGTAATTTATTTGTTATTCGGTATTATATTATTATAGTTTATCGATTACTAACTCTAATGTTAGTAAATGTATCATAAATTATGTCAAATTTTAAAAGAATGATAAATTAAATGTTTTAAACATGTG
>JAEBDU010000090.1:575551-609199 GCA_016802625.1 Heliconius numata
AAGAGGAACTCTTAAGTTTCTTGCCGTAGTAGCTTCCTATAGAAAAAGTACTTGTAATGGGCAAATTGAATAAAGAATATTTTGATTACATTATGAACCTTCCTACTTATAATTTCTGTACAAAAAGGAATGATATCCCATCAAAAACATAAATGTAAAATGAAAGCCAAGTTCTGTAATAAAACGTATGCTTTCAGCGATAAAAGAAGTGAAATGTAAATGTATGCCAAGTTCAATGGTCAGTCCTGAAATTTATTTTTAACAATATAAAATATTTTATAACAACTGAAAATGTCCATTCTTCTTACAACTTGGAGACTTTATTTATGTGTAATATCTGACTTGGCCAGTTTTCAAATTAATTTACATCGATATAAATAAATGTATTCAAATTCTATTCTATTCAGATTCTATTGTAAATTTATATGAAAACTGGCCAAGTCAGATATTACACATAAATAAAGTCTCCAAGTTGTAAGAAGAATGGACATTTTCAGTTGTTATAAAATATTTTATATTGTTAAAAATAAATTTCAGGACTGACCATTGAACTTGGCATACATTTACATCTCACTTCTTTTATCGCTGAAAGCATATGTTTTATTACTGAACTTGGCTTTCATTTTACATTTATGTTTTTGACGGGATATCATTACTTTTTGTACAGAGATCATAAGTAGAAAGGTTTATAATGTAATCAAAATCAAAATATTCTTTATTCAATTTGGCCATTACAAGTACTTTTCCTATAGGAAGCTACTACGGCAAGAAACTCAAGAGTTGCTCTTTTTAAAACATAGTTTTGAGTAAGGGCTTCATAGGACATTTCTGTTCGCCGAATAAACCAAGTAGGACACCATTGTGATAATACACTTCTATCTTAATCTATATATATAAAAGGACTTGTCCTCACTGACTGAGGTAAGACGCGCACACAGCCGTAACCGCTGTGCGTAGAAACGTGGAATTTGTACAGATGTTTACTTTTGTAATCTGGACATCCACTAAGAAGGGATTTTGGAAAATTTTAACCCTAAAGGGGTGAAATAGGGGTTCAAAGGTTGTATGGAAAAAAATTTAAATCGGCACCGATTTTTATAAAATTTGAAATTTAGATTTTTAAAAGTATTTAATTGAACACGTGTTTCATCGTTTTCTAGAATTCTCCCCCTAAGGGTGCAAATAAGGGGTTGAAAGTTTGTATAGGTTTTTTTTAAATCGTCACCAATTTTTATAAAATTTGAAATTCAGACTCCTAAAAGTATTTAATTGAACACATGTTTCATGGTTTTCTAGAATTCTTCCGCTAAGGGTGCAAATAAGGGGTTGAAACTTTGTATGGAAAAATCTTTAAATCGCCACCGATTTTTATAAAATTTGAAATTTAGACACTTAAAAATATTTCATTGAACACATGTTTCGTGGTTTATTAGAATTCACCCCTAATTACGCAAGCGAAGCTGCGCGCGTCCGCTAGTCTTCTATATATATAAAAGGACTTGTCCTCACTGACTGAGGTAAGACGCACGCACTGCCGTAACCGCTGTGCGTAGAAACGTGAAATTTGGACAGATGTTTACTTTCATAATCTGGACATCCACTAAGAAGGGATTTTGAAAAATTTTAACCCTAAAGGGGTGAAATAAGGGTTGAAAGTTTGTATGGATTTTTTTTTAAATCGGCACCGTATTTTATAAAATTTGAAATTTAGATTTTTAAAAGTATTTAATTGAACACGTGTTTCGTCGTTTTCTAGAATTCTCCCTCTAAGGGTGCAAATAAGGGGTTGGAAGTTTGTATGGAAAAATTCTTAAATCGCCACCGATTTTTATAAATATTGATATTTAGACTCTTAAAAATATTTAATTGAACATGTGTTTCATGGTTTTCTAGAATTCACCGCCGAAGGGTGCAAATAAGGGGTTCAAAGTTTGTATGGAGAAATCTTTAAATCGCCACCGATTTTTATAAAATTTGAAATTTAGACTCTTAAAAATATTTCATTGAGCACATGTTTCATGGGTTATTAGAATTCCCCCTAAATACGCAAGCGAAGCTGCGCGTGTCCGCTAGTACTTTACAAATCTACTGCAGCCTTTATTTCGGAAGTAGCTCCGTACGTAGTTAAGCAAAGCATGTCTTCTTTAGAAGAGTAAGGATTCCCGTTTCGAGCGCTAGTGTAGATACTTAAATCATTCCAGTTACGACATACGTACTCTACTATAGTCTCGCGCAATTTATTAGTTTGTTGTATATCAATACGCTCAAACGACGAATATGCAATAGCATGGAAGAGACAGCTCCCATCGGGAGGCATTGGAACAATTCGGAGTAAGGTTCTTGTTTCACCCACAAGCAATTCTATTGAAGGACTCATTGTTCAACATGTCTTGGAAAAAATATAAACAATAAATTTATTAAGTGCTGACGGTACAAATCTGGATTGATATGATCCCAAGGTCGACTTCGTTCTCTGCCGTTTTCACAAGTGTTCCTAAAATCATGAAACCCAGGCCAAAAAAACCATTAAAATATGAGCGCCTTCGTACAATAAAATATATCTAATATAATTGGGTATTTACTTTTTTATTATGGTCAATAATATTATGTTTTATTACTCTTAAGATGATATTTAATTATATATGAAAATAGATTACCTATATTTATCTATGAATCTCGACTATAGTTATTATTTTGTTGATTAAATGACAGTTGTCAGATTAGAAAGTAATTAATGTATGCTGCGTTTAGAAATCTGATATATTTATTATTAATTTTATTATTTTGTTGGAATAACTCAACACGCAATGCCTCCAGAGTTCGATGGAAAGAGGGGAACTGAGTGTCTTAACACTAGGTTCCCTCTGTCTACCCCGCTATGTATGGGATACATCGTAAAGCGGATTTATTTATTTTTTATTATTTTGTTTAAGTAATTTTTAATTTTCTCTTTTTTTCTTACTTTTTATTAACAATTACTTAAATTTTTACTGTTAATAATTACTTTACAATTACTTCTGTTAAGATAGCTGGTAGGCTGACAATATATCAAATTAAAAATAAAATCAGCTTCACGCTGTATCCCGCACACAGCAGAGTAGACAGAGGGAACCTAGTGTTAATACACTCAGTAACCCCACTTTCCATCGAATTCTGGAGGCATTGCGTGTTGAGTCGCGGAACTCTCCGCCGCGCCTTGCCTCGACACCAGAGCGAAGAAATGGAAATATAAGTTTAAATAAATATTTAATTTCCTCGAGTGGGAATCGAACTCACTACCAGTCGGTTTAACAGTCATACTTTGTGCCCCTGTGCCACGACGTATATTATTATTAAATTTTATATATATTTCTATCAATATAATTATTTGTTTTATATTTATTTTTAGTGTATTTTTTTTCTGTTTTAGGGTTCTGTACCTCGAAAGCAATAAAACAGAACCCTTATAGGATCTTATATAGGACTTAGTACTTAAATATTGTAATAATAATTTAATATCAAATACGTTAATCGACTATGCTATATACTCTTAGTATAATAAGTACTAAAACATATGTTTAAATTATAATGAATAATAATGAAGGATGTTAATCCATTTATTATATTTTTATATTTTTACGTGAAGTCCTTGAAGTCTACATGATGGCAGGCTTTGTCAGGACATAAATTAGAGGCATTTTCAGCTACAAATGGAGACATATCTTATCTTATATTATAAAATATACTTGAAAGCATCGTGTTGTTTTAGATGGCTTACGTAAGTAATAGTGAAGTTAGTCTCCATAACAAATAAAATATTTACTAACGCGTGACATAAATTAAAGCATAAGCAAGCAAGCAAGCATATATAAATAATGCATTGCTCTTATTTTGTTGGCAGGCGCTAAGCCTAAAAATCAATTATCATTAACTTTGATTGCTATGCTTTCATTACAGGTGCTATAAGTAAATGTTCCTAATTGAATCTATTTATTGAAAAATTATAAGAAAATATTTAAAAAAATACTAGTTTCGGATTTTTCCCTTGACATACACCCAATTACTTAACCGGATGCTAAATTTCACCATTCTAGATCATGTGGAACTTGGTTAACATTAAGGTCTATAGGTCAGTCACCCCCCTAAAAATTTACGATTTTTGGACGTCATTATCTAAATAACTGTTTGAGCTGTGTTTATGAAATTCAATGCACGTATACAGGTAGGGGGTCTAAATATTTGAGCCAAATATGACAGCTTTAGGTGGAATAGTTTTTGAGTTACGAATAGGTAAAAAGTGGCTTCAAATGGTTCGTGTAAAATAACACACGGTGCTGCTCGCCAGTTTTGTTTGTAAAAATACTTGGCTACGCGCTCCGCGCGTTTTAAATATTCGTCTCTGCTTTGTGAAGTAATCATCTCTTCGTTTTTAAATAAAAAATAGCGTTTGGAATTAACATAGAAAAAAAATTGATATCGAATTGGTACAGTCGTGGACGGTTCCGAGTTTAATTTCTACTTGGAGGTAGATTAAAAATTAATTATTTTGTCAAGTGGGATTGAACCCACAACTATTACAGCAGCCTTCTGCAAATTTATCTTATTATCAACTAGCGACCCTCTTGCGGCTTCGCCCGCTTTTACTACTGGATTATTCATATAATGTATGTTTGCAAAGCACTTAAGATAATGTGAAAATTAATTAAACCCTAATGCAACCCGCATTTTCGTAGTTTCAATAAGGATTTTCCAATTTTTTTACACAGCAAGGATTTTTTAGTAGGTACCGTAATTTTAAATCTGTGCTAACCAAATGTATCGCGCTTAAATAATACATTCAACTCCAATTATCCAATACGTGCAAACGCATCTAAATCTTCGTTGCTATAGAGACAGGCGGGTTTTTTTTTCGAGTTTGTGGTTAATGCTGAAGAGGGTATTCTGTCCCTGATGAAAAGCAAACACTACGTGGCTGCCTGTGAGGAAAATTAAATAGAATGCATCGGCCGGGAATCGAACCCGGGCCGCCCGCGTGGCAGGCGAGCATTCTACCACTGAACCACCGATGTGTGTAAGGCAGGCGGGCGCGGCGGACGCATGGCGAGTGGCGAGCCGTTTCGCAGCAAGGATTTTTTGATATTGTAACAACTTCTAAAGTACTGATTAAGATGAAAAACAGTAAAAGACAGTGTTGGTCTACATTAAATGGCCAACGTAACTAATACACTTATTTATATGCTGAGACTAAGGGATAAGTGAAACTTGAGTAACATACAGCTGATGTGTCATCGGCGGGATGTGTCAACAATTAAATGCGTTTTTCTCTAAAACTATTCACAATTTCGAAATAGTGTTAAAAGGAAATTTTATCTTCGTTTAACGTAGAAATTTAATAAAGTATTTTAAAGGATAAGGATTAATATCATTATGGAAAAATATGACTCACAATAAAAAATATATTGAAATTATTATTTTTAGACAGAAAAATGATCACTACACGTTATTCTTAAAAGATACGAATATGTCGTCGCGGACTTTTTTGTAGATCTCATTAAGAGGAACAATACTCCAGTACATTATTTTCATGTAGTACTTACCATTAAAGCAGCGCATGCGCGAAAGTGTCTCAACAGGTAGGACTTTATTCATATTTATCGTATTTATGTTAATTTACATAAGAATGTACAAATAATAAACTATATATAAACCTTCTACGAAAAATACTCGACCTAATGGTGAAAACCGCAACAAAATCCGTTGGGTGGTTTCGAAGAAGAAGAGTTAGAAACAACAGACAGACACGAAAAGCGACTTTGTTTTATAAGATATAGGATAGGATATATAAACAATTTTGTACCTAAAACAGTATTTGTAACATACTCCATGAAGGTTTATAAGTAAAAATTATTACCATCGGGACAGGTCCCTTTGTTAGTCTTGCGATAACGGTTGACTTATTAGGCGCCTTTTGTTCCGCTGCCATATCGTCTCGAGTGTGCTCGAATGTGCTTTACTTACAAAAGGAAACACCACCTTGCTCATTTCCTTGGTTTTACTATATCACGTGGTTTCGGCTTAATTAACGTTTTGACAAGTGCCTGGGAAATCTATAGGCTAGGGAATTATATATATTAGTTTATCCCGCAAATAGCAGGATAGATAGAGATAACCTATTGTTATTTTTTTCCTCTTTTTCAGTAATATATAAAAATCCACTTATTTAAATACTGTTCAAATTATTTTAATGAAACTATAATACATTTAAAGTGAGTAGTTTGTCGGTTTAGCTCAGGTGATGATTCTTTTTGTAGTTATGTTTATTTCTCCTCTCTGAGACGAATCGTGGTTTAAAGTATAAATATTCGACACTGAAGTGAAGGAATATTAGAAGCAGTGTCCTGTCTGTATTTTTTCTCTGCCTCTTCTGTTAAATACGCTAATAACATAAAACGTATCGAAATAGTCGTATATATGAATTTTCAGAAAGGAAATTTATCACTCACGTCTTGCTATAAAGTAGGACATTTTCGTTGTGATATTTTTTCGAGTGATTGATTGATGCTGCAGTAGTAGTTATAATGTGGCAATATTATATATTATTTATTTGGAGGACGGAGACACTCCGTTCTTAATTATTCGGCGAATTCAAAAAATATATATGATTTAACTATCCAAAATTTTATTAAACTAACGAGCTATCATAAAATGACATCGACAGTATTTGAGTTTTATATGCTTTCAGTATTTTCATACAATAAATTCTAAGCTTGAGATATTTTAGATGTTAAAGATTAAATGTTTTTAATTTTCTAAAGTACTTGACTTTCAATGCTGAGCTTCCATTTAATTATTTTAAAATATACTTGGAGATATAATGATAGTCATAACGTTTCATAATTTCAACTCTTAAAATAATAAAAAAAGAATTTCATCATGTTTTCTTTGGAAATTTATTTTTGCAGTATAAAAGAGTTATATATTCTAAGATGAATAGGTATCAGTCATTACTGAGCTTTTAATGGACATAATATATATGGAATTAGGGATCTTTTTTAATCATGTAAATATGCGATAAGAAAAAAAAAACATCATATAGAGGCTTTATTTAAACTTTATTTATTTAAACTTTATTTAGTTTATTTAAACTTTATTTAGTTTGCCATTGTTGTACAATATATAATTGCGTACCTATATAATGATACTTGGCGAGTTAAATAGCGGAAATCAACGCCGCACTTTTTGTATCAGAGCGGAGATATAAAAAAAAATCATAAATTCTACTCGTAATTGGGCTAATAGCCTAAATTAGCATTACAAAAATTTTATCGTCTGTATGCTATGTTCAGAGTTTTTTTATGAAAAATGACGAGGCGAGAGTACGAGTCACCTGAAGAAATTAATCTTAGAGTGGAAAACCAACTCACAAACTGTTCCGCTTACAGACGCTTGATTCGCCACGAGTGCATATATCTTTATTATTTCACATTCTCTCTTACAATTTATCACTCATTCTCTCACCGTGCTTAATAAAGATATAAAAAATAAGGAAAATTCGAAAAAAGTAGAACAATCCTTAGGTAATATTACTAGCGTCAATTAGTAACTGGTGGACTAAGTAGATTAATTCGTGGCTTGTACCTGCCAGACCCGAGTTAGGTGTTCCGTAATTAATAATGTTCCAAATAAAATGGAACGATTTGTCACAGACACTGAAATGTCTAGGTTTTCTTAAGATAACGGATGAAATTAACATATATATAAAGTAGAATAAAAATTATATTTATTTTTAGATTTTATTTAAATGAGAAGGATGTAAAAGAAAAATAAATAAAGTAAGTTTTACTTTGAATGCGACCAGCTTATTCAGAATGCCCAAATTTCATTAATCAATAAAGAAATAAGTGCTGGTATTTTTTTTAATTATTCTGTTTCTCACATATAGCTGGGTAGGTAGAGGCAACTTAGTGTTAAGACACTCTATTCCTCACTTTCCATCGAATTTCCGACGCATTGCATGCTGGTGGGCTGAACTCGGCACAACTAGGTAGCGCGACAGGTTGTGGGATCGATTTCTACTCGAGGAAATGAAATATTTAATATTTCCGTGTTAAATATCACATTTACATACAATACTACAAAAAATAGATATTTAATCAAGTATACAACTCTTAAATAAAGTTTATCACTAGTTTATCACATACAGAATCCTAAACAAATTTATAACCATTATAAAAAAAACCTTTTTACCTATCTTTCGGACCCAAGTCTAAAAGTAAAAGATAAAAGATAACGCAATGGACTCTACAATATTTCTCAATACTTAGCCAACATTTACGCTCTAGATACGACCGTGTGCTGTTTTAATATTATGCTGCAAATGCGTATTATCCCAGTTATTATCCCGGCGTGATCCCATTTTCACGGCGACGCGACGGCTCTAACACGGCAGGTGCTCTACGTTGGTTTTATAATTGCTTATTGAGATAAGAGATGATATTCTGGTGGAGTTAAAAAAACTGGTTCTTCAGTCGATGGTCCTGAGTTCGATTTTGAATTGAGGTAACGTTTATAGATGAAATATTGATTTCATTTGGCAATTTATTCTTCTTTTTCAGCTTTCTGCAGTATTCCGTATATATTAGGAACCTAGTGTTAAAATACTCCGTTCCCCACTTTCGCGTTGATTGCGTGTTGAGTGGCGGAACTCAATACCGCACTTTGCCTTAGTACCAGAGTGAAGGGAAGAAAATATTAATAAGTTATAATTTATTCTCCCGAGTGGAAATCGAACCCGCAACCGGCGTGTTTACTACAAAATGCGTTTACCACGAAAATCGAAAAAAACGGTAGAAAAGAATGGAAAGGAGAATGCTTAAGTAGATACTCTCTTCTCCAGTTATATATCTCTATCTGAAAATGCTTAAGGTAAAATAAATAAGAGCGTAATTTTACCACCTATATTTTTCTTCTATGGCAACAGTATCAGTATATAAACGGATATATTTTAAAACGCAAATATTCAGTGAACAAAGCCAATCGAAAATATTTATTGAGAGACAGGCCTTTGATATAAATAAAAGGAAATATATACACATTAATAATTCTAATGATAGAGCAAACCTTTAGGGAATTGAGTTAAATTTGATGAATGCTCGCAACTCTATACTACATTAGTGTACCAAACGCGGCTTCGCCCGCTTTGACTTACTGATATAATAATCAAAATGTATACATAAATGGTATTCTATGTGTATAAGCTATATTACTGTCAAGTTTCATCCAAATTGATCCAGTAGCTTATGCATAAAAGTGGAACAAGCATCCATCCTCACAATTTTTAACATTTATAATATTAGTAGGATTTTCACATTTTTCCCGCATAGCAGAGTAGACAAAGAGAATATAATATTAAGACACTCCGCTTTTCGCTTTCTACCCGATTTCAAGATGTTGCTAGTATAGAGGCGGAATTAAACACCGCATCTTGTTTTACGGAAGAGGAAAGTAATGGAAATCGAACTCACAGCTGTCGCGTTTACATTTAAACGCCCCAAACAATTACCAAATTAAATAAACGCCCCAAGAGAGATAGAAAGATAGACTTTTCATGTAAATAAATTATAAAACGCAATATATCTAGAAATATATTTAATATCTCTAATGGTACAACAAAGCTTTAGGGAGTTGAGATAAATTATATAATTTTTTATGCTCTATAAAATAAGGTCATTGCGTTTTTGGTGGAACTTAACACCGCATTTTATTTTACCAGAACGGATAATGGAAAAAAAATCATTCCTTCGAATGGGAATCAAAGTCACAACCATCACGTCTTCAATTAGACTTCTTATGGGATAGGAATATAGGCTTTTGGTGTAAATCTATATATATAAAATCGAAAGGTCACTCACTCATCACGAAATCTTAGAAACCAAAAGTTGATAGGAATCTCCAATTTTGCATAGGAGTTACTTATAGGACGTAGGTGCTCGCTAAGACGGGAACTTGCAATATTCGACTTCTAAGGGGTTGTTTTTGGGGTTGAAAGTTTGTATGAAACTTCGTTACTATAAATCCTAGGAGTCTCAAATTTTACAAGGACGTCACTTATAGGACGTAGGTACTCATCGAGACAGAAATTAATAATAACGTAGTTCACGCAGGCGAAGCCTCGGGCGGGCCGCTAGTAATTTATAAAACGCAATATATTTAGATATCCATTTAATAATTCTAATAGTAGAACAAAGCTTCAGGGAATTGAGTTAAATTCTATAAATGCTCGTAACTCTATATATAACGTCTCGATATAATCAACATAATGGATGTATCGTATTTCAAAGAGATTTATCTTATTGGCTATATTCGTATTTGACTGTATACGATTTAGGGCCGTTGTGGGAAATGTCTCTAGCTGATGCTCTCTTGAGACTAGAAATCGTGGATTGCCTCGAGATTTTAAGTTAGGACTTAATAATCGTTTAGTGTAAGATAGTGAGGCAGTTCCAATTGTAAGGGTGGTTGTAGGACCAATCTTTACCCGAGGAAATGTCTTTTTTTTGCTTAATTTACCCCCATTAAGCAGGGTTGGCAAAGGGCACCTGGATACCTAATGATAAGACATTCAGTTCCAATTAAGATATTTCGACACGAGTGACACTTGTCGAGGCGCGGCTTCAAAGCGCGGCGTTGAGTTCCGCCATTCAACACGCAATACCTCCAGAATTCAGCGGAAAATCTGGAACGGAATGTCTGTCTGGAATCGGAACACTGGGTTCCCTTCTGCCTATTCTGCCATGCCAAGCTGATTTTTTTAAACTCAATTGTACAATTTTTCGGAATATAATGGCATAAAAACATTGTATCTCATACAGAGTTATGTTAAGTTAAATTAAATATTCACGAGATATTTTAAATGGCTCTAGCGTTATGTGAGACAAATGTTCAAAGTAATTAAGGCTTTACTAATATAATTAATTAAAATGCTCTCTCTGTACGCTGACATTGGTGTAAACATATTCAAATGTTCATTGTTGTTGCAAACCAGAGGAAAATAATGGTTTTAGTATCTAAAGTGCATGCGATTTTGTTCGCGTATATCATCTATCTATCTATCTGTACTATAATAAAAGTGTAAAATAAAAGATACCCGTCTGTCAATTTACATTATACAAGTATATTTTAACTATATATACAAAATAAAAAAAAATGTGATATTTAGAGTGAAATTTCATAAAAATCGACTTTCATGGAAACCCAAAAGGCAATAGCTATATGAATATAGAGTATGAAGTGAGCAATATGAAATGCTTTCGCACGTTCCAAATATTCACCGATCGCCGATAGATTCCGTTGCGTACTTGTGAGAATTCCGCGTTATTAATTACGCGCTAGTCTAGTATCGATATATATGTATGTCTATTGTCTTTTTGAAACGTTTCAGCGTGAAGCTATCACGCTGTATCCCGCACTTAGCAGAGTCGCGCACTTAGTAGACTTAAAAGTGGACAACGGAGTGTCTTAACACTATTTTGCTTCTACTCTGGATTTGAATTAAGGATTGAAACTAAGAAAGAACTAAAATTTTCCATCCACCATATAACGTTTAAAGAAATAAATGTTGCATTTACTTTGAACGCGGCAGAACAAATGTGGTTCTTCGCGGAGACAGGATTAAGCTATCGCCACCAGCACGCGAGCTTGGAAATGCACTGTAACTGTGTGAAAAATGTTTTGTGCTCTTTATCTTTGTCTAATGTGTCTTATGTGTATTGTGGCTCAGTGGTGAATTTGGAACTAGTATTGATGAGTTACATGTTCAATTTTTTTAGTTTAAGTAGGTACTATAACAATATATTTCCTACGGTACAAGTTTTGTATGTCAAAATCGCCTTTACACCAGAGTGAAGAAATGGAAATATAAACGTAAATAAATATTTCACTTCCTCGAGTGGGGATCGAACCCACTACCATCGCGTTACCATGTGTCGCTACGCTATGATGGCCTTAATTTCCCAAATATATTAATGTATATATCAAAGTAAAATATATAATACATATATAATTCAGAGTTTCACGTTAAAACCACACTGCGATATGTCCTGAGGCGGGTCTTGCCTCACATTCAGTCATGTCCAACAAAGGGTCATGGTCGATGTGGTATTTTAATTCTCCTGGCATTTGACTTTTTCATTTCATTTCTCTGGCTGAAAGTAAGTTGTAAAAAGTTTTAACAATATATTTAATTATAAGTATTACGAACTTGTTTAAAAGCAATGTTTGAAAAACAGTACAGACAAACAGACAGAAAACTTAGGTGTTAAGACACTCTCTCTCTCTTCTGCTCTGCTAAGACACAGAAAGTGGGAAACTTTCTGTTGAATTCTGGAGGCATTGCATGTTGAAGGGTGGAACTCAACACCGTGCTTTGCCTCGACACTGGAGCGTATAAATTAAATTACTAAAATTTTATTTTCTCGAGTGTGCCCCTCGACTGGCCACAAAATGAAAACTAATATAATAAATAATATCCATGACATATTATATTTCAAAATAAAATATATGTAAAAAATAAAAGCATTTGAAAGCTGTAGAATTTAATATGTGCTTCAAGAGAACTCGAAAAGCGCAAACAAAAGGTGAGGAACGGTAAAGCGCTATAAACTGCGAATGGTATAAGTTTTTAACGCTATGAACCTATTGAATTAAGTTTATTAAGCGTTATATTGTTATAGTAAAGTAATTAAAGTGAAATAACTTTTAAAGTTTTAGAGGCTTAAAATAAGGTTCCCTCTGCTTACCCTACTATATGCGGATAGAGTGTGAACCAAAAGAAAATATAACGTTTAAATAGATATTATTTACGAATTAAATTTTCAAATGTCTGAATCGGTATCAGTATGTATTTTTACGACCGAACTGATGACGGCTTTACTGCTTAGAAATAATTAATATAGTGTTAAGAAACTCCGTTCCTCATTTTTTGCCTAACTTTGGAGATAATTCGTTAGAGGTTATAGTGACGGAGCCCAACAATATTTCCTCGAGTGGGAATCGAATCCACAATCGCCCAGTTGGTTCGATTCCTAATAATATTTTTATTTTCTTGCTCTGGTCATGAGGCAAAGAGAGGCCTTGACTTACCTTATTTGAACGGAGTGTCTTTAAACTAGGTTCCCAGGTACACTCTGCCTACCCTGCTATGATGCGGGATAAGCTAAAAAAATATAATAATTTTGTGGTTCAAAGTAAATAAAAACAATTGTCCGTATTTGTGAATTTCAAAGATTTTTCTCATATTTTTTTTATGGAATCGTTCGTCCTGAAATTGACTAGATTTCAACTGTAAGTGACAGTTTTGGACTCAAACTTTTCGATCGACGGGGAACGTTTTACGAATGTCAAACTAAATTGAGTTTCTAATTCCGACGTGCTTGGAATTTAATGTTAATTATTTAACAAGATCTTAATTAATATATATTTGTTGATTGACTAGTCTCTTATTCGCGATTTCGTCCGCTTAACCATTTTTTTAAATATTATTAAAGTATATTTATTGAACATTACTTGTTTTTATATGAGTATCCATACTGTTACCACTTAATAAATCTTAATTTTTATGGCAAGAAATCGAGATGTAAAAGTAATTCTATTTTTATGTAATTGGAAGACATTACACCTCTAACGTGTCTGGCGAGGCACAATCAGACTAAAGTTATAATATGTTATATTTATTGAGACATTCCGTGTTGCATGACGTAACTCAACGACGCTCTTTGCCTCGTTACCAGGGAGAGAAAATGAAAATATTTAATTTCCTCTAGCGGGATTCCAACCCACAAGCTGTCGCTTTTATAGACACATGCTTGTGCCTCTGCGCTACGACGGTTTCATGATCGATATTCATTGGTAAAGAAAAATAGTAAATAAAAAATGTTTCTTTTTCTATTGTCCAAAAATAGGTAGGTAAAGATAAAGTAAAATTGTGAATAGAGCTGTAAAGTAATATAAAATTACTAAAATCGTGAAGATATTTTAGATTTGATTATTTATTTGTATTTTTATACTTGAAAGGAAATTAATATACTAAAAGCTTGAGCTTGGCTTAGCTGCCATGAATCACTTGTACGGTAAAGCTAGCTGAGACATCAATAAATCTGTATCTAGAATGCTCATCTTATTCATGTTAGACTTAAAACTTATTTAAAGGAGATCAAATAGATAAATTCTTATAATATCCATACTTATATTATAAATTCGAAAGTAACTCTGTCTGTCTGTCTTTTACGCAATCAGGGTCAAACGGCTAATTTAATTGTGATAAAATACTCATATAGAGATACTTGAGTCTCGGGATGAACATAGGATACTTTTTTTTCTCATATTTGTAATATTGTCGATATATACCAATATATTAAATTACTTATTAATTTGACATACAATTTATTCCGCCATGTTAATAACAACCGTCGCTAAGCGACCGTTGCTAAGCAACGATTTGCAAATTTTGTTGTTATAAAACGTCACCCAAAATGAGCTTACCTAACGCATCTCTCTATTGAAAACTGAAAATAATTTCATAAATATATTTAATAAATATTCGTATAGTTCAAGCGGGCGTAGCCGCGTTCGGGTTCACTTGTCCATAATATATTAATGGTGTGTTGTAGTAGATATTTTAATAATAATCGTTTCTCATTACATCTCCTACGTTCAAGGGCTTCTGATAGAGGAGATCTAGTCTTAGAGGTAATATATTTAGAGGTAAGTTACACATTCTGTTATTATATGTTTTCTATACTATCTTACATAATTTTCGTACATGAATAAATGAAAAAAAAGAATTATAAATTAAATACCACAATAAGGTAAGTGATGTATTGACGACATCTGAAGGATCTTTTGTTCTGTCCTCAAAACGGTATATAAGAGTTCCTTTTATACAAATATTCATTTTGAAAGGGAGACCTTGCTCGACAAAGTTATTGTCATTGATATTTTTCTGGAAATTGTAAAATATAATCGTTTTTAGATTTTGTATGTAATAAAAAAAGCAAAAGTGTGACTTTAAGCCCGATAGGTTGTGGGTTCGACTATCACTCGAGGAAATTGTCTCGTTGCCAGAGCGAGGATGAAAATATTAAATATATTAATGTCATCGAGTGGGAATCGAATATAGATTCACACTTATTAAGAACCCGCGCCTCCTGGAAATCGTCCAAGCGATCTGACCAACTAAGCCATACGTTATCGACGGTTTTCTACGTAGACTCAACGAGTTACGTCGAAAACCAAAGAACGACTTGAACAATTATAACAATATTTATCCTAGAATAATGTATACCTTTTCAATCAATGTCTTAGCTAACATAAGTCCCATTATACGAGTATATAACTAGTTTCCACAGACGTACGTATTTTCTAAACTATAATAAAAATATATCCCATAACAAATTTGCGGTCGTGACTCGTGCTTTGTTTTGATAGATTGCGTTCACGTGGCAGTGGTGGCCTGAGAGTTGTGAGGGTACAGTTTACGCTATAGTACGGTCGACGAGTATTGGCCGTACTTGTATATTATTTTCTTCCCAAGTGACCAATGCGCTAAACTTCAAAAAGACTAACGAAAAAGAAAATGTGCAGGTGTTTGTTTATCCAGATATCAATTATGGCATAAAAATAATATTTTTTAATACTTATATTGTAAATATTATTTATAGAACAAATATTGTCTCATATTAAATTTAAATAAATTTGTGTATTTAATTGAATGCCAATATAAAAATATTATTGTGTAGGTTTACTTATTAAATGTTATTTGTTTCTGTTTATTTATTTTTATGTACGTTTCGTATTGCGCAATTTACCAATTTTCCAAACGCAATTAAGGTTGCTTGTTTGTCTATATGTTTATATGTGGCATCGTAGCTCCGAAACGAATATACCGATTATGATAAGTTAGTTATGATTAGATAGTTTCTTAGCCATGATTCAAGAAAATATGTTCAGCTGCTTTAAAATTAGCTCTTTTCTAATAATTTTTATTGATATTTTCATTTTTTTGCTTTGGCACCAAGGCGCGGCGTTGAGTTCCACCACTCAACACGCAATGCATCAAGAATTCGACGGAGAGTGGAGAACGAAAGTGTCTTAATGGGAACGGAGAGTCTTATCACTAGCACTCTGCCTATCCTGCTCTGTGAATGATAAAGCGTTATGCTATAAATTGAAGTGAAATAAAATTCACGTGCAGGTAATAAAATTATCTACTTCCTCGCAGTTCTGTCTGTTTCCTAGAAAAGTAAATAACGAACATAATTCGTTCAGTTAAGAAAATTATGTCGAAATTAAAATTCGTTGAACTAGATACGATTAAGTGGTTGGTTGTGGTTGGTGGATACATATTTATAAATTAGCTATAAATATAATTAGAAATAACAAGGAGCTTCCTTATTTTATAAATTGGGAATATTCATTTTGAAATGATGTTAGGTACTTAAACAAAGTACAGTGCTTAAGCTAAAAATTTAAAAAATAAATATATATCCATACCTATATTATAAATTCGAAAGTAACTCTGTCTGTCTGTCTGTCTGCATTTTACGCAATCAGGGCCAAACCGCTAACTTAATTGTGATAAAATACTCATGTAGAGATCTCAAGTATCTCTCGGGATGAACATAGGATACTTTTTTTCTCATATTTGTAATATTATCGATATATACCAATATATTAAAATATTTATTAATTTGACATGCAATTTATTCCGCCATGTTAATAACAACCGTCGTTGCTAAGCAACGATTTGCAAAGTTTGTTGTTAGAAAACGTCACCCAAAATGAGCTTGCTTAACGCATCTCTCTATTGAAAACTGAAAATAATTTCATAAATATATATTATAAATATTCTTATATATGTTCAAGCGGGCGTAGCCGCGTTCGGTTCCACTAGTCTAGTACATAATATTAACACAAATTTTATGACATTATAACTTCAACAAACTCTTTTATTTCAAAATCACAGATATTCAAGTTGATTTATATTTTTATCGTTTAAGGGTGGAAATTACCAAGGAAAACGTGCATGAGATTTGCAGAACAGTATGTACGTGACTCACAACACGCTGTGAGCGTGAAAGTAACGAGTGCCCAGGGACGATACATTCATTGCAGCGCTTCACTCCTAACTCTACATATATATTATAATAACTTTACATATATTTATGAGATTAAATTATATTATTTTTTGTATTTATTCGTCTATATATTTATGTGAAGAAATTAGATATGCAGGACGTTATTGCTTTGTGGGAAAATATCTAGATGTAGTGGTGGTTACGAGATCGATTCTTACTCAGAGGATTTTTCGTTTTATTATATAATTTTGTGATTCATTGCAATAGCTTTAAAATAGCCGGGAAGTAGACGAAGTGTCTTAGCACTGGTTTCTCTGTAACTACCGTTCCTAATTATTCGCGCAATTTTCGAGAAAGATGCCAGAAAGAGCCAGAGTGAAGAAATTAAAATAATTCCCAGGAGTGGAATTCGAAACCATAACGCTTACAGTCCAGACATGATGTCCACAGCCTTATGTGCAATTGATAAAGAGAAAACTGTTTTCATTATTGAAACTAGAACATATGTATATAGGTAAGTATATATTAACATTTGTACATAGGTAGCTATCCATCTATCTATATATCTATCCATCTATCTATCTAAAAGTATATTCCTCCTTGTAATAATAAATACAAATTTTACATATATGTATTTAATAAATAACGCTTACATTCACAGCAATTTTAGATACAACCTTTCATGACGATATGTTCTTACTCGAGGGACATTAAAAAAGGTCAAGAGCTTTTACAGTAGAAAGCAAGTGTCTTAAGTATTTTTTAAAAGTTTATTTCTCTTAGCTTTTTTTACTTATAAATTGTTTGAGGCAACGTTTAATGTAAATGAAAAAAAATAGAAAAATAAATAAAAATATAGAAAAAGATATAACCAGTATGTGCAACCTAATTATAATGGCACATTAGCATAGAAAATAATTTCACAGTGCGAAACTAAGGTTGCTCTTTGAAATATAATAATGCATAGAACAATACGAATACTCGTATGTTGTCGAGTTGGACATAATTACAATTTAATTGCATGCATTAATATTTCTTTACGCGATGTTGAGTTCCGCTTTAGATTTCGTCGGAAAGTGGAGAAAGAAGTGTCTTAAATGTAATAGAGTGTCTTAACACTAGATTACCAGGTTCACTCTGCTTATCCTGTTACGTTTAGGATAAAGCGTGAAGCTAAAAAAATTAATTTATTCATTTATTTTTTTGCTATGCTACTTCCATATACCACCCCTTTTGATTGAAACTTGTGGCAAAGAGGATCTAGTGTCCAGACACTCCGTTCTACGTTGTTCACCTATGCTTATGTAAATAGTATTGAATTATATGTTATTTATTTCCGAAACAAAAATCAATAAGGCACATAATATCATAGCTGCACGAACCATTTATCCATTTGAATATTCACGAGATCTGAAAGCTACGAGTTACGACGTGAATGATAATTAGTTGCTTGATGTAAATTGTATAGATATATTATATAGGGGCCGTCGTGATTATAAGCGTGACGGTTGTGGGTTCGATTCCCGCTCAGGGTAATGAATTATCTTAGTTTTTTTCTATTCTACTTAACAAAGAAGAAACAATCCAGTAGTTGAGTTGATTTAATTTGTGCCTCGTGCAAAGAATATATATTCGACTAAATGTTTTTTTACAGCTTCACGCTTTATCCCGCATTTAGAACAGAGGAAATCTAGTAATGAGACACTCCGTTGCTCACTTTTCTCTCAATTTTTCGTTAATTGAGTGACGTAAATCAACGCCGCGTTTTATCGTACTACCTAAGAAACCCTGTTGTTCGCTTAAGTGAAGATCGAACTCAAAACCGCAACGTTTTCAGTCAGATATTGTCACACTGGGCCATCTGGTCTTTTTTGAAATCCGAATTCATATTATTTACACATCAAAATCCCGTAATACTAATAAATAACAACAACAATTAACATAATATAATTTAGAAAATCATTACATAAATTATGATTTATTTCATTAGGTAACTAACATAAATAAAAAAAATATTAAAAATACTGACAATATTTTTTTCTCGTCATGCCTAATTGTATTTTCTTGGAACACTGTGGGAGTTTCAGTAATTAACTAGTACGAGACTTCTTGTGTACTAAAAGAAAAAAAAAGAACTTTAAAAAAGCTTCAACTGCACTCCTTAATTATTATTCTGATAACAAAGTTCTATAACTTTTCTGTCCTTTTTATTTAAGGTAAAACTATAAATTAAAAGTTTGCTATTAACAAGAAATTTATGAAGTTCTGTTTTAAATTGGCTAGTCGTGTATTATTTTTATAATATTATTATATTTTATTATAGTACTTCAGAAAAGAAAAATAAAAATAACTCATCGCCTCGAGTACGGATCTAACCCAAAATCATTGTGTTTATAGTCAGACGCTGATTCACTACGGTCTTTTTTTAGCTTCACGCAGTTTCCCGCAAATAGATACTCGTACAAATAGATTGATAAGATACCCTGTCCCTTATCAAGATACTCCCATTCTCTTCTTTCCGCCTATTTCTTCAGGCATTGCGTGTTGAGTAGCACTCTTTGCTTCGTTACCTCGTAGAGTGAGGTAATAAAAATACTAAATATTTTAATCCCCCAAATGAGAATCGAACATACTGCCATGGCGTAGCCCTGTGCCCACATAGCATATATGTTTTACGTATCTATTAATATACTACAAGGAATATATGGTTAGCTTGTGGTTGAAATAAGACATACGACCGAATAAATCTTCGTTAATCTTAATGAGGCAGTCACGCCTTTGTACTAAGAAATAACTTATTTTATTTCTACTTTAAGACTAAACAATTGTTTTCACACCATTTATTGTTGGACACATTGTAACAGATTTTTATCTTACTTTAACTTTTTTTGTGTAGACAGATATTTACAAAAATGTATATAATAAAATATTATTTATTATTATATTACAATGAAAATAATTTGAGTCACTAAACTCTCTGTTGTAGTGGACAACTGAGTGATGAAGCATTAGTTTGCCTCGTATCTTCGATGACTAAAAATATACATATATTTTGAAAAATAAGCGTTTAAGTTTAAGATTACTTAATAAAAATGGTAAATCCTCCTCGTATATAGTAAGGTAGAGATGGAGCCTAGAGCTAAGACATGTTTCCCACTTAAATGTCCCCCCTTAAACAATACCTCTTGACCTCAAAAAATATAATCGTCCTGTCCGTTAGGCAGATAAAAAATATGATAAGGCAAAAAACACAATGCTGAAGCAATCATTTGTCAATCTACGTTTGGTTTTCGAAGTGAAATTCGTTGGAAAAACCTTTTTTTATGTGAAATGGAGAAGGAAAATCATATCATTATTATTTTGATCCAAACAAATGAGCTAAGTACAAGAAAAATAATATTTTTTTATACTAATAGTATGTAAGTAGATAAACAATTTATGGTAGACCATTGTAGCGCAGTGAGACGTCTGACTATAATCGTGATGGTTGTAGCTTCGTTTTTCATTTGAGGGAAGAAATATTTGATTATTCTGCT
This sequence comes from Heliconius numata, assembly GCA_016802625.1. Classification (NCBI taxonomy): domain Eukaryota; kingdom Metazoa; phylum Arthropoda; class Insecta; order Lepidoptera; family Nymphalidae; genus Heliconius; species Heliconius numata. Next base: position 596,199 of record JAEBDU010000090.1, read on the forward strand.
TCGGTAGAGTAAAATGCGATAAGTTACGCCATATAAAAACGAAGTGGCACGCATCTAGAAAATTCGAGACATTAGTATGAATGTGACAATATAGTTTTGTAGCTTCACGTTCTATCCTGTGCATAGCAGGTAGAAAAAGGAAGCCCAGGATCCTAGAGATGAGATACTCCGTTCCCATTAAGACACTTCCGTTCTCTATTAATTTAATATACTTTTTAATAGGCAATGTCCCATATTTAATACGTTAATCAAGTTAATTAATATCTTATTATTTTGCTTGGTCTCTGAGTCGGATGATATGAATTTAAATTAATTTGACAGAAACCACAATCACGGTGTGCAGTTAATAAATGCTATTTGCTTTGGTATATTGCTATTTATATTGCTTTATAAGAATTCCAACTTCAAAGAGGTGCTAGTAGCTAGCTGGTGGTACACAAAGTGTGACTCTAACGCGACAGGTTGTGAGTTCGATTTCCACTCGAGGAAATTAAATATTTAATATTTTCATTTTTTCGATGTGGTATCAAGACTAGCGCGGCGTTGAGTTCCGCCACTCCACACGTACTGCCTCCATAATTCGGCGTAAATTGAGAAACGGAGTGTCTTAACACTGTGGACGTCCCATACTACCCAATAAACGCGCACTTGGGTGGCAAATTCGTAAAAGGGTTTCCTCACGATAAAAAAGGTCCTCTCAACCTACCCAGCTGCGCAGGATAAAGCGTAGAGCTAAACCACTACCTTTATTCTTTGTGTACACTACAGCTATATTGAAATTTTGATAACTGCCTGAAATATATTAAACTCTTCTTCATTTTTAAACTCTTAGTCATTTTACAATAAAAACAACATACATTTGTTTTGTGGCTTCTCTTTGATCTTTGAAATATAGCACAAAAGTTAATCGAGTGCTCATGTAAAAATTCAATTTTCCATGTTTACGGATTCGAAAAGATTATTAATACTAAAGGGTAAAGCTTTGTTCTAGAATAAAATGAAAATTATATTAATATAACAAAGGAATGTGGTTTTAAATGTTTTTTACAATATTGCATTAGAAGTAGTGGGATATGAAATTATTTTATACTTTGTTAGCGATGGTTGATTTCGGTTCGATAAAATAATTGTTTTATTATTTTGTTTTGTTTTTGTTACTTTATTGATCGGGTTAGACAAAGTACTTTTAATTTCGAATTCGACTTCTAAATATTTTGATAATAATAGAAAGAGCTTTTTAAAAAGAGATATTACGTGTTAAATGAAGCAGATTACATATATCATATTTATTTTAAAGTAATAATAATAAGCCTGGTTTATATAAGTTTTAAAATGAAAACAGGAACATAAAAGGAACAATCCAGGTTAATAAATAAATAATTGTGTATTTCTAGCGGGCGAAGCCGCAGGTCACTGTTAAGAATATTTTTACGGATTTTCTTTTTTTTAAAGATTATACATAAAATCATTATACAGGGTGGAAGAGGCAGCGCTTCTTTTACTGAAACTGCATATAGGATAAAATATTTCAAACCCAGAATTAAAAAAATTAATCAAGGTACCTCAACAATTTAGACGTAAGAATTTTTTTTCATTTCACGATTTTTATCCATACCTGTATTTCGTGTCACGCACACATACGTATACGACGTTGCCGCTTTGACAGGTAAGTGTGTGCGTGCCTATGCCTACTTTACAAATGGCGTTTTATTTTAAAACGATAATTTTATTATTTATTTTGTTTGAAAAAATAACTTTTTAATTTTTGGGAATTATTTTTTTTCCGAATTATATTAGTCTTTTATAAAGTAGTTAAAACTGTGGTTTCATTTAAAGTGGTGCTGACAATTCCACCCTGTATACATCTTCTATAATATATTTTTTTAAATATAGCAATATTTCCCAATACAAAATTTATAATCAGAACGTCAATTTGTCTTCTACAAATTATAAATTCGATACAACTTCTAACAACACTCGTTGCAAATGACAAATAATTTATATGGCTTATTGGAGTTGGGAGTTCTCATCAGTTGTTGTTTCGAATTTTGAGATCGAGATGTGATAAATTAGAGTTCCTTAATGATGATGGTGAGAAGATTGCGTGAAACATCAAATGTAGCAGGGCAAGTTTTAATTGGTAGGGTGGAAAATTTTGTGTAATATTTAGAAACATTTATAAGGGTAACGTAAGGGTACGTGCAACTGTTAAGGTGACGGTTGTAGGTTCGATTCTCACTCTGGGAAATGAAACATTTTTTTTTTCCGTTTAGTTCCGTTAACACGTAATAGCTCAGGAAGAAGTCAGCAGAAAGTGAAGAACAGAAGTGTTTTAATGGGAAAAATATATCTAACTCTTGAATGTAGTCTAGAAAATATAATCTGAAGCTTATTCTTGTTGGTTGCTTCTTTGGTATTTTTTACTTTTTTTTGACAAACTTGCCATGAAACATTTTGTATTGAGTGGCGGAACTGAGAATATATAAGTGGTTTGAATTAACACTAAATAACATTTATTTATGCGTATTATCCTAGAAATAATGAGGTTTTATAGCACGCATATCACTATGCATCCCATAATTGTAATTTCATTTATTTACATTTTATTGTATGTAGAAACTAATAAACAGATTGATTGCGTCGGTATGGTGAAATTATAAATTTTTGTTACAATTTATTAAAAAAGATAAAATTTTAGGAGACCGAGAGAATCACTATTTTCTCGTCTTAATATAAACAATAGGTATATACGAAAAATCCATAATTTCATGAAAACAGACACAAGTCGTCCATACAACTAACATATTTAATACTGTCCGTCCATTATATTTTCCATTTATATATACATTATTCATACCGTGTTACTTTAAATGTATACTAAAATTTTATCCACCGTGGTCCAAAGTTAAGAGTTGGACGCGCATTTAACTCAGCGCCTGTCCAGAATTTAAAATGATTCTAAAGCTTTATTTTAAGATCATAGTTTCCTCTAAATGGATATTTTATCAATTATTGAAGCCAGTTGGGACATGCGTCATGCGACATGCGTCTGTAAACGTCACAGATAGCAGGTTCGGTTCCAACTCAAGGTAGAGATATTTAACCATTGATAAATTTCAGCTTCATGCTGTATCCCGCACATAGCAGGGTAGGCAGAGGGAACCTAGTGTTAAGACACTCCGTTCCCGAATTCTTCTGGAGGCATTGCGTGTTGAGTGGCAGAATTCAACGCCGCGCTTTGCCTCGACACCAAAGCGAAGAAGTGGAAATATAAACGAAAATATATACTTCACTTCCTCGAGGGTGGATCGAACCTACAACCGTCGTGTTACAGTTACGCTCTTGTGCTGCTGGGCCACGACGGCCTTTAAATAATAAATTTAACTAATCTAAAATAATATTATTAAGTTTCTCTTTAAAGATTCACGGGTTCAAAAGAACCCAGTCCTTTGGAAGGCTATATTATTTATATTATTAATATTATTCTATACAAAGACGAACAAGACAAAATATTATATAGGTACACAAATGCATTAAATGATACCAACATGCACATTAAAAGGCACTCTGTTCCAAATATACGGAAATTGTGGCGACGAAGATATGACATGTTAGTGTTGGTGTTACATTTATGTGGAACCGTATGCTAGTGTCATTACCGGAATATTATTATATGAACCTACTTTTATATACAAAAATGACTTTAATATAATTATACTAGTTTGGAGGTCGTTATAGTGCAGTCGGTAAGTTTATTTTGAGTCGGTGAGTGATAGTTGTGAGTTCATATCTCGTTTGGAAGTTTATTTGGAGGAATATTTTCGTTTTTTCTTTAAAAATGGAAAAATGTGCAAATAATAAACTAAAATTGTGACGGAACCAGTTTCGTAGGCGTTTGGTTCAATTCATCAATCAAGTTATAATATTTTTAAGGAATGACGAAAATAACGTTTTTTTCTACCTTCACCTTATTTAACACAAAACTAATTTAAGAAATTATTTATTGTGAAAAAAAAATCGTGAAATGACAATTTTTGTCTCTGCTTATCCTAAATTGAAAAGTACAAAAAGCTAATTTTCACTTTAAATACAAAATTATTTTTCATCAATTTTAGAAGCTCCTTTCTAGAATAAGGTATTTATTTTGCTAACATAGAACATTATACTTACAAAACTTATATGATTTTTACTATCTCAAAAAAAATACTATGCGAAATTGATATACATTTATCGTTATAAGGCTTGGAACAGAGGAATTCGTTTGAAAAATTTTCGGCTCATCTAATGAGGAGAAATTACTTGCCAGTTTATATCGCTTTGTCAAGACGCAGTGCCAATCAATTTCGATTTCGACTAAGCACGTCTTTACTGTTAAGTTGATGAAATATTAGGTTTATTAGAATTGCTTTAAAAGTTATTTTTACTAGCTATGTTATCTTACTTTGTTCATATTTAATTTTCATTTATTTGATATATTATGTAAATATACGATTTGGTTTAGTTTAGTTTTTGCATTCTTTACGGACATTACGTCTGTATGTTTTAGTAACAATCAGTTATTTATTTTTTAATATTTTCACTTCTCAATAAGCAATGCCTTTAGAATTCGGTGAAATGAGGACAACAGTAGTGATTCAATGGGACCCGTTTAACACTAATAGAGGTTCCCAGGTTCCCAGGTCTACCCTACTATATGCGGACAGCTTGAAGCTAAAAAAAAGAAAAAATATTATTGTATGTAACATTTTTTATTATCTAAATACAATTATACATACTTAGTATAGATATTTCTATGAAATGTCCATATATTATGGATATTAACATATTATAAAATGAAAAGCCATATTTTGCAACTAGTATCTCTTAAAACAATTTTCAAGCAGACGTGCAAGTGTCGGTGAAATATGAAGCACTTGTACATTAGACACCTTCACGTGCCTTGAATTGTAGAATATTACATGTACATCTAGATTTAGATTTAAGATGCTCTTAACATGAAGATTATGTGAAAGAAAACTGATTTACACAGTATTTTGAAATCATGTAAAGTGGAATGGATAAAGAAAATTGTAAACTAGAGAAAAATTTAAAGAGTACATTTTTTAAAATTTGTCACTAATGTTTTGAGTGGCGAAATAAGATGCAACAGACTGCTTGTAAAAGCTTTTTCTTCAATTCTCATGTTCGTTTGTCAAGTTCAATTTCCTATTAGCACAGTCTTAAAAATAAGAAAAGCATCTACACGCTGTATCCCGCACACATCGAGATAGGCAGAGAGAACCTAATGTCAAGACACTCAATTCCCAACTTTCCGCTGAATTTCTCAAGGCATTGTGTATTAAGTGGCGGACTCAACGCCGCGCGCCCTTTAAAATGAGGAGAAACGAAAATATAAATTTAAAATAATTATATTATATTTCATTTCGTCGAGTGGGGATCGAACCTACAACCAGTCGCGTTGCCTCTACGCTACAACTGGCCTCACATTTTTACACCATCTTTTAAGCATGTCAATATATAAACCACCTTCGCCATCACGTATAACGACTGCCATACTTTGTCCTGATAAATCTTTGGAATTGTCCACATTGTCCACGTTCGTTGTTTATATGAGGCGTATGTACGTTGTAAATCCTGGTTATTTTAGAAATAGCATGTAACGACTGTAGTGTAGGTACATACTACCTACTTTAATAGTCGCTCTCGCCTCACACTTTATTGCTGAGATGCTATCGTAAAAATGTGATTTGTACTAGAATAGTAGTTGTATATTATACTAGCGGCCCGCTCGCGGTTACACTCGCGTGAACTATGTTATTATTAATTTCTGTCTCCATGACTACGTCCTAGTGACGTCGTCGCAAAATTTGAGACTCCTAGCAATTGTAGTAAAGAAGTTTCATACAAACTTTCGACCCCAAAAACAACCCCTTAGAAGTTGAATATTGCAAATTCCCGTCTTAGCGAGCACCTACGTCCTATAAATAACTCCTATGCAAAATTTCATATTCCTAGCACATGTAGTTTCTGAGATTTCGTGATGAGTGAGTGACCTTTCGATTTTATATATATATATAGATAAGTGTTGAGTATACTAGTTAACTAGGATATTTTTTGCTATTGCACGCACTATCACGCACTTAGCAGGATAGGGAGGTTGGCATTAAGACACTCCGCTCCTCAATTTCCGTTGAATATTGGAGGTATTGTGTGTTGAGTAGCGGAACTCAATCCCTCGATACCAGAGCGAGTAAATAAAATTATTAAATATTTAATTACCTCGAGTAGGAATCGAATTCGCAATCTATTGCGATAACAGTCACACGATTGTGCAATCTGCGCCACGTCTACTGCATTTTTTTAATCATTAGTAAGATATTAAGGAACTACTCGAAGGCATGCAAATTTTAAATTATAATAATATTTCTCCGAGGGCAAAAATTAAACCAACAATCAATACAAGTGTAATATACGAAAATACTAATATTATGGCGACGACTCTCTTCGTAGTATTTGAATATAGGATAAAAACAACTTTTTCTAACAATTCTTTTTGTTGTTTTGTTAATTATAGCCATTTAGTAGATATATCAGTTTAAATAATCTCACCTAAAATAACTATTAACTCTATAAAACCAACAGGAATTTAATTTACTAAATTAGATTAAAGTTTAATTAATTAACATTTAAAGTTTTCCATTCAGTCACTCGATGGAATGTAAACCTTTAATTACAGTGCGGTTCAATATATGTATTTGCAATTGAACACGACTTTGTTCCCAGAGTTACATATTTAATTATATTGGAATATTTGAACCAAAACAATGAATATATTTGGTTGGTTTTCCTTTTGTTAGCTTATAAGCCAAATTTAAAATCAAATCCAATCAGCTTCACGCTGTATCCCGCACACAGCAGGGTAGGCAGGGAACCTCATGATAAGACACTCCGTTCCCCACTTTCTGCGGAATTCTAGAGGCATTGAGTGACAGAACTCAACGTCACGCTTTGATTAAGAAAATGAAAATAACGCTTTCTCACTAGGGAGTGAGAATCGAATCTACGACCGTAATTTAAAGTCAAATGTTGTGCCGCCGATAAAAAATAACTAAATATATATTCTTTTTCTTTTTCCTTCTTTTTCCTTTTCATACAAAGCAAAAAAATTGTAAAAATCTTGTCTTAAACAGCCACAAACGAGGAATTTAGGTAGAATAACGACATTTTTGATTTCATAAAATATTAGCACGAATTTACGTTAAAAGTAAGAAAAAAATGAATAAAAACCGTTTCCTTGCGCGTTGGAGCCAAAAGCGTTAGTCATTATTTAGAAACGTGACTGATTGTGATTTATGTTCGCCAAAAATTATATTCGCGGCGAATTAAAATAAATTATAGCTTTCATGTCTTTGTTGGTAATGTTTAGAAAATATGGAAAATAAAATTATATTTTTTTATATATATATTTTTTGTAAGGTAGAAGGAACCTTGTATTTCCAATTGGTTAAGTTAAGTTAATTGATTTTAGTATGTCAAAAGAAATAGAAAAGTTACTCCTCCCTGCACTAAAAAGGTTTTTTTATTAGAATTATTTTAACATTTTCTCCTCTAGTTAGACAAACTATGTTGAGTTTCGCTATTTACCTCGTTATATCTCAAATTTACATGAGTAATGAAGAAGAGAGTGGAATGTTTTGACATTTACAATTATTTGAGCTTTTTAGCAGGGTGGGCAAAGGAAACATGGAAAACTAATGGTAAGACATTCCGTCGCCATTAAGAAACTTCCATATCCTATATTCCGCCGAAATCTGGAAGCATTATGTGTGTATTGATTGGCGAAACTCAACGCCGCGCTTTGCCTCGTTACTAGAGCCAAGAAAAGAAAATATTAAATAGTGTATACCCCCGAGTGGCAATCGAACCTACGACTGGAATCAAGAATATTACTATTCATTATAATAAATCACTATTAATTATATTTCTTCAAGTACTGTCTGTACAACGTATTAACTGCATTTTAAATGACATATCAGTTTGACACAGCCAGCTTAGACATTTAGGGGTCGTTTGAAATAACACTCGGAAATCTCGTGAACTGAAGTAAAATGTTAATATCAACATTATTTAGGCGCCGGCCGTGGGCAGAGAAAGATAAATAAGAGAGAGAGAGAGAGAGAGAGAGAGAGAGAGTAAGATAAATATTGGCGGTACCCTCGATGTTTAACTGGAGTCAACAGTTCTTCCTGATATAAATGAATTAAGCACAATAACTAAGCTACAATTTAATAATGTTAATATTTTTTAACCGATTATAAAAAAAATAAGTGTGAGCTGTTTTCTATTTAATGTTATTGGAATTGAATGATATTAGTAGAATAATTTAGTTACAGTTAAAGCTAAAGCAGTTTCTATATCTTATTTTTTTAATAATTAAAAATAATATATAATTTTACTACCAGTTATAGATTACATTAGATTTCTATTATTAATCTTATATCATTAATTAGTTCAATTATTGAATTCCTGATTATAGTACTAATATCAATATTGTTGTAATTTAATTGCAACACACAGAATGTTATTATTTCCACTATGACATAATTATATGGCTTAATAAGTTTATTGTTAAAGTTTAAAAACGACGAAAACTTTAATATTTTCTTAATAAAAAGGGATTTCTTATTTAGGGAAATGAAAATAGGAGGTCAAACAATTCTAAAAGGCCGTCGTGACACAGTGACTGGTGAGGCGACGGTTGTGTGTTCGATTCCCACTCGGGAAAATTAAATATTTAATATTTGCATCTCCGCGCTCTCGTAACGAGGCGTTCAAGCCAAAGTTTTCGACTAAAAATGCGTAACGAAAATATCTTAATGGGAACGGATTGTGACATTAGGTACCTACCCAGTTTTCCTCTGCCTACCCCACATAGTATATGTGGGATACAGGATGGATTGAACCCACAACCACTGCGTTAACGGTCAAACAATTAACAGCCTCTAAGAATTTCACATTAGATAAACACCAAATGCTGAAATAATATAAGAGTACATAAAAAAGAATATGAAAGCGAATAACGTACGTAATTAACCCTCAAGAAGCAGCGACATGAATAGATATAAAACAGGCCATTGTTCACAATATTTGTGGTACAACAATGCTTGTAATGAGGATTTTTTTTTGTTCTACATTTAAAACATTCTTTCATTTTTAAAATGAAAACAAAATATTTAAAAAATCACTTGAGAATAATATGTTTTGGATAATTGTTGCACTTTGGATGTTATTTAGTTGTTAATAATGTTCTACGTATATGATGTAGGTTGCAGGTTCAATTTTATAATTTTGTTCGTAATCAAAAAAAAATCAGCTTCACGCGGTATCCCGCATACAGGATAGGCAGGAATCTAGTATTAAGACACCCTGTTCTCCATTTTCCGCCTAATTCTGGAAGCATTGCGTGTTGATTACCGAAAATAAACGACGCGCTTTGCCTCGATAGAAAAGGGAAGAAATGAAAATATTTAATTTCCTCGAGTGGGGATCGAACCTACAATCAGTCGCGATTACAATCACACACATGTACCCCTGCGCCACGAGTGGCCTGTGTTTAATATAATAAAATAAGATAAACGTGTTGTTATTACAAACAATCCACCAAACGGCATAACTTTTGATTGAAAATAAACTTCGTTTTAATATCAGCCGAGTAACGCTCGGCGGCGCTAATGAATTAACGACGAAATGTTATTTAAAGTTTGAATTAATTATTAATTATTACTTCCCAAAAGCACGTGTTGGAAAGCTGATCGATTTATTAATTAAACACTGTATAGACATTTTAATTATTTATCGGAACTTACCTTAGTACAGGAACTTAGTGTTAAAACACTTCCGCTCTCTGCTTTCGTTTCACCTACACTGCTATGCGGAATACACCTAGAAGATGAAATAAAGGAAAATTAGTTTAATACTAGTTATAAGTGATAGTATCCACTTAAAAGAGTAATTATGGAAGTTATTTTAATTTGCTACATCAGTGAGTCAGATCGTGGAAACGAGTTCTCCACTTTTCTACCGAGATTGCATTTTTATAATGCACATTGAACTTCTCGTAAGCCTTAGTTAGCTATATACTTTAGAATAGTGGATAATAAATAAAAAAAATATATATAATAAGATATAATCTACATATTTTATATGCACTTTACTTTACTATGCACTTTTTAGCTACACACATAATTCTTTTCGTTTGTTTATATACCTAAATTAAAGAAGGTAGCAAGAAGCGAAGGACCTATCAACTTGAAGATCCTTGAGGGAGGCCTATGATGAACAGAGGACGTCGAAAGGCTAATATGATGATGAAGATGAATTTCTATGGTGCATTTTTAATCGATAAAAATATTCTACGTTATTTTTGTCGCTTATATGATTGAAAATCTCGTAAAATCATACATTGTTTAACTTTATTATTATTGTTTTTATAACTGCAAACAAACAAAGTTTAATTACAAACAATATACAAAAATATTATTTATCACATTTTATAATATTTGTACAAATGTACGCGATAATACTCGTATAAACATTTTTACAATTTATTATTTACAGGGTAAACACGCATTCACGTTCCCGGAAGTAGAACATGTTTGGGGAAGTAAAAACATATTTTCATTTCATACGTTCACATAGGGGTTTGTCCTAAAATAGTAAGGGTCAAATGAAACGTGAAGAACTTTAGAACCCTTCTTACTTACTTAATTCAGGGGTAGTATATATAAGAACATAAATATAGTTAGTTATTATATATAGTTAGTTATTGTTTATTTATTTTTTTTAGCTCCCGGAACCTGGGAATTTTATGTTAAAACACTCTATTCTCACTTAATTCACTTCTGTTTCCCATTTGCCGCCGATATCTTGAGGCATTGGGTGTTAAGTGGTGGAAATCAACGCCTTCTACCCGTGATCATGGTCTACTGTATAGTGTCAAAATATCAGGTTTCCAAAAGGCGAGTATTTAACTGAGACCATAAAAATGTGTTACTGTAAACGCGAGAGGTTGTAGGTTCGATTCCCATTCTAGGAAATGAAATATTTAATATTTTTAACTTTTCACTCTGGTGTTGAGGCAAAGTGCGGCGTTAAGTTACGCCATCAATGGGCAATGCTTCCAGAATTTGACCATTAATTTACTTGTTATAACAAAAATATAAAATTAAGCTACTAAAATTATTATTTTCATATTTAATTTTATATTACAAAGCTTAATAAAACTAAGATTATATGAGAACGTAAACGTAAATAGCGACCGATAAGAGGATCCTCATTTTGTATGTAAAGTGGTACTCTCGATCGTACTGATAGTGTTCTTTAATTATGAAAATTTAATATAAATAAACCAAATATAATTAAGCAAAATAAATAAAAAATATATTAAATTATTTTATTTTTTTTAAAATTTTTGGCTATGGCTATTTCCTTGAGAGTTGCTAACAGCAAAAATAAATTATACTGATCGTAAAATAATTTCGACGTATAGCCTAATTGGCTAGAGCACTTGGACCATATCCAAGAAGAGCGGGTACGAGTCCCGCTTCGTTAAATTTTTGTATCTAAAACATCTAGTCATAGATAAAAAGGAAAATATTAAATACGAATTATAGCTTTTCTTAAAATAAGTCTTTGTATAGAATATATTGCTATTGTCTTATTATGTTTTTTGTTATTATTATATAGATAAGCGATAGTGCTACCCTACTCTAAAAATTTATTATTGAAAGTAACTAAGGTTTTTTTGAAATTTTTTTTTTAATAAAGGGTTCAAAAACAAGCATAGTAATAAATAAAAATTACATATAGCGAAATTAATACAAGCTAACTTTTCTCTTTTACTTTTATCGATGCTAAAGAAATTAGTCTTATTAATGTATGAGAAATATGGAACATACAAAATAAAATTTTTCTATAACATACTTTATTCTCATAAAAGCTATACTCGTACAAAATTGTAAAGAGTTGAAAGAGGTGTTGTTATTAAACTTATTTTTATTTTGCAAGTTATCCATGTCGAAAGTTTTCCCATTCGCAATATTGCTTGAAAATATATATTCGTATAACTATTCTACTGTAAGCTAAAATTATAGATACTTATATTAAACAGGACATAGTTTTTTACCAGTATATTAAATTTAAATTTGTTCCATTCTGTGTAGCAGGGTAGGTATATTAAGCTTAGAATAAATAATTGAAAACTTGTGTTGAGTGGCGGAAATCAAAAGCACGTTTGTTTTTAAATAGTACACCCCAGTAGAAATTGTATTCTTTTCCATCGTGTTTGGACCCAAAGTCAGACGCTACTAACTCAGCAAGTTAGGCTCCTCAACACGTATACCTCCAGAATTCACCGGAAACTGAGAAACGGAGGTGTTTCAACACTAGGTTCCCAGGTTCCCTCTGTCTATCCTCCTAAGTAGGATACAGCGTGGACCTGAAAAAAAATATGTATGTACATACATACATATGACAGAAAAAAAAAACCATATTCCTTAACACAAATACGAATAATTCAATTATTACGAATACAGGAACATAGTAAAAGCAATAACGTTATCAGAACGGGTCTCCTCAAGATTTATCGGTATCCCAGTTAGCCTTAACTATATAAATGATTCATGACCGCTCGTGATACTGAATCGAAATATCTATACTTGCATTGCAAAATATAGTCTAGCTTTTTCAAGCTGTATAGCTCAGCTTTTTCAAGCTTTATTAGCGATTACGTCAATATTTGGGCTAGTGTTAGTTTTTATATTCGTACAGATGCAAAATTTTAGTATTATTACAAAATTTAAGATAACTATAATAATATAGTTATTTTAAATTTAATATTACATAAGATGTGTTGCATCCGTTTTAATAATTTCAGTTTTTAGATTAATCCAATATCTGCATGTCCACGGGAAGTACCCATTAGGTTTAGACGGACGACAAAG
>JAEBDU010000090.1:609209-648533 GCA_016802625.1 Heliconius numata
GTTTCAATTGCAACGGAGAACGGACACTTTGTGTATTCAACTGAAAAAAGGAGAGTAAGAGCAATAATCATAGCTGACAAAAATAAGCAAAAATTACTGTCGTTTCCAGTAATAAAAAGTTAATTCAAAATGCAATCTTTCCCAACGTCCTGCTTACTGTTTATTCATTTAATTTTCACTGAGCACTCGTTAAATATTTGTATGGTCGCAGTTTCAAGTTGTTTTTAAATATTATTTCGTGGAACCAAATGTTCTTATTTTTATTATTTAAATTGAAATATGAGACTTTAAATCTCTATTATATGTTAATGCATTAATTATAGGCGTAGAAATTATTATTTAAATAGTGTATAGTTGAAAATATTTTAATAAAAGTTAAATCTTCTTTTATTAGCTTCAAGATTTTTTTAGTAGGGTATACAGATGGAACCTAGTCTTAGGACACTCCATTTTCCCTTTTCTGCGAATTTTTTGAGACATTGCGTCGTCACTGGCGGAACTCATCGCTGCCCCTTTATCAACTAATACGAAATTATGATAAATTACTCTCCTTTATAATTTTCAATAATTTTAATAGTTCAAATAAGTTGGATACTAAAATAAATTAATTTTTAACAACAACAGTTAAAAATTAATTTATTTTACGATTTTTAGTGATGGGTAGATCTTAAAATGATGCTTCTTAAACGAGTGGTGATGGTGGTGGTAGTGGTTGTCAACGAGTGGTTGTGATTGTCCTATATAAAACTTCATTTAATTAGGTATTATTTTTGTGCAAAGTTACATTTTGGTATATTAACAAGAACATACATAAAAAGTATTCGGGCGAATTAGGAATCTCCCTTCTTTGAAGTTGGTTGAAAATGAGAACATCCTCTTTTTTGAGGTTGGTTGAAAAGAAATGCAACCCTCAGGAATCTCACTTCTGACATCAATTTAAAAAGTTTTTGCTTGTAACGATTATAGTATAGTCAATTTTTTACCAAAAAAAAACAAATTTTCTCAATTTTTTCCGGATTCCATAATCGAAACCTAACCAAACTTTCACCAAATTATCCTTGAAGTGTATCCTTTCAAATAAAAAAAGAATCATCAAAATCGGTTGGCGCAACATTGAGTTATTCGGCTATTAGTCGCGCACATGCCTAATGCAAATTTAAGACTTATGTGATTTTCTCATGGATACCATTGTCAGACATGGACCAAAAAAAAATGGGACCATTCGGGAAGCTATACCTTTCAAATAAAAAAAAATTATCAAAATCGGTTCACCCAGTTAAAAGTTATGAGGTAACAAACATAAAAAAAAAAAATAAAAAAAAAAAAAAAAATACAGTCGAATTGATAACCTCCTTTTCTTACAGAAGTCGGTTAATAATTCAAGCTATTAAGTATTTAAAAGATCTATTTTTATTACAAACTTAATTTTTTTTAAAATTTAAACAAGACTTAAATAAATCTTTACTTGTTTCCGATTATAAACGCTAATGCGTTCAGCTCAAAGAAAACTAACATGTATTTTATTCTTTACATTTAATAAATGTAAATGGAAGCTAAGATTAAATAAAAGCTTTCCAGTGCAGGAGAAGTGAATAGACAGAATTATAGGAATTATAAAGTATAAATGTAGAATATAGTATAAAAAATATATATATATACTTCGTTCTTCACTTCAAGACTCTGAATTCTACTCATCAGAGTCATCACTCATAAAATTTGTCTCGTGTGAACGTGAAGAACGCAGTGTTTGGACACTAGATCTTCTTCCTAGTACGTATATATACGAGAAGAATAACAAAATATTAAAATTACGCTACATTTCCTTAAATTGGGATGCCAAAATGTTCAAATAATCCTTCTTATCCTCATCCAAAGGTTAAATAAAAGTTTCACCGAGGTTCAAAACGTTTTCCCATTTTCAATCTTATATTCTCACGTGCGTAAAGGATGAATGTCAAAAACGATAAAATAAATCATAGAAATATTTGTATTCCCTTTTGTTACAAATTATTGTTGTTTTCTAAATGTTTCATTCATTTAAAGATTCTGAAATTTACAGAATATTTAACAAGTTATTGATCTTTTGTATTAATTTAATAGTCAACTTTTTTTTTTATTGAATATAACATTCTTTTCACCGATTACTTTTACGCTCCTTGTTTTATTACTTTAGTTTGGAACTTTTTGTAGTTTTTCTTCGGCCATAGGGAAATCCGACATAAATCGAAAAGTTAGATAAAAGATTGAGAAAATTTTTCTTAGATACTTATTTTTCTTAGATACCTCTATGTATGTATTATTTACAAGATAGTTTTGTGAAGAGAACAAACGTTGCTTTTCACCTGGAAGATTATTCATTTAACTTTAATCCTTACCTATATTATAAATTCGAAAGTAACTCTGTCTGTCTGTCTGTATGACTTTTACGCAATCAGGGCGAAACCGCTAATTTAATTGTGATAAAATACTCATATAGAGATACTTGAGGGTCTCGGGATGAACATAGGATACTTTTTTTGTCATATTTGTAATATTTTCGATATATACCAATATATTAAAATACTTATTAATTTGACATGCAATTTATTCCGCCATGTTAATAACAACCGTCGCTATGCGACCGTTGCTAAGCAACGATCCACTAGTATTAAAAATAAAGGAATTTAATAAAATTATTTATAATATCTCTTTAAATTCTTTAATGCATACATTTATTTAGTAAACTATAACTGATAACGAGCTAAGTTTTTCATTTAAGATACTACGGTTATTTTAGTTTAAACATGCGTATAAAAAAGATTCTTCAAATGTCACATTAAATACATCTCAGTCGTGCTCCTCTCGAGTAACTTACATGATGAGAATATATGAATACTGAATGCAATATATTTTCTTAGCGTTGGGACAAGATTTTTGAAAACAATACCTACCCTTAAATATTCTATTTTGTAGACAGTTTTAAAGCTTTTGTCTAGATGTAAATATGTAATATTTTAGTCTATGAAATAAACATGAACTGAAAATTTTTAATGCGATTTAGTCGATACCATTAACAAATATAGCTTTTTTATATTTTATTTATAAAATAGTTTTTTTTTTTCAGCTACTTAGTATTCCGTGCCTTTAGTAGGGTAGGCAGCGTTAAGACGCTCCACTTTCCACTAAATAACTATATATTTGAGACCAATAGTGGCGTAAGGGCGCAAAGCATATTTCTATATATGAGACAGGTTGTGAATTCGATTCCCACTTTAAGAAGTGAAGTATTTAATATCCGCAAAGTCCTGCCATCCCAACCGTAAATTAGCCTAAAAAATTCGGTGGAAAGTTGGAGTGGGTAAGAAAGAAAAAATGAAGATTAATTTAGTTTTATTATTCTTTTCGTACCTACTCGTATATGTATATCCTTATATAATGCAGGCATATTTAGTGTCTGTACACTTTGAAGCTACTGTGTATTTTTAATACATTTTAATAATTAAAAATAAGTAAGTATTTACTTAATGGAAATGTCGATTAATTCAAAAGTAAATAAAGTATACGGTAGAATCTGTTAATTACTTTTTCTTGCACAACAAATATTGGTTTGAAACAGATTGAGTTTGGGAGTAATTTGTGAAATACCAATACGCGTATGTAATCTTTAAATAATTTATAAATTATAAAACTTGGAAATTGGTATATTCGAGGTCGTCATGGCGCAGTGGGCCAGTATATAATTGTAAGTGCAATAGTGGTGGTTTAAATCCCTACTTCCACGGAGTTCTCAAGGCATTGCGTGTTGAGTATCGGAACTCAACGCCGCGCTTCGCCTCGTTTCCAGAATAAATATTTCCCAGGTGGGAATCAAACTCACAATCGAATCAAATTAATCTTTATCAATTTCAAAAATTGTTCTCCTGTATGGGAATTGAATCCACACCCTACACATTTACAGTCCAAAGCTGCTGTACCTATATAGGGTACGTAAATAAAAAAAATAATAGCAAATTAACTTTGATAAGTAAATTCCAATATACGTACGTTTGTAAACGTTTTCATTTGGGACATTAGTAAATATGTGCTGAGATATTCTCTGGAACATTTAGTCGAATTACTTGAAGACTGTACTATGAAGATTTCAAGAAACTGTTCGTAGAATATTTTGATTTATTCATAATTTAGTGAAACGACGTCGTTTCAGCTACAAATGATCTTAGCTGGTTTAAAATATGTGTCTGGGTTTTATGCAGATTTGATAAATGAGACTTAAATTATAAGTTTCATATTTAATTTATTTACTACATACATTATTACAATGAAAAGATATCCATACCTATATTATAAATTCGAAAGTAACTCTGTCTGTTTGTCTGTCTGTCTTTTACGCAATCAGGGCCAAACCGCTAATTTAATTGTGATAAAATACTCATATAGAGATACTTGAGGGTCTCGGGATGAACATGGGATACTTTTTTTTCTCATATTTGTAATATTTTCGATATATACCAATATATTAAAATATTTATTAATTTGACATGCAATTTATTCCGCCATGTTAATAACAACCGTCGTTGCTAAGCAACGATTTGCAAAGTTTGTTGTTAGAAAACGTTACCCAAAATGAGCTTGCTTAACGCATCTCTATTGAAAACTGAAAATAATTTCATAAATATATTTAATAAATATTCGTATAGTTCAAGCGGGCGTAGCCGCATTCGGGTCCACTAGTCAATAATATATTTATATCGCTTATTTTAAATGATTTCTATATAACAATGGAAGTCCTTGATTGTTACTATGCTTCATTTTACCGCTCTAGTAAGACAAAGTACACCGTTGAGTTCTGCCACTCATCACATGTCAATGTCTTAAATTGGGGAGGACTGTGAAGAATGTAATATCTAGATGGATATGATAGGACCAGAAAAGTTTTGTTTGCCTACCCTGCTATACGATACGAAGGTAAAGGTTGAATTAAAAAAAAATCAATCCGTGAAGTAGGAGACTTTTCACCAAGTTCTTTAGGCATTACGTGTTGTATTGCGGAACCCAACACCGCGCGTTGCGTTTGCCGACACCAGAGCGAACAAACTTACAACCAGTTTTGTTTACAGTCACACACTTAAATTAAAATATCAATTATACAAAAACAAGTATTGAAAATTTAAATCTCTGTAAAATATTTATTTATACTTATTTAAGGATTACAATTTACGTAACTCAATATACGTTAAAGAGCTGCACTTAATTAAAATAGGATTCGATAATTTCAAATTAATCAATTTATTATAAGGTAATATTTATTATTAATTTCATAACTACTATTGTTTGTGAGGAATGAGGAAAATAAAATAAATTATTCCTCCGAGTGCCCATAAATACACTTCCGTTCCTCACTTTCCACCGAATTCATGAGGCATTACGTGTTGAGTGGCGGAACTTAACACCGCGCTTTGTCTCTTTAGCAGAGTGAGAACTGATATTTTTCTATATTTACTATCAATATTAAATCAAGAGAACGTCATTCACTATAAAACATACTGTAGAAAGCTGTAAATAAGTACGACAGCTTAAAGATTTTCGTGAAAGAGGAATACTTTGCGAGAACTTATTTATTATTCAGGTGGCGAGTTTCGCGCGCTATCTATTCTTATTTCATTTCTTTCAGAAAAACGACCTTCAAACGAATAATTCCTATATATTTTTTTTTAAACTGAGACTCAGTTTTTAAGTTAATTATTATGAGTTTTGCTAATTAGTAGTTAGTTGTACTAGGATTTTTATTTTTATAGAAATACTAGCGACCTACTCGAGGCTTGAACTACCTTATACTTAATTTAAACCTATGGTATACCTAAGGTGAAGTGCGAGTCGGACACACCCACTGAGGCTTCCGTATCGATTTCAGGATTACAATTAATAAAAGTTAACAACCTTAAATTTGCATATTCACTCATTTAGTATAAAATAAACTACAATTATAAGTTTATAATGTTTTTTTTTCTATGAAATACTCAAAAAGTTTCACTTTTAGGATTTTTTTCTTTACTTGAAATCCTTCTCTTTCCTTCAACTTGAAACCTCCACGCGATCTCGAGATAAATGATTTTGACAAACGAACAGACAGACAACATAGTGATCCTATAAGGGTTCCGCTTTATTCCTTTTGAGGCATGGAACCCTAAAAATATCTCAACAATAAGATTTAAATCAATATGTTAATTGTACAGCTATTAGCTATTCTAATGAGGTTTAATTCCACACATAAACTATAGGTTATATGTACACACCTATACATTATACATGCTTAGTAATGACTTCGATTAGTTACAATACAAGATAATAGCCAGGAAATTACTATTAATTTAAAATAAGGTATTTTAGTATTATTAGTATTTAGGAAATATGTAAATGTTAAATCAATATAAATATAAAGATTCACTCTGGGAACCAAACCTACAACTATCCTTGTATGGCGTAGCATAAAGATAGATACTTTTTAATTGCGCGACGACTACGTCAAAAAAAGCTCTACCAGCACTTAAATTGCCTTCGTTTTCTGAAAGAGAAATCTTAGAGTCGTTAGTGAAATGGCAAGGACGTTTACGTTGTTACGTAATATCTCGTACATAGCAGGAGGGCACCTGGGAACCTAGTATTAAGATACTCCGGTTAGCATATTCCACCAAATTCTTAAGGTGTGTTTAGTGGCGGAACTCAACGCTGCGCTTTACCAGATCGAGGAAATTAAAGAACATTAAACTTTTCACTCCCCCGAGTGGTAATTTAATCATCTAGTGCCATGATTCCCTCTAGTGTTGTGTTTATTATATATTTCCTGTTGATGCATAGATAAATTGTAAATAAATATGCTTTAACAATATAAGTGTCTTTCTCTTTCTATCCTGATGGGAAAGAACGTTGGAAACTGTAAGATTGTTATAGGTAACCCACGACTGGTTTAGTAGAGTTACTTACACACAAAAAACAAAGAAACCCAATAGAAATAATAATGCAAAAATCAATAACTTTTTAACTTATCTTTTAGTGTATTCATATTTTAATGTAATTTTTAATATTAAACCAATCTGAATCACAATATCGTTTCAACTTGTTTTTCCATCACGGCATACTAACAGAGAAGTTAGCCGGACGAACTTGGACTGCTTTTGGAATTGGATTTTCAATAATTTATATGTATTTTACGGCACAACGCTCAGGGAAACGAAGAAATTACTCAAATAATTATAACTTCTTCCTCACAGTTTAATTTTCGATCAAATATTAGCATGTACTTTAAGATACAATATATTTAATCATTCATTGCAGTCAATTTTTTTGTTCATATTCGCAGTTTTAAAAAATATTATGCATAATTTTCAGTTTCACGATGTATCACACCACATACCACAGAATAGGCAGCGGAAACTTAGTAATAACTTTCGTCTGCCTACCCTGTCTACTTCGTTCCCCACTTTCCGCCGAATTTTTCAAGGCATTGCGTGTTGAGTGGCGTTACTCAACGCCGGGTATTTGCCTTGAACGAATAGATGAAAATATTAATAAGTAATAACTTATTCACCCAAATGGGGAACGAACCCACAACCGTCACGTTACAGTCACAGCCTTGCGCTCCTGCGCCAAGACGACTTGAACAATACTCAATTTTTATAATTTTAAATACTATAACACTAAATGTTACAGGTACATTCACCTCTATCTAATATTCTGCAAGTAACAGGTGTAATGGTGCTGCAGTAAGTAACTTGAGCGTCTCAGATGTCTCAACTGCCATTTGGGACGACATTGAGAACATTATATTATAACTTAATAACAGAATTATATCAAGACTTGCCCTCGAGCTTCCCAACATTTTAAGTAAATGGTTGTATTTATAGAGAAGACTATTTTGTACGAACAGATTAATTAATATATTCAAAAAATATAATTATAGCATTATATATTTGATATATGTTGAAATTTGTTAAGACAGAAGAAGAAAGTTTTTTTCGTCTACGTCATATCGTCTCATGAAAAAAAGTTTTTAAATATTAGTATTGAATATTTCCATTTTTTTTCGCTCTAGTATCGCGGCGTTAAGTTCTACCACTCAACATGAAATGCCTCCAGAATTCGGCGGAAAACAGAGAAATCATTTTCACTCTGCGAAAAATGGAAAACATGATGAAAATAAAGCAACATATTTTTATTAATACTATCGATGTGAAAAGTTTAAATTAAACATTTTACATAATAAGAGACTTAATTCATATTGCCCGTACGAATAAGTAATGGTATTACAGCTTAATGCATATATTATTCAGGCAAAAATGACAAATTCGTATATTTTTAGGGTTCCGTACCACAAGGATACTACTATACTAGGGTAGGATCACTTTGTTGTCCGTCCTGTCCCTCTGTTAAGACTGTATATCTCGATGTCATATGGAGATACCAAACTAAAATTTATATAAAATATTTAATCCTTTTTAGTACATGGTCAATTGAAGGGCAGGAAAAATGAAGCTTGTAAGTCAACGCAATCAAAAGATACGTAGAAATTCGCTGCTTAATCAAATCCTATAGGGCACTTCCTGTGGACCTGCACCTATAAACTTGGTAAGAAGTGAAAATTCACAATACGAATAAAGAAAAAAAAATCAGAAAAGTGAAAATATATATTTATACAATCCTGAAATTAGTACGGAAACCTCTGTGAGCGAGTTCGACTCGCACTTAACCATTTTTTTCACCGGAGATACAGAAGCGTGAAATCGCACTCACATCCCGACCTTTTGTTAAAAACGTGAACACGATATAAAAAAGGCAAGTGCCGTGAATTTTTCATATGGAGTATTCAATTGAACGAGCTTTTTTATTATAAACGTTATTTATTTGTTTAACTTTTGTGCTTTTCGTTTAGATTTTGTATGTTTTTTTGAATAAATCATTTATTACACGTAAGGCTTTAACGATCACCGTTTTGTTTTTAGTTCACAAGTGAAGAATGGAGAGATTTTTTAATATTTTTTCAGCTTCACGCTGTATCCCGCGTGCAGCGGGGTAGGCCGTGCCCATTTAAGCACTTCCGTTGCCCACTTTTCACCGAATTCGGGAGGCATCGCGTACGGTGGAATGAAAATATTAAATATTTAATTTCCTCGAGTGGGAATCAAACCCACAACCTTTCACATTTTTAATTATAGGTTTGTACCCTTGCGCCACGATCGGCCTCACGAAAAATATTAAAAACGATTTTTTAATAAAAATATTGTAATCTAAAGCTTCGAAAATAACGATGGAGATGTAAAATTGATACTGGAGATTTACGTTATTAGGGAAACAATTTAATAGCCTTCTGCTGCTACACTTTTGTCAATCTGTTTTGATTTTCATTATAATATAGAGAAAACGATTAATATTATTTAATAAAGTGAACAAAGTAAACAAAAATAGGAAACGAAATATCTTAATTCCAGGTACCCGGTATCTTATCTACTACGAGGTAGGGATATAATGAGAAACTGCGTGAAAATGATAGTTAAGTTGTTTTTGGTTGTCAGTTTCACGCTACAATACTTTCCCTCTGCCTACCCTAAAATAAAATAATACATTTTTCGTTTATTTAATTAATTTAACTTAAATTTCTAAATCAAATCTTGGCCTAGATTTTACCTGTTGCTTAACCCGCCTGGTGAAATAGAAATAGCCAATATTACAGTATACATCATACAACGTAAGCTTTTAAAGTTCTCCAGTTTTCGTGAATTTCTTTCATTATTGCTATCCTTCTATCAGCTATAGTATTGCATCATATAGATGAGATAAAGAGAACCAATGAGTGGGGAACGGAGTGTCTTAATACTAGTTTTCTTCTGCCTACTCTGCCATTTGCCTGATACAGCGAGACGCTGAAAAATACACGACATAACTTTTTTAAGAAATTGAAAAATATCAAAACGAAACCCAAAGTACCCTGAATCTCTTCACAAATTGTGTCCAATTTCTCGACGTTTGGATTGAAGCATTGAACTGTGAAACGTATAAAACCGACTTGCCAGTATAAAGTAACGTTAACAACTGTACTCGCGCTCTAACAAGCTGTATATTCTGAAGCTTAACTCGGCGTTGGGAATTATATTCACGGGATATATCCAGTAGTGAATGCTTTTGCGAGAAGATTTGCACTTTGCCTTTCAAACGTAATATACATAGATATGATATACTTTATAATAATTCTAGAATTTGATATTATGTTTCTACGGTATTTTAAAAATATTCTCATCAAGAATTATTTGGTTATTTTTAAAACCAGGCGCCTAACCAAATATCAATTTAATAATCCAGAAGAGGGGAAAGAGAAATTCGCGTAATTATTAACAATAGTTGTGCATGTTGTGGCTTTGATTTCATTTTAGGGTTCCGTACCTCAAAAGGAAAAACGGAACCCTTATAGGATCATTTTGTTGTCCATCTGTCAAAAGTATTTAAATCGAAATCACGTGAATGTATCACGTTTAAAATCACACGATTGTTCTGCGCCACGACTGGCCTCACAAAATTAATAAATAATTTATTAATTTAAATTAACTTTAATTTTATATAAATAAATAATTATTTTAAATGCTTTTCAGTTTCAGCTAACAATAATTACTTCATAAATAATTATTGTATAAAATAATAAAATGATTTCATAATATTACAAATACAATTTCATTGTTCTAAAGTTCAATACGGATTGCTCTACAATAGCGATATAGGAAATGTATTTCCCACATATTATTCACAGATTAGTTTAGATCTACTTTCAAAACCTATACACATACATTTATTGTTAAGCCGCATTATACCCATGGATTGAAATTTTATTCGGGAACGTTAATTATTGCAGAAGTGTGTGACTATATACGCGACTGCTTGTGGGTTCGATCCCCACTCGAGGAAATTAAATATCTAGTTTTTATATTATAATGTCTTCTGGTGTCAAGGCAAAGCGCGGCGTTAAGTTCCGCCACTCAACACGCTATGCCCCCAGAATTCAGCGGAAAATGGGGAACGGAGTTTTTAAACATTAGGTTCACTGTTCCTACACATCACCGCGTGAAGCTGAGTAAGGTGTATATTTTTTTTATCTTGAAATTGTCTTAAAGGGGTGTCTTAACAGAAGGCTTAGTAGAAAATTCTCTTACGTAATTTAAATTTAACAATTTAAATAGAAAAATTCAGTAAAGACATAAAAATATGTGAAAATATACATTTTAGTAAATTTCTAGTTTCTTTTCAATATATATATAAAAAAAATATGTATTTTTGTTATAAAGTAGGCGTCTCGTATATACAGTTCGTTTGTAATTCAATAGAAATCCGCGACTTGTCACGTAACACGAACAAATTCGCGGCTTTGTGGTTCGTATTTGGTCGTAGGACGGAAAATCTTTACAAATAATACCAACCAGGTGTATTCAGTAGTCACTTTTAGTTATTGAGTGTGGAATACCGATGAGAAAATAAAAAAAATATCAGTTTTAGTGGAAAAATAAAATAAATATATACCTATCTATGATTTTTTTTTGAGCTTTGCCCTGTATCTTTTTTTATATTTGGGTAGGCAGAGAGTAAAGTCTTTTCCGAGATATTCCGTTTTTCAATCAATTTTCGAAACATTAGGTGTTACGAGGCGGATCCCAACGCCGCGCTTATTCTTGTTATTAGAGCGAAGAAATAAACATAATTTATTACTTCCAGTAAGAATCGAACCAACAGCTGTCGCGGTTTTACAACAGTCTCTATTGACGGTGGAAATAATGTAATAAAAATTTGTGCAAAATAAAAAAATAATGGAACATAAAATCCTATACACACACCTATATACTTTGTAGTATATTTATTAAATTGTTAACATATAAAATTATGTATGTATTTAATATTTATTACACTAATTTTACTATTTATAATTATAAATAGTAAAATTAGTGTTCTGTTGATTTTGTTTCGCTTTAGGAGTTTAAGACACCAAAATTTTTTATTGTCCATGCCTTGCTTTTTTGTTAGAGTATCAAATGTTTTTGAGATAGTGACTCCATTCACTCTCAACTCAGTTTTTTTTTTCAGGTATATTACGTAAAATAAATATACATATTACTAAAGATGTTAAAATATAATTTAATCAAATATATTTTATTCTGAACATGTCCGAAGTAAGGTGTTAATTAATAATTGCTTTGAATAAGGCGTTAAAAAGTACTGGATTAATTCTACTCACAGTACGAGCTCTGGTGCTAGGTAGATTACTGAATAAATAAATAAAATGAAAAAATAAATTAAATTTCACTCCATATTGAAAAGCTATTAATCACTGGCCAGCAAACATTTGCTTTAGCACAACCAGCTTCAGCCAAAATAATTATTTGTTTCAATCGTTATATTAACTTTTTAGCTAAATGGTATATTCCGTATTGCTATATGCGGGTAGAAGGGAGGAAACCTAGTGTTAAGACACTCCGTTCTCCACAAACCGCCCAATTTTTGAGACATTGGTTATTGGATTCGAGCTGCAATTTCTGTAGCCACCAGGACGAGTAAATGACTTTAATTAACTCCCTTGAGCAGGTACCCTAAAAGTCATATTTGCTGTCACTTTTCAAATATCTTTATTGAACTAGAAGAATTGAATTCAAGATATAATGTTTTTCTTATAATAACTACTTCTATGTAAATATATTATTGTAAATCTTTAACAATATGCAGGTAATTACTGCTTAAGTTTAATCTAATACATACAAACACTGTATTATGCAGTTTCCATAAACATAGTGTAATGATTTTATATAAATAGTTTTTATATTCACGATAATTTGTTATAGAAAAATGTAAATCAACCTGTTTGTTTAATAAAAAGATATATTTGAAAATTTATACATAGAACTAGCGCGAGTTGACAATTTAAAAAAGACGCTTGATGTGATGAAAATTCTGATGCGCATTATTAGATTTGGAGCTGAAGAGGAAAGTGGTTCTCTAGAATAAAATATTGTATTATAATTTAAGATATACATTGTACAAGCCTAATGGTATCTAGCCCTGGAAGAAGTATAAGTTCTGTAAAAGTCCTGAGATATAAATTGTAGAAGCCTAATGTTATTTAGCCCTGGAAGAAATATAAGTTCTGTAAAAGCCTCGAGGTGTTTGATTTCTTTACAATAGGAAGTTCGGTTGCATATTTTATGTTGATCGATTGGCACATATGGCCACTAGCGGGTAAATATTTTCTTAATTATAAGCAATTTCAGCCAAAGCTTAGTAATCATTAAAGAAACCTAATAATAATTTGTAGCATATATATTTTTAAATGCGTAATTTTATGAGCCTTCATAGAAATTTAGTACCAAATTCGTATATAATGTATGTTAAACTACTTCCTCCTATCGATAAAATATAATTTATTTTCTTTTTATTATAGAAAAAGCATATAATTACTAGAGTGCCTATATAATAAATAGTATACAAAACAGTTTCATTACAGTATTCATATCATAATTAAAAAGAACTACTCAGTTATTCTGACCTCAGTGCTCTACAAATAGTTTGCACGTACATTTTCTATAGAAAATACATTTGTATTATGTAAGATATAAAGGCGTATGCATATGAATAGTAAATGGGAATTATGTATTTATATAACATTCCCTTACAACTATTTATTATTTATATACTATAATATTTTCATATTTTGTAATAAAGAAGAAGTAATATTTCAATTTCACTATTATTTCAATAGTAGTATTTTAATAGCACTTGCTTTATATAAATAAAACTGCATTTTATAACAGTTATATAATTAATATTGGTATCTTTTTATTTTCTATTCATTCAATAGTTTATGAGGAGACTACCGTCGATCTTACTAGCAAAGGGAAGTTCTTACTGGTCATATCTGTTAAAATATAATTAACTATACATATAGTTTTTAAGAATTTCTACTAATATTAATTTATTTTATTTAGCCGTACAAATTAAACTAGCAAATATTAAAATAATTAAAAAAAATGTAGAAATAAAATTAGAATTTTCAATCACAACCAACGCCATGATACATCGTTTTATCATTTATCAAAATGCCCCAAAGTTACCTATAACCAAAATGTTTCCGCGAATCATTATTTTTGATAAACGATCCATCTCTGAATACGAAATTACTGATGAAATATCAACTTTTTATTTTAAAACGTAGTGAAAATTTTACTTTTCTGTGTTTATTGAGTAATGTCTTTATTATTACTTTACTCTTTGTTTCAAATGCTTGACGTGTATTTAAAATAGTACTTATATTTTAAGATACTGGGAAGTATAGTCTCTAAACATTAGGTTCCCAGGAACCCACAGTCTACCCGATGTTAAAAAAGTTCGATGATGCTATTCTACAAATGTAGTACCTTATATTACAGCCTTATAAGGTGCTAGGCTGTCTCTTGTCTACAGTAGTAAACCAAACGGACTAAGCTAGGCTATACTCTATGGATTGATTTTCACTATAAAATTATTTTTTTTATATTTCTACATAAAGATATTTCACAATCACTATTTCCAATAAAAGAAAATCAAACTTGAAACATTAGTTAACTCAATAAAACAAGTTTGATGGGGTCCTATAAATAAATAAAAAGTAATAACGACGATGAAATGGAAAAGTTGGGGCTCTATTGTTCAATAGTTATGAGTTGAAAGAAGAATTTTTATTATACCTACCTACATTTATACCTCCTTTGTTCTTTGTTTGATTTTATGTTCTTTTATATATTTTCTACATGAGGTCATTGTTCCGTCTCAATGTCTCGGAAATTGGGCTGGAAGTGAAGAACGGAGTGTCTTAAAATTAGGTTCCCTCTGCCGATAGGCTTACGTCAGGGTACTGATATGAATGTAGGTAGTATACGAGTACTACGATAAAAATCCACCGTGCACAAAAGATGTTATGATATGAATAAAATATTGCCTATTTGTAGAATTTCCAGAATTTCCAGCATATCCAAAGCAGGAAATGCTTTTGTTCATATGTGTGTACGTAAATGTTTATCAAATGATCCGTTAGCCGCCTTAAATTTCCATTTCTGTTAGCTTCTCGCTGTATTCCGTATGTAACTGGGTAGGCAGCGCGTAGTGTTAAGACACTCCGTTCCCCATTAAAAAGCAACAAGTACAAGAGATTAGGCTGAATAAAAAATATAACCGCCTCGAATATTGAATAAAACATAAATTTTATTATATTACCATACTAAATTGGTTAACATTAATATAACGAGCCGATATCGATTGTCAACATACCGCAATCAGTGGGATCGGCTTAATTGACGATAGCAATTTAAAAACAATGTAATCCCTTACAAATGCGAAATATACGTCGGTAGTCTAAATATTGACTTTTAGATAAATTAGATAAATAAATTGTGTAATATCATACTAATTTCATAGTAAATATTGGTTATAGACTAGTAAATACTTCTGATTTTGTCTCGTATATTAATAAATTTAATTTACTGATGCATTTCCACATTTTATTTGGAAAGTATGTGGGGAATAAGTTATGTTATTTATAAATATAATGTTATTTAACTTCGGTTGTTAGATCGATCTTCATTAGACTGGAGTTAATATTTTCGTTTTCCGCTCTGATAAGGCACGCAACACTTCGAATTGTAGGGGAAAGTGGAAAACGGGGCCTAGATTCGCATTGACGATCGAGCTCTGCGTGATAAAGTGACTCTTAAAAAATAATATAATTTATATGTACATATTTATTATGATAATAATAAAAGCTTTTACAATAAAAACAAATAATAATTTTGACAATTGTATAAAAATTTCGACGAGATGCAGTGAGATCACACACTCTCTATTGGTTAGAACATTTGGACGGTGGCCAGGACGCGAAGACTAAAAAAAATATTTAAATTTTTCAAAAGTTTTATTGTTATTTTATAAATAATTGAATTTTAAACTTCGGTATATAAAGAAAACAATGTTAAAACAAAGCAGTTATATAATAAAATTGTGAAAATGATGCGAAAAGATTTTTTTTTGCTCAAAAACCAGGTCAGTTGGTTCACGAAAATAAGAAAACTCATGATACGAACTTCAAAAGCGTACTTTGCAATATGCCCAAATAAATTAATAGTTAGTATGAAATTTTTGGTATTCCAATTATGATTCATAAATTTTAAATTAAAAAAAATGTTTCTTTTTTATTACTTATTCCTTTAAAACTAGGTTAATAATATTGTTGCTAATTAGGCTTTATATATCTTTTGTAATTTCTCCAAAAACAACAAAGAATTTAAATTATTATTTTAATTTACATCAATACAGTACTTAATGTCTTTAGTTTTCAATTATATTATTATTCACATATCTCAGATTAAAATTATATAGTTTTCTTTATAAAATAGTTACAAAAGTGAACAAAAGTAGTGATTTGAGCCCTCATCTAATAAGATTTTCATTCGAGAAATGGTCTTAGCTTAAACACATTTTCTTCACAAATTTTCTTTCTCTTCATAATAAAATATTAAATTTAAATACCAAAAGATGTTTTTTTAAGCACGGGCCTAATTAAGAATTAACCACGCTATTAATACTTTTATTCCAGCTTCTAGAACGAAGACTGCTGTAAAAGTTTTTATGATTCTGTTGAAAGCTGACGTTTACCTCCTACACTTATAGTTTTTGTACGTCCATTAAAAATGGCTGAGTTTTCTTGCAGCAGTTTATGAAAAGGACTTAAAAATCTTTTTAACTTTTACATTTATAATTCTTATTAAAATATTTTATATAAAGCCTATATTTAAAATTATAGCCTAATAATTTAAATATTTTTTAAAATAATTTTAGTTCTTATTCAAAGTTAGAAAAGAAATTCAGTATCTATTTACGTCTTAATAAGTATAACGCAAAAATCATACTAGAAACTATCAATGCTATATATTATTTAAATATACTGTGGTAGGTAAATCTTCGTCGAGTAAACCTAAGTTTGGCCAATAGTATAAAATAGAATAATAAAACACGATACACATTGATAACAATATATATATAAACTAAAACTGCGGTTATTATAACTTATAGCCCAATTAAACGAGATAAGCTTAATGCCTTTGGCATTTTCAGTAATTTATTGTACTACTCAATAATATTAAAAGTCATATTATAATATTTAAATAATATTAAAAGCCATATAATAAAGCTAAGCCATAATAAAATATTTTTTAATAAATAAATAATTAATATTTAAGTACGATACGAGGCCAAAGCATGACAGTAAAAGCGATAATTACAGACTTAAGGAAATGAATTACTTTCATTGCCTTGCTCTGGTCAGACAACCGCAGCGTTGAGTTCCGCCACTAAACGTTACAAATAATACCCTCTTTTACTTGAGCTTTTAAATTTAACGAATTAAATCCATCCAACTCTTATTCAATTAATTGGTGAATTTAATAACAGTTTTGTATTTCATGCATTTATTACTTTTGTAAATATAAATCATTTTTTTAACTAATGTAAATATATTTTTTACTGGTGTTATATTTGGTTAATTTTAATTTTTTTAAGACGAACTCAGTCTATTGGATATTAAATTTCTAAATTGTATAACTTGCAATCTGTCATCAAGAATATAAAACTTTAAAATAAAACTAATATGACAGAATTTTCTAAGTGTTTCTACTTCAATGTTATGGTAGTAAAACTGAGTATATTAAAACTTCGATGGGTGCAGGAAGGATTAATATAAGCGAGACCAAGCACCGTCAGCTTGCAACATAAGATGCAGCAATCTCATGAATATTTTCAATCTTGTGGGGAAATTTTCAACTTAAAATTACAAATGTAATAGAAAAATAAACTTTCTAACTAAGTTTTATTGATTTTTTATTGAATTATCAATATTTTAGAATAGAAAATTAAAATATTTAATATTTAATTTATTTCAGTGGGAATCGAATCTATTACCTCTCGCTTATACAGTTGCACGTTTCGCTTTTCAAAATTTATAAATTACTATTATTTTCAGTCAAAGCTTTTTAATATAATTCGTTTACAACAAAATAATAAAAATGTGAACTATCTGGATATAAAAAAGAAAGATAAATCATAGGTCATCAGACAAAAAGGAAAGAGGCCAAATAAATCTTCGTTAAGCTTTGATAAGTGAGCCCCACGCCTCTTCTCATTACTCGCCCCTTAACATCTTGACAAATTTCACACATTTATATTGAGTTCAGGTTTTCAGGTTTTTTGTATCTCTATCATGACTAACTGAGTGGAAATAAATTAGGTCTTTTAGCATATTTTTAGAGTTCCGTACCTGGTAAGAAAAAAAGGAACCTTTATAAGATTTACATTTATAAGAAGACCTTTCTTTCCGTCTGTTAAGAACGTTTATCTCAGGAATGCTTGGAGATACCGAGTTGAAATTCAAACCATATACTCTGGTCTACGGTCCCTTGATTTAATGAAAAAATCGTATTTTTACATTTACTTAAAAAACGATATGGCCGTTTATATTGCAAAAAACGCGTACTTCGACATTATAAAGGGATTCGAAACTAATGGGGTACTTCCGATTGACCTAGAGTTATATTGTTATAGATGAGGATGGATGTTTCTTCCACTTTCACGCAAAAATTGCACTATTTCATATGAAAATTTACAATAATATAGCACATCAGAAAAACACATAGGCTACAATTTATATAAAGACTGTATAATTTCATTATAATATAACATTAAGTAAAAGCGGAGAAAACATGGACTTAAATATACAAGTATAATGGGCATTACCTTATATTTATTTATTTATTTATATTAATATTTATATATATTTATTTATTTATATTATTATTGTTATTAAATTCCTTATATTATAATTTAATGCACCACCCACCACCTTCTTTTTTTATACAATTCCAACAACCAAAGGTTGCCTGGAAGAGATCGCTTCAAGCGATAAGGCCGCCTTACTGTACATGTTTTTGTTAATTTTGTATATAAATTGTGTAAAATTTTGTTGTTTTTGTGCAATAAAGGATATTGTATTGTATTGTACCTTCTCGTAATGTAGAAATTATTATTTTTTCTGTAATGTTTCCAAAACGAAGAATTGATCATTCCCACGAAAGGGAATCGAACTCACAACCGTCACTTATACGAGTACAGACTCGCGCTACGACGGCCTCTACACTAAATCAATAAATATAACGCTAGCAATTATATTCTTGTATATAATATTTAAACTTGATTCAGTAAATCGTATTAGAAACTACACACATTATACAGATAAGAGAAACGAGTGATCAAACATGAAACATTCTCTAACTTGACACTCCACGTGGCTGAAATTGTTTTACGCTAAGTGTACTTAAAAGTTTATACAAACTAATGTGAATATAATTTACATATTAGAAACTATTGAAATATTACGTTTTGAAGCCGTTATGGGCAAGTGATCGCGGTAAGTCATATG
The DNA here is from genome assembly GCA_016802625.1 of Heliconius numata. Classification (NCBI taxonomy): domain Eukaryota; kingdom Metazoa; phylum Arthropoda; class Insecta; order Lepidoptera; family Nymphalidae; genus Heliconius; species Heliconius numata. Next base: position 628,708 of record JAEBDU010000090.1, read on the forward strand.
TAATGACGTTCGCAGGTTCAATTTACATTCGGGGGAATACATTTCCTCGATGTGGTAAGTAGAAAAGCAGCGTAGAGTTCCATCACTCAGCACGATATGTTACCAAAACTTATATGTTTTCATAACAATATATTTTATTTAATAAAAATATTAAGTAATAATAAAGACTATACATTATTTTACCTCTAGAACTTTAGAAATTAGTTAAGTGTTTTGCTTACTATTATAGAAACACTTAGTTAAATTGTCATATTATATACATTAAGTTAAGATATTAATTCCTTTTATTTACTATGTATAGGTGTGTTAATTGTGGCGTTTAAAATGATAAATAAACTTCCTTTCTATAATAAAATATGAAACTCTATTCTAAAATATGTAAACTACGACTCCTAGTCCTTTCACATTCAGATTTTTTAGCCAGAGATCCATTAAGCCACAAATGAATGTCCATGTCCAGTATTCAACTGCAAATGACAGCTTTCGAATGGAACTACAGTAAAAGTTTTAAAGTTCCTGTTACAGGGGAATCCTATTTGGATGTGACGTGATAGAGCGGTGAAACTAAACTCTTTTATTGGTATATTGTGTTTTTTAAATCTCCTATAGGATTTTAGTTCTATTTTAAATTATCGTTAATAATTACTTGTTTTCCTAAAAAGAGCACTTTTTAATATTTATTATTATTTTTAAAAATCTATCTGTCTTTCTATTCGTCTGGGCTAATTTCTAAAATAGCTGAACCGATTTTTATGACATTTTCTCTCGTACATAGAGTAGGTTGGAATTCTTGTGCAGTCATTATTATTAATAGGAAAAAACTAGTGATAATAGTAAGATATAAAATAATGCTCCCTAAATACAATTAAATAATATTAAACAAAAAAAGTAGGCGAAGCCGCAGGAAGCTAAACGCGAAAACAGAAAATAATAAAATAAATAAGTATTGTTACGAAAATAGCAGAATTAGAGTTGAGAACCTAAAACAATGGTAGAAAAAAAATAATTAAGTCGAAAAACTCAACTCAAACGATGCATAATAAACCATCAAACTTAACAACAAGACAATCGACTGCTATCCTCTTAATATATTTAGAGCTTTCGCAAAGCCCAGTGGTCATGAATCACCCACGGCGGCTGAGCTAACTGAGACAACGATAAATCTAAACTGGACGTGCCAGTATGTTACACTCGTTTAACGATATTTGTTCTGCCAATTTGGTTTTACGCCGTTGGGTGTGATGTCTTGCATTTAAATTATAATATCTATTATGAAATAAAAGTAACTTCATGTTTTTTCATGTCATCATGTAGAATGGGGTAGGTAGAGGAAATGTAATGTAAGGACCTACGGCGTTGAGATCCGCCACTCAACATGCAAATCGAAAATTTGGCGACAGTGGGAAACGGAAATGTCTTAATAGGAACGTGGTGTCTTAACACTATACGGGATGAAGCTAAAAAAGTAACTAGCTTAAAAAAACAATTAAATGTGTATTATTATTAGTCCCTTATTTAGTCAATATAGGTATAAAATATTTGCGTTTTTAATGTTAATAAGCATAATTTGAATTTGTAGTAGCTATATCCATATTTAGTTATTTATTTATAAGGTAAAAATATTCATTTATTTCAGTAATTATGTTTCCACAAGCATTTTCCGGAAAAGTGTGAGCCTACACGGCAAGTTCGTTGTTTTAAAATTCACGTTTAACACGCTCTCTGAACACTGCCGGGTTTTGATAGCTTTTGTTAGAGCTAGTCGTTGTTTTAATGACTTCAAAAGTGAGAATTGCAACCCTTGTATGTGTATTTTTTGACTTCACCCCCGTTTTATATTATAGAGAACCTGCAAACCTATATATAATATTTCTATCTTTATATATATAGATTAAGGGAAATATAAAAAAGAAAAGACATTGGCTACAATCGGGTTAGACTCAGGGAAATCGAGGAAATTCAGTTGAGGACACTCGTGGCGTAGGGCCACAAGCGTGCGATTATACGCGCTACGGGTTGTGGGTTCGATCCTTATCCGAAAAAAATATATTTTCTTTTCGTTGCTTTGGTAACGAGGCAAAATGCAGCGCTAAGTTCCGTCACTCAACGCCTCCAAAATTTAGCGTAAAGTAGGGAACTGAATATCTTAAAATAAGATTCCCTGTGCCCGCCATAGTATGTGCGGGATAAAGCGTGAAGCTGAAAAAAGAAAAAAAAGCAACATAAAGAGTGGCGTAGAGATCCTCCACTCCGCATGCAATGTGTCAAAAGCTAGTGATTAACAGAGTGTCTTAGCACTAGGTTCTCTCTATCTATATTGCTATATGCGGAATACAACGCGAACCTTTAAAAAACTATTAACACTAGAAGTGCCGAAGATTGACACCCCCCGCGAACCGCCGTCGTGACAAATTTGTCCCATTCTACTTATTATATTGATTGTTGGAATAAGACAAGAAAATTATTATTTAAATAATTTGTAAAATATACAGACCACGTTTATTAATCAATTTAAAATCAATTCTTATTCTTTAACAAACACAAAAGTAGCAAAAAAGTAAACACAAAATAAAAATCAAATATTTCAAATACGTTATAAGATCGTGACAACTTATTGATAAACTCTTATAAAATTATAAGTTATTGAAATTAGTTAATATTATTATTAGACCAAATAATGGATTAATAATAATATTCTTCATTAGTGCATTTATTACAGACATTTTTTTTGTATATGTGGTACCTACTTCACAGAAGATTTATAACTTTACTAATATATTATCTTTACTTGTGCCCCCAGAATTTGGCGGAAAATGTCAGCAGAGTACTTAACACTAGGTTCCCAGGTTCCCTTTACCTACCCTACCCTTGACCATATTTGATCTCGAGCGTTTTTCTGAAATTCAAGCTTAGGTTAGCCAGTCCTTTTCTGATAGCTCACTTGAACTAGCGGTAAAATTTGGTAAGGAAACCAATTTTGCCTCACTTTTCAGGCTATTATTTTTTAAGATTTAAACACAAAAGTATAGTTTTCAGATTTTTTCTTGAACTAGTACCACCTGTAGATGCTAGCTGGCAAATTTTATTATTCTAGTTTAACCAGGAGTACCTTATTATTTATTATTAAAAAACATTTCCTTTAGAGTGTCGAAATACACTTTTTTTACGATATAAATAGTCATATCTTTTTTTAAGTACGATTTTTTCAGGAAGATTTTTGTTTATTTATATACTTATATGTTTATCAACTCGATATTAAAAAGAATTCCTGAGATAAAGGCACAGACAGACGGATGGGCAACAAAGTGTTCGTACACATAACATAAGGGTTCCTTTTTTTCCTTAAAATGTACGGAACCCTAAAAACTTAGGAATTGACTGCTAAACCTAGTGTTCTATTTTTTTCTCCACTCCCGCGTTGCCCCTTCACCTCCACGGCGTCCTCGAGGCATGAAAAAATGTCAAATTATACCCTCAAATAGTGAAATAATAATGACGGGACAAAAATGACCCAGCGGCAGTTCTAGGAAATTCATATTTTTTTTCGAAAAGTATGACAGTTATAAAATTAATTATATTTTAAATTAGATAAATGTGTAACATTTGTAAAAGTCAAAAAGTTTCATCAACATAAATTGACAAATAAAAAAGTTACATACAATCCAGCTTGCGTATGGGACAAAAATGGGACGGAGGCGGTTCTAGTGTTAAAAGTGATCTTAAACCACAATCAAACAGTGCGCGACTAAAACGCTGCAATAACTTACGCAACCATTAAACGTTCTAGCAAAATGGAAGCACGTCGTGGTCGTGAGCCATGCGGAGTTTACGCGCGTGACTCTATCACGATTTATCTACTAAATAATTGAAAATTAGATTTAAAAATAAGATAAATATTTAGTTCTGGAAGTTGTAAGCCTAATGGTATGGATTTACTTGGATGTATATGCACCCATATTTTGTAGGATCACTCTTTATCTCCTATATAATAGGGTAGACGTTGAGAACTGAATGCTAAGACATTAGGCTTCTTACTCTCCGTTTCAATTTAAGACATTGCGTGTAGAGTGGTGGAACTCAACATCGCCCTATCCCATTCTTTCGAGTGTAAATCGAACCCCACGTGCTTACAGCCAGCTACTACACCACGGCGCCACTATGGCCTTAAAAATGCTTATAATATTTTCTTTCATTGTTTCGTTAAGTAAATACACAATGTCTTTAAATGAAAAACTAACAATGAGTTCTATTTTGTATTATATATGTAGAATCATTATTGTGTGTACTTGGTAGGCTTCTTTATTATGTAAATAATGAAATATTTACACAAGTTAACAAATAACTAGGAGAAAAAAAATGACAGTACTTAAAAGAAAATACAAACCAATTGGATTCTTAAAACAAAATTTAAAGTAAAACCTCTATGATAAAAATATGTCAAACAAAAAGAATATTCAATTATAACTTATAGAATTTAAAAGTTGACTAGAGTAAAACATCCCTAGGGATAAACATTGTATACTTGTTTCATATTATAAGATACTAAATAAAAATAAAGCTAGTTTTCAGACTATAACAATTTTCGTGCTAAAGTCTTTTGCTATTCTTTTGAGATGCATGTAACTTCATTTCTTTGTAAGCTGTTGTGAGCAAAATTTACTAAGTTCTATGTATATATTTCTTTAGCTTCATATTATATCTCACATGTAGAAAACAAGGCAGGGAGCCTAGTGTTAAGATACTCCACTCTCGACTTTCCACCGAATTCTGGAGGTATTGCGTGTTAAGTGGTGGAGTTCAACTAAGAAATTAAAATATTAAATCTTTCGTTACTTCGAATGGGAATCGAATCCGCAACCTTTTTCAGTCACCCGCTTCTACCAAAACTGGTTTCTTACGATACAAGATATGTACGAATAGCAAACAAGCAATGAACTTAGTTAATACATAAGCATTATAGCCTTACAAAAACTTTAATTAAAATCAATTTAGTTAATCCAAAACTAAGATCCCTTTATGATATAGGTCTCATAAGTAAGGGTGAATATAATACTGTTTGTTCTTACTTAGCAACAGGCGTAGTTTAATACGTGTCGTCTTTAGAACAATTATAAGATCACCACAGCCATAGATTGAATTGAATAAAATTACCCTTAAAAAATAATTTGTATGTTTTGAGAAGCAAATTTATATTTTTTTCTACCTTATGATTGTGTGCAACGCAACGGTTATGGGTTCGATCCCCACTCGAAGAAGTGAAATATTTATTTACGTTTATATTTCCATTTCTTCGTTCTGGTGTCGAGGCAAAGCGTGGCGTTGAGTCTGAGTGTCTTAACACGAGGTTCCCTCTGCCTCCCTGCTATATGCGGGATACAGCGTAAAGCAGATTTTTTTTCTCTACCTTATGATGATTAAACTGTTTAATTTCAGCAAAAAAAAATCATGCATATTTCCTATTATTTACGGAGATTACCTAAGTTAAATTTAAGTAACCCTTAGGGTTAACTAAACTACTACAATAACGTGATGTTAATAATAAGTTACTTAAATATACCATCGATTGACTAAAATCACATCTTTCTATACTTAGCCTATGTTATTACAATTCCATTGTTTTTCATAATCTTTCATGCACTTATCAGCATTTTCCGTGTCAAGTCGGACTGTTTGCGACAGACGAGGGAAAGCTGCGAAGCTTCTTATCTATTACATTAATTTTATTTGGTACTTGGCGTCCGCGTCGAGCGTTTGTTCTTTATATTTTCATTTCTAGTATTTTCTTGAAAATCCCATTACTATATTATTCTAAAGAACTAGAGGAAACGAGACAGCAAGGACTTGAAGTGTGAAGTAACGTTTTATTATCTTTCTTTATTTCTAACTCCATTGTTATAACTCGTAAATTGATTTTAGAATTTTATGTACTAGAAATATTTTTTTCTTATTGCACGTACGGTTTTTCACGAAACTTTTCAAAAACCACGTTTTCATTTCCTTGTTTATCTTCTCGTAAAAGCAATCGTTGTTCACTGTTTGTATGATGAATTCTAAAACTGATCGACGTATTTCCAAACTAGACACTCGCCAAATACGGAATAATAGCGTAGACTAATAAAATAGCCCTTAGCCTACTGTGGCTCATTATAGGCCAAAATTTTGAGATTCCACATCAGAGTCTGTCAACGTCAATTAGCTCGTCCAAACGTGATTTCAGCATCATGCTATATGCCTCAGGTTGCAGGATAGAGGGAGTTCAGTGTTAAACATTTTACACCGCACCACAGCGAAGAAATGTAAATATTAAAACTAATCGTTGATATAAGTATATATATTATAGTTATACCAAAAAATCGTCAAGGGTGTGACTGTAACGCGACGGTTGTGGGTTCGATCCCCACTTGAGGAAGTGAAATATTTATTTACGTTTATATTTCCATTTCTTCGCTTTGGTGTTGAGACAAAGCTCTGCGTTGAGTTCTGCCACTCAACAGGCAATACCTCCAGAATTCGGTAGAGGGTGTGGAATGGAGTTTTTAACACTAGGTTCCCTCTGCCTACCCTGCTTAAAAAGTTCTAATTATTTACTAAAATTCGATGTTTGACACATAAAAATATGAACTTTTTTTTTTAAATCAATGAAAAACCTAACTCAGAAAAGCAACATCAAAAATAATTTCCACTAAGAGTACCAGAAGTGGACTTGCCTTACGCCACACAGATTTTTCAACGTACGCTCTTGACTACAAGTATACTTACTCAACCTTTAGGGCAATTAAAAATGTAAATTAAAATGTTGTATTTTTTGTATTTATATGTTTTTTTTTTCATATGTATCCCGTATTTAGAGGGATAGGCAGAAGGAACGAACTTAAGTGGAAAATTGTGGAAAGTGGGGAACGGAGTACACTAGGTATCTGCCTTCCCTACTTTAAGTTAACAATTGTTTTAGGGGACGACAAAAAAAATTAAGACAACATACATACTTCCTTTCATTACATAATAACGCATTACTTATTTTTAGAAAATATTTTTCTTTATAAATATGTATATAACATTACAAGCATTTCATTAAAAGAATATAAAAAAAATGAAAGCATTTTACAAAATATAAGTATCAAAGAACCTAATGTAAGTCGTAGCTCTATTGTGGTTCTGTTTACGTTTACGAGAAGACAAAATTGAACTGCTGTCGCTGTTATGCGAAGTGGAAAATTGCACTTCGCTTATTATGAGAAAATTGTTGGCATACCATTTTTACGAAGGCTTTTCAACAGAAATGTTGTTTTGACCTTTTAAAATTTTCCATAAGGAAATATTTTGAATGACTTTTTAAAATTTATTATATAAATAAATAAGATTCACGATATATCCTGCACTCAGCAGAGTAGGCAGAGGGAGTCTAGTAATATGTTAAAATAAATATTTCATTTTCTCGAATGGGGATCGAACCCATAACCAGTTATGCTTACAGTACACACGCGTATCCCTCAGTTATACACGTGTATGTACTTCATTGAGATGAGCTGCGACTGGCCTCAGTGGATTTTATTATGGACTAGCGGCCCGCCCGCGGCTTCGCCTGCGTGAACTACGTTATTATTAATTTCCGTCTTCATGAGTACCTACGTCCTATAAGTGACGTCTATACAAAATTTGATTACTCCTAGGATTTGTAGTAACGAAGTTGCATACAAACTTTCCACCCCAAAAACAACCCCTTAGGAGTCGAATATTGCAAACTCCCGTCTAGCGAGCGCCTACGTCCTATAAGTAACTCCTATGCAAAATTTGAGATTCCTAGCACATGTAGTTTCTGAGATTTCGTGATGAGTGAGTGACCTTTCGATTTTATATATACTCGTATAGATGACTTTTTAAAATCTACTATAGGTAACTAATTTTTTTAGTTAACAGAGTTAGATATAAAATAAAAATTGTCAGTTGTATTGTGATTTATTTCTTATTCTAGAGAACTTTCCGTGCTCTGTGTATTAGTAAAAAAGTTTTTGAAAGACATTGATGAATTACTTTTTTGTATTATAGCTTTTAACGACAATTCTTCTTTGTCAATCTATAACGTAATAAATTTGTTAAAGTAAAAATATTTAAGGGAATTAAATATTAATAAAATACGAATCTACAATTTTTTTTTCTCTGTTTGTTACTTACAAACACTGTTTGTTACTTAATTGTACGTCGCGTTGTCGGAAATACTTAATGGAATTAAAAAAATATTTTTTTATTCTGTAGATATTAGTCTAAGGCAGAATCTAGTCTATAGTAGAACTATAGTAGTCCTACTAATCCACCTTAGAAAATATATTAGTATAGTGGTCAATTTTAGATCTTTTTATTTCGTAGATCGTAGCTGTTATAAGGTAAATGACCAGGTAACCTTTAGAATTACAAAAATATTTTCCAATAAGCTTATTTTTAAATAATTTTATGCTGTGCAACTATTTGCATTGATGGTAAATATTTCTTATTTAAAAGATAACTATGCTGAATTTGTTCGCGAATTCAGTTATTAATTAATAAATAATAACAGTTTGTTAATTAATATCTTATTGTTATTTTCATTGGAACTGTTAGTAGAACAACAATTCTAAATGTTAAAATAATTCAAGTGAACTTTTTCTATGTTTACAATAACTCTATCACTGCAAAATTATTTTAAAAAATTACTTTTCTCCAAGACCGTCGGGGTTCAGTGGCACAATCGCTTGACTGTAATGTGGGTTGAATTTCTCCTTTCAATTTCTTCCCAAATGAATTAATATTAATTAATATTTTTATTTCTTTGGTCTAGCACAGCGCAGCATAGAGTTCCACCACTCCAATTCATTCAACCCACCATTACGCATTGTACAATTACTATCGAATGTTTCAGCTATCTACTACGTAAACTAAAGGCGTTACATCGTGGTACAACAGAGTTTAGAGGTAGTTGCGACTGGTCGTGAGTTCGATTCCCAGTCAAGCGAAAGACAAAACAAAAGCGCGGCGTTGACTTCCGCCGCTCAATACAGAATAAACTAAAAAAAATGCATTCCATTTTAAGGAGCAGGTACGAGCAAAAGTTCAAGGTGAAACTTAATCAGGCCTCATTATTAAAGGTTAGAGAAGCGTAGGTGTTTATAGTACGCGCGTAGGCGTCTGAATGAAAAAGAAAATGTTACTTGAAGGAGAATAGAATAATAAATAGATCCAAGTAAATATTTGTAATATTCTACTAAATATTTGACTTAAAATGCTAATTAAATTTCATGGGATTATGCTATAAAGAAAATATTTGTTTGGGAGCAAGTAACAGATAATTTTGTTCGCTTATTTGGGTAAGGCGGTTGCTTAATTATGTTTCAAACTTACATGAAGTTCGTATTAGTCCTCTATAATATATAAGAATAGGCAAAAAGAGCTTAGCTAGGTCGCTCTGTTCTACGCTTTCAGCCCCAATTCGTAACACTTGTCGAATGCCAGAACCTAACGCAGCATTTTATGTTTCCTAGCCGATAAAATCGAACTCACATCACCACGTTTGCAATCAGACGCTGTTGTACCTACTGCAAGACACTCCGTTCCCCATGAAGACACTTCCAAACCCTACTTTCCACCGAATTCCTGAGACATTGCGTGTTGATTGGCGGAACCCAACGCCGCGCGTTGCCACGTTACCGTTCGTTGTAACAACCATGTGTGTATGACATAGAAATGTTAAGTTTACAATACAATATCATCTATATAACATTGTATTATAACTTATAATTTCAGCAGAAATAATTCTCATAGTAAGTCACTTTATTGACTCTGTCGTATAGTATACGTTATGCTCAACAAGTCCTTGGCAAACAAACAAATTGTCACATATTGACAGACTCTCAGGCGAACGTTCTAAATTAAAGTTCCCGAGTAAATCCTATTGGCTACTCTGTATGCATTGACATATTGACAGACAGACATACAAAGATATATGTGTCTAGAATTTGAATCTGTGATTCAAGCTGTGTTGAAAATTCGTATTTGATTTTGGTAAACCTTGGATACTTGCTGCTGCTAGGTGCTTCTGTTAGTCTGGAAACATGAAACTTTAGTAATCCTTTTATATGAATGTTAGTGATTTCTATCTCAATGTAAGTTTAATTTCAATTTATATGCACTTTATCTTTGTATTAGTTAAAACTTTATATGATTTTTTTATAACAGTGTGACATAAAAGAAATATTTTAGACTAGAGATATTATTTTAAACTGCTTCATGAATCACCAAATTTTTCGAGGTATTGCGTGATGGAACTCAATGCTTTTGCCTTGGCACCAGAGTGAAGAGATAAAAATATTAACAAATAATTCATTCCCCCGAGTGGGAATCGAATCCACAACCGTCGCTTTACAATCACACCCTTGTTTCCAAAAAATACATCCCTTGAAAACTTTTATTATTTTTAATTATTATAGCGAGCGACCAGTCTGAGAGAAAATTATTTTTTTAAAATCAGTACATATAAAAAATGTCTGAAAAAAAAAGCTATATAAGTTTGATTGAATTATCTCAAACTTTAGTTTTCTAAGAATGGATATTGTCTTTAATGATAATGTTCTTATGTCATAGATGATATAAAACACGAAAGTAATTCGAATGAGAAAATAAATAATTATGAGGTACAAGCGGGCGAAGCCGCGAGCAAGCTAGTTAATAATAAAAATATCACGTATAATAGGCAAAATGTGGAGAATGGATAAAGTGTATTCCTTCTTTATTTACAATATAAAAGAGGGTTATGAAAATAAAATAATAGAATATTAACATTTACAAACACGGAATGTTGTATAAATCCTTTTGATGGTTTGGAAATAAAAAAGAAAGTATTTGTGTAATAGGAAAATATGATAAGATAAAAAGCTCTCTTTTTATGGTAACAACGAAAACATTCGGAGAGCTTATTATAAGATGAAATACAAATCAAAATATATTACGCATTCTACTGAAAAGTCAATGTGGAATATTGTAGTCATTCGTATAAAGCCAAGTTTTATTACGAGTAAATGGTACCGTGTCAAGAAGTCTTCTGTTTGAGTGATTTTATCCTGATACTACAATAAACAATGACTGTCTTAGTGCTATTATACAAAAAAATATCTAATTTCTCATAAATCGGGCGTTTTCTTATTACAATAGACTAGGGGTTGATGACGCCCAGAAATAAATATTTATTTTGTTAATGAAAGATAGGCAGAGGCCTAATGATACATCTTGCTATCCATTCTACTTGCATATTTAACACAATAAAATATATTTTTCTTAAGGTATAAGTCTAAGTTAAATTAAAAAACAAAGGATATCTTTAACATTTTATTTCATTAATGAACTTAACGATATTGTGTTGATAGAAACACACAATGTATGTTTTTCCTGACGTACTACTCAACACCAAATAATTTCGACCTGCGAAGTAAAGTGAGCCAAATGCCCTCAAGCGGTCTCTGCTTCTCTTTCTTTTATTTTTGACTAGAGTTGCTGTACTAGATAAAAACTGCAATATATATGTAGGTCAGATGTCTCTAGTCTCTACACCTATTTCACAAAGGAACAAAACCAATGTTTCTATCAAACAAAACTAAAATTCGGCTAAATATTAAAAAACCTAAAAACACACCAGGTTTCATATAAAATTACTTAAAGATCATTTTTGTATTAAAAAAATATAATAAGCAGAAATATAAATATACACATGTACATATTAATTATTATAATATGCGATATATGTTGGAATCACAGAAACGCAGTGGAGCGAATGTCTTACCATAATCGACGGTTGTCGGTTCAATCTCCACTCGGGGTAATAATTACAGTTTTTTTTTTCATTTTTAGGCATAAAGAATTATTACTAAACAAGGCATTTCTCTTTGAAAATGTATAAAATGGAGAATAACACCAAATTCTCTCTGAATTACTAATAATAAGCCTTTATTGCTGAAAATTACATTTACATTGTTCTAAAACTAAAGTGGTTTCTCTTTTTCAGCTTGTCCTTCGACAAAAGCCTCCTCTAAAGCTTTCCATTTTATTTTATTCTTCGCCACTCGTGTCCATGCTGGTCCAGCTATCTTTTTGAAATCGTCTTCCCAACGTGTAGCTGGTCTACCTTTACTTCTTCTGCTATCACGCAGGTACCATTCTGTAATAAGATGTGTCCACTTCTCTATCCTTTCTCTTAACATGTGTCCTGTCCACCTCCATTTAAGGCGTTTGTATGTTGTGTGTATGTTTTCAAATTTTGTTTTGCTCTTTATAATCTGTAATTTCACCTTGTCCTTTCTTTTCACTCCCATAATGCTTCTCTCCATTCCATTTTGACATATTTTAATTTTTTTAGTTTGTTTATCGTTTAATGACCAGGTTTGACATCCATATGATAAGCATGGCAGAACACATGTGTTAAACACTCTTCTTTTGTCTTTAATAGGCATATCCTTGTCCTTCAACACCTCACTCAATGACCAAAACCGTTTCCAACTGCTTGTTATTCTTCTATCTACTTCCTTTTGCATTGTATCTTCTGTAGACAATAGTTGACCTAGATATATGTATTCATTAACATATTTTATTTCCATTTGTCCATAATTTATTTTAATGTCTATTTTAGCCGAGTTTGTCATAACGTTCGTTTTTGATGTGTTAATTGCTAAGCCTACTTTGGCACTTTCATCTGACAGTTGTTGTAGCATGTGTTCTAAGCTATCTGGAGTCTCCGAAAACAGTATAATATCGTCTGCAAAGCGTAGATGGTTAAGTTTTACTCCATTAATGTTGAGCCCAATGTCATCCCATCGCAAATTTCTAAACACCATTTCTAGAACTGCAGAGAATAATTTAGGTGATATTGGGTCTCCTTGTCTGACGCCTCTTTCGATGGGAAATTCTTCCCCTGTTCTTTCCAGTTTAACTTTGGCGCTACTTCTTAAATACATTTTCTCTAGTATCCGGATATACTTAGCATGTACTCCCTGGCTTTCTAATGCCTTCCAGATGCTACTATGATCTATGGAGTCGAAAGCCTTGTTGAAATCAACGAACCCTAAGTAGTAAGCCTTATTGTATTCTTTGTACTTTTGAAGGACCTGCCTAACTACGTGGATATGGTCTATCGTCGAGAATTTGCTGCGAAAGCCCGCCTGCTCTTTCGGTTGGTTTTCGTCGAGTGCTACAGTAATCCGTGATAATATGATTTTTGAAAAGATCTTATAAATGTTCGACATCAAACTTATTGGTCTGTAGTTGCCTATGTTTCCCTTGTCCCCTTTCTTGTGTAACAAGGTGATAGTGGATTTTGTCCAATCATTAGGAATGGTTTCGGTTGCTAATATATCGTTGAATAAATTCATTATGATGGGAGCGAGCACCGGCATTGCGTGTTTTATTATCTCATTAGATATTTGGTCTGAACCTGGGGCTTTGTTTAATTTCTGTGTTTTTACAGCCTTCATCACTTCATCTTGTAATATTATGGGTACTAATTCTGAATGTTTAGTTGTTATGTAGTTTTGATCGTCTATCTGTGATGTTTTTTGTCTTTGGTAAAGTGTTCTATAGTAGTCTGTGGCTGTTTTGAGTATCTCTTGCCTATTACTTGAGGCGTGTCCATTTTTTGTTTTTATATTTGGTATTATTGTTTTCTTTTGATTCAATTCTTTTAGGGCTCTCTTGATTCCACCAGTTTTTTTAATAAAAGCTTTTATAGTTCTCTGCCTTTTTATTTTCCTGTCTTTTCTTATGTGCTCGTTTATCTTTTTGCTTAGTTCCGATATTTTCTCTATTGTCTGTTTATTTTTTCCCTTCTGTATAAGTTCTTTTCTCTCACTAATCAATTGCTTTGTTTCTGCAGATAAAATGCTTTCACTTTTTTGTTTGTTTGTTTTATTGATTCCCCCTTTTAGTATACTCAAAATATCATTGTATCTTTCTTGGATTGATTTATAATTGGTTTTTTCGATAGTGTTCATTGCATTTTTCAGGTTGTCAAGGAATGCTTTATTATTTTCAGTGAGTGTTGATGTGGTTTTGTATGTATTATTGTTATTAATGTGTCTTCTTTTTTGTATTCTAATGCCTGATAGTATTGTTCTTATCATTCTATGGTCTGTATTGAAATTAAGCTGGTTTACAGTATTCACATCTTTAAATGCTTTTTTGTTATTGGTTAATATAAAGTCAATTTCATTCATATGCATGCCGCTAGGAGATATCCATGTCCATTTTGGACATGGATATCTTTTTGTTTTGTTGCAATGGAAAACAAACAAAATGCTCAGTTTGTTTTCCATTGCAAAGGTTACTAACCGTTGTCCGTTGTCGCTTCTTTGACCATATCCATGTTTGCCTATTGTATATTCTTCTCCTATGTTGCAGGTCCCTATTTGGGCATTAAAATCTCCCATTACAATAAGATTTTTGCTAGAAATTTGTACTGTTGATTGTAAGTCTTTGTAAAAATGTTCAGTTTTTATGGTATCTTCTTTTTTATTTGTTTCAGTTGGGGCATACGCTTGGATGATAGTCCATGTTTCTTCTTTCCCGTGATTTAAAGGTAGTTTAATATTGAGGAGTGCTATTCTTTCATTAATTCCTCTTATTTCTTCTATTCTGCTAGCCAAGTTGTTCTTAACAAGAAAGCCAACTCCATACAGCCCAGGTGTTTCGCCCATGTAATGTAGAAGAAATTTACCATTATGATTTTGAATCCCTTCACCAAGGCGTCTCATTTCGCTTATTCCAATTATATCCCATTTGATATTATCTAACGCCAGTTCTAGTTCTATGAGTTTTTCATCTGTTCGTAGAGATCTCGCATTTAGAGTTGCGATATATATATCTGAATTTGTGTTTCTTTTTCGTTTGATTTTTTTGCTTAGAGGGTTAAGGTCATTTTCCCCCACGAGGACCAGTCGGCTTGGGGGAGAGTTTTGTTTCGTTGTATTTTCATTTTCTTTCCTGATATTTTGTTTAGTTTTCCGGCTCGTTAATTGCTATTGGTTTTTATTAGTTGTATAGTTAGACAGAGAATTAGATCTACTTCTCATGATATCAAAAGCGTTAGCTCTGTTGTCCTTCGGCGTCCATGTCTGCTGTTTCTTAGGTTGTGCGTTGGTCTGGGGCGGTGAAGACAGTTGTCTCTTACGCTTGTCCTTGTTTTCTTTTATAATAAGTTTGTCATATTTTAGGTATGCAATATTCCCCTTCCCCTTAATTTTCATTTTATCGAATAAAAGTTGAAATTGTTCATCCATTTCTACCAAATATTGTTTTGTATATTTAAATATTACGGAAGACGGTAGGTTAAATTTAGACAGAACAAATAAAAAGTTAAAGACAATTTTAATTTGTCACTGGTAACACTGATAAGTCAATGTCAGTTTCAATATAAACTTTCTCTTGATTGTCACTTAAGATAACCTCACTATTGTTCGTTTCACATTCACACTTTGTATTTAGAATAATTCTCGTAGAATAATTCTCGAAAAACCAAGTCTATTATCTCCAGATCTTCTTGACACTTATATTTATTAGATTGTGATAATAACAGCTTCGAAGTGGTACTTTAATATTAAAAAATACGATTAATTGGGGAGTTGCACTGTAACGATGTTTACGCTGTCGTAACCGGAACCGGAACTCTCTCTCTCTGAATAACGTAATATTATTTGCGGAAGATGCATGAAACTAAAAAAAATATTGTTTTTTTGTTGGTATTTTCCTTATAAGGAATTTGCAAGATAATACCTTCCCATGTTTATCGAAGTTGTTCACGTTTGACTAATTCTTTTCTGATAGTTTTTCAGATAGTTGTATTCCGTTTACATTTTTAGGATACTAGTGGTTTGTTTTTAAATGGATTT
Source organism: Heliconius numata (assembly GCA_016802625.1). Classification (NCBI taxonomy): domain Eukaryota; kingdom Metazoa; phylum Arthropoda; class Insecta; order Lepidoptera; family Nymphalidae; genus Heliconius; species Heliconius numata. The sequence continues at coordinate 644,604 of JAEBDU010000090.1, forward strand.
TTATACTAGTGAAGACATCATCTTTGGGCAGTAGAATAGTTCCTATTGATAGAGAACTTAAATTATGTTCGCGATTATGAAAAATTACTTACTTTTGTATATTTTTCTCGTCTGTTTCTTAATATATATCTTTATAATTGTAATAATATGTTTCCTCGATCTAATAAGCTGAAATATAGCGTTGGCTGCCATATACGAATATGAAGCGCACTCTAAAAACAAGCGAAGAATGGAGAACCGAGTGTAAATAGAGATTGAACTTAAATTTCACTAACGCTTTAAAGGGCGTGTCTTCAAACGATAAGTATATAGATATTATATAAAATTGTATAAAGATATGAACCTAGTACATATATTTAACTACTAAACACAGGTAGGGTAAAATCGGGACAGATGACCCACTTTTTATAAAATACACATAAACTAAACATAATAATGTAAAATTTATGTGTAATATGTCACTTTTATGTTAAGAAACGATTTGTTCGTGCATAAAACGTGTGAAAATGTATATTTTGTTTACATATTTGAACATTCATTCGTTTCTGAAGCGGCGCCTGACTGGTCCGTATGGGGAATGTCATAAAATATTACCCAGGGGAAGAAGCCTAAATAATAAATGGGGTCGTACACCGTATGCCATAAATATATACATATATAATATGTTTATGGATAATTTTTTATAGATTTTTACTACAAATTAAATTTATAAAACAAATATCATATTTTTCTTATTTTGTATATGGGAAGTTCTAATAATATGTATGTTTAGTATGTAAATTAAGAATCGAAGTTTTGCATCGCATTTACGAATAATAGAATAACTTAATTTATATGTTTAGATGAGTTTTAAATTTGCTCTTTTTTTAATTTTAAATTTATCTATTGCAGGGTTGAATTTTAAATATATTTTTTTCCGATTGCAATATTATTTTGCAGAATCAGTTTCATTTTCATTTTTTTTCTCATTGTCTTAATGAAAATCAAATATTTTAATACTAGAATCCCAGGTTTTCTCTACCTGAAACTGAAAAAACAAGACAAAATAATAAACATAAATATAAATTATCCCATAGAAAAGCTATACTTTAATTAAAGCAAAACTATAAAGTTTAACATTAATAACTTCCTATAAGCCTTTTATTAACTTTCCCAAATATTACCTTTCATAGTAATTAACATTTAAATGCTGGTATTATAACCGTTAGTTTAAAATGATAACTTATATGAATAAAGTCGATTTAGTCCCAAAGGCCACAAATTTCGTGACCTCAATTTAACGGCGTTTGTTCGAGAAAGTCATAATAAATTAAATTTTAGTATCATAATTTTAAATGTAGATAATGAATATACAAAAAAATATTTAAAAAAAAATTAAATATTGTCTATATTTGAAACATGTTTTGTCCCCGGCATTCCCAGGCTAAATGAATACCAATAAAATGTAGGAGACAAATAATTATATGTATATACACTACATAGCTATATTTTAATGAAAGTAAAATCTATAACGATATTACATAAAAATTTAATATAGATTTGAATGCGTAACCGTAATGCGTATGTATTTGTATTAGACACGAATGAATTGAGTGTTTCGCTTCCATAGAGAACAAAGACCTTAGCATTGAATAATGCTGCCGGCCCTACCACGTTGCAGGGAGATGAGCTCGGATCAGTGCTGGGGATTTGTGATGCAAATGTAGGCCTAAGGGTTCTTTTAACATTAATGCGCTGTTTAAGCTACTCTATCTACTGAACCTTAAAGTATAAGCAAACTTAAATATTTTTATCAGTGTTCTAAGGGAGCGTGGATATGTTATTTTGAGATGCAATATAAGATATAAATTTCAGCTTGGTACTTCCACGTGATCTTGAGACTTATCTTGATACACACTCACACACACACATAGAGATACAGACAGACTGATAGACAAGACAAAAACAAAGTAATTCTATTACGTTTCTGTTTCTTTTCTTCTTTTTAGATAGGAAAAATGAAATATTTTGACTCTAGATTATTTAGAGCTTTATAAAAAATATATTGAGTGTAGGTACATATTCAAAGCAAAAATTTAAAGAAACAAAATCTAGTAGCTGGATTTTCCGGACTTTTGCAAAACTTTCACCCGCACATAGAGTTTATATAACGAACACGATTTAAGTTCGACTTTAACATGTAGTTACAAGTATATATTTTACAAGTATTTACTTGTAGAGTATCAGAAGTAATATGTTGTAACAAGTAAGCAAATAGGTTTCACTTCGTTTTTTATAGTCACCAGAAAAATATCTTATTTTAGTACTTGATTCCCACTCGAGGAAATGAAACATTTAATATTTTAATTCGAATTATTTGTATCGAAAAATGGTTACCGTAACTGCTTTAACGACAAACGGAGTGTCTTAACACTAGGTTCCCTCTGCCCATACTGCTGTGAGCAATACAGCGTGAAGCTAAAAAAATCTCACATACCATTATCTATTATACGCATGGATTGGAAAGGTAAGAATAGTATCGGTGTTAGAACAGTTATCTCTTAACAATAGGTTAAGATTACACCATTGTGCTCGGCTATCTTGCCGTTTAGGAAAATTGCTTTCTAAGAGAGAAAATCCTTTTCTTGTTTTACAACAAAGCTCACGTGAGAACTTTTAATACTTCCCTTTTTTCTTGTTTAATAGGTTATTGATAAATTGTAAATTTTTCACACAACACGCAACTAATGGAGAACGGAGAGTCCCAACAAGTGTGAAGCTAACATATATAGTTACAAAACAAATAATAATATATTTTATACTTATGCTAGCGACCCGCCCGGAGCTTCACTCGCTTAAACTACGGAATTAGTTATTGGACACACTGAATTAGTTCGAATTCTGGAGACATAAAAAAAATAAAATATGAAATATTTCAATTCCTCGAGAGGGAATCGAACCCACAACCTGTCGCACGCTTGTGCCCCTGTACCTCGCCTGGTTTCTAATCCTCTCCCTGTTTCGTATTTTGCTCGTAATTTAAATGAAAAATAAAATGTTATCTAATCTTATTATCTTTAAACACTAAAGTAGTAAACTTTAAATCTGTTACATTCCCCAAATTATTTTCTTTCATAGAGGCAAATGTTACAGATTTATTCATATTTCACTGAGGAGTTAGCCCTATAAATATATTTCTTTGACCTTTTTTGGGTTCCGCATTTACATAATATGAATATAATATGAAATTTTGCAATATATTTTGATATTACATTATTTTTATGTTGATTTGTATATTTATAGAAAATCAAAATAATTACTTGATTTTTTAATATATTAGAGAAAGATTTACTTTTGAAAATAAAATAAATCTAGTAAGAAAAAAAATACTGAAATTGTGGACGGCGCACCTTGTTTTACTGGACCTGGGAACTAAAAATAATATAAATATTAATATAATATAATTCCACGAGTGGTGATCGAACCAATATCTTTCGTTATGGCATGGTCAATGTTCTACAGCACTACGATCGCGTCTAACTTTCTTCTACAAAAAATGTGAGTTTATCTTCATATATCCTATCCTATCCTATATCTTATAAAACAAAGTCGCTTTTCGTGTCTGTCTGAACTTCTTCTAAACCACCCAACGGATTTTGATGCGGTTTTCACCATTAGGTCGAGTATTTCTCAGGGAAGGTTTATATATAGTTTATTATTTGTACATTCTTATATAAATTAACATAAATACGATAAATGTGTCTAAAGTCCTACCCGTTGAGACACTTTCGCGCATGCGCTGCTTTAATGGTAAATACTACATGAAAATAATGTACTGGAGTATTGTTTCTCTTAATAAGATCAACAAAAAAGTCCGCGAGAGCATATTTTTATCTTTTAAGGATAACGTGTAGTGATCATATTTCTGTCTAAAAATAATAATTTCAATAT